>CM062808.1:256937915-257323194 GCA_031772625.1 Pinus tabuliformis | reverse complement strand
TATGACTAAGAGATAAAAGTCCAGTACAATTAACTAGCTGATAAGTCTTAAAAAGATTATTTTTATTTTAATAATAAATCCTTATGAATTTATATAATGAAGATATTAAAATAAGCTAGGAAAATTATAAATATTATCATTATTTTTAAACAAAGTCTTTATGTCTCTACATTGCCTTCTATTTAAGCCTTTGCCATGGTTTGCCTCTTCATCTGGTCCTGATGATGAACCACACTTGTTGGTTCAAAACGCGTAGGCCAAAAAATTCTCTCATGTGATTTCTACCAAAAGACTTTGCTTAATTCATTATGGATCACAGAAGCTTGAATACAGAAATTATAATTAGTTATAAGGAAAATTAATTAACATTATTTATTTATTTCATAAACCCGGATATAGAAGATACACTGATTGTATAGAGTATAAAAGAAAACTTTTATTTTACGTTCATTATAGAGTCCTTAAAAACAATAATATATATATGGAGAGGATTTACATAAAATTTTTAATATATATATATAATATATATATATATATATATATATTTATATCATATTTTATCAAATTAATAAACAAATATAATAAGATAATTACAATAAATAATTTTAATTATTTTTTAAAATTATTTAATTTTTTTAAATATAAAATATTTTTAAATAAATTTAATTTTAAATTATGTTTTTTGTTTGTCAAGTATGTCATCTTTAACTTGTGGATCCAGGAGTCACGACTAGGGGCATCTAATCCATCAAAGTCACTCGGGGGATCGCACCCAACCTGGGCCACACCAGCCCTAAGCTGGGTACCTGTCCCCCTAGCACAGGGAACAACCACCCCCATGAGGTTTGATCTTGGGTCGTCTTGCTAAAGAGGTCCATCCTCAACTCATTTTGTTAGTGGGATTTGACAATATTAACAAATATTTAAAATAATTATAATAATAATTTAATTTTTAATATATGATTAAATTAAATATCAAATTAATATATACAAATAATTAATTTGTAAATATTAGATTTTAAATTTTAAATTTGGTTACAAGTTCAATTTTTGGTTCTATTCCCCTGATCACGATGTTGCTTCACCAATGCTTAAGTTAAAAAAAATAAAAATACAAGATGAGTAAGTTCCAACAATAATATTTCTAAGAAGAATTTTGATATAAACCTGTCATAATCCGATTATAATGCTCTAATGTGAAAATCAAATTGTTCTACAAACCAAAAACTAAATTGAATGGTTGCATTAAAAGAAAGTACAAAATTAAAGAAATTTAACACATTTCAAAAACAAATGGGAAGTACAAAATGAAGTACTGCATTTCAAAAACCAAAATCAATGTATCTCACTCATCTAGAAAGCTCTCCATTTTAATATACATAGGTCTCTCAGTGTCACAATCCCTTATTCTTTTGTACTTTCAACATGGACCTGAAACTCACTCATCTCTTGTTGTCAGGATTTATAGAACTCTTTAAATCCCCTCTAACGCTCTTTTATTCCGTTTTTCTCCAGAGTTTCATTGTGATCTTTCATGTATCCTTAATTTACAAGTTTACAGTGTATTTACTTACACCCAATTATTTCTTTGGCATAAACTTGAGATTGTAGCCTCTCCCAAATCAATGAGTAGCGTCTAGGAACGACTCTCTCTAGATTTTTTTCTTACGACCTCAGCATAGAGTTTTAATATTAGCAATTTCCTTATAGATGGAAAGATAAAACCTATATTTAAGAGGAAAAAATATATATCAATTTGAAATATTTTTGGTTGTGCAAAGGTCTTGTCTTATCCTATTTGTTGTCCTCATTATATTTTCCCTAAAATCCAAAATATGTAAACTGTCTACAAATTTCAAATCATGACGTACTTCTCGGGACATTTCTCTTTTTCAGTTACTAATGGATAATTGGTCAAAAATCCATCCCGTATAAATCTTCCTTAAGGTTCCTGCTTGTAAATTGTCATTGCCTAAATAATCCCAGTCAATAGAATGTTTGTTAAAGATAAATATGATCCCACAAAAGAAGATGCAAAGGGAGAAATGATGCAAATGAAATATCAATTCATGCAATGACTATATATATATATATATATAATATATATATATATATAATATATATTCAAATCATTTAATACAACCATACATAAAAATAGAGTAAATTTTTAATTTTTAGAAACAATAATGAAAATCACCAATCGATATTATAACTATTGAAATTCCCAAACCATGTCTTAGAAGATTTCAATTAGATGTAGTATTTGTTGCTTATATCAGAAATAAAGGGCGTGTATAAGATGAATCAAAGCACAAAGGTGGCACGAGGTAATAAAAATCAATGAGCCTGTTCTTTCTTGGGCTTCACCACAACAACAGGGCACTGTGCATGGTGAAAGCAATAGTCACTCACACTGCCAAGAACCACCCTGCAGAATTCAATACATATGCTCAAACAAGTGTTATATTGCAAAAATAAGAACCCAATAGATATCTAAAAATATAGTTATGAGTTTCACAAAATAAAACCCTAATAGTAAACTGAAAAGAGAAATGTTTTTTAAAACAGCAATGGCATGAATCATTCTGAATCATGCATATCAGTAACAATGCTTAATTTAAATTGCACTTCTTAGAGCTACAAATTTGGGAAATTTTGATCGACAAAACCTCTTAAGGGCTCCATATCCATGACTACCTAACAACAACATGTCAGGATTGTACTTTTTGGTAGTGTTGCATATGACCTCCCTAGCTTCTCCAATCCGAATCTCAAGTTCCAAAGTCCCCTGGAACAATGGCCAAAAGAATATAAGGTCTTTCATTATGAAACTACAAAGGGAAGAAGAATGGAAAGCTGCAGAAAGCCATTTGTGTGGTCACTGAAGGACAATTATGTGAATCCTAATAACATAGGGTTGATCTACTAAATGATCTTTCTCTTAATGTTTGCAATCCTAACTAAAATCAAACAAGACCTTCATGTATAGAACCTACTTGAAATTAAACGTGTCAATAAATTATGAAATACTCATATAGGCACCTATCATAAGTCCAAGTTGAACGAGTATCTTGGTTAAAGATCAGTTTGAATTTTTTGTTTAAGTCCAATTTGAACCAGGTTTAATATGCTTCCCAAGATTACAATGATCAAGGTTGCATTTCTTGAATTCAAATATTGCCATTCAATTGAATATAAAAACAATTTAAAATCTAGAATAAACCCAACAATCTAACTCACACCTACTTCTTTAAATACATTGCACAATATGAGTAGATCTTACATTTTTGGCTTTTCATATTTCCCTTTTTTGGAAAAAATATTTTTGTGGACTTCTTGATATCATTTTCCAACATCTGCAACACATTTGTTGGCACCATCAACCCTGCTCACACCAAATTGTAATCAGAACACTGACTCCACCAAACCCAAAACAGAACAAAACACTTCACATTGAAATGCCATTACAATCTCTGAGATGAACCAAAAAACACTCATTCCACTACTTTGTGTGGCCTAAAATATTAAAATCATTTCCATCAATAAATTCAAGAGTCTTATATCATTTTACTGTGAATTATATCCTACCAATTTTCATATAACGGACTCATAACAATGGGCCATTCAAGTGGGTATAGTACAGGTGGTAGCGAAGAATTGCTATTATCCTCTCCACCTAGTTCTAGTCCCAACAGATTGACACTCTACTAAAACAAAAATAAAGATAATAAGTGACCAAGAAAAACCCTCAAGAGACTGACCTGAGCTTCCTGTTGCGAAATTGGAGAGCGCACATGAATGAAGATGATTCTATCATCTGATGAAAATAGGTTGTTAAGAGCCTAATGGAGAGTGTTGATGTCATCTCAGTCTCGCTTATGGCCACCAATATGAATCTTCTTGATTTCTTCTCCTCCATGGATTCCATTAATGCACTAGATTTTCTCTTTGCCTACACCTATCTTCACTCCCACTACACTATGAGTTCAACAAGGAGGTTAAATTGAGGTTGAGAAGTTGTATGTTGCAAGAATTGGGAAAACCAGTATGTTTGAGTACCTTCAAACTAAAAAGGATTATGACCTTGTGGTTATGTTCATCTTTGTCATATACACGCTTTTTGAATTGTAGTTTTTCTTTTGAACACCGGGTGGAATGGGCAACAACATGGGTGGTATTTATCTGCATTTGTAAACGAATCAGTTCCTTGCACGTTGTATCGATTGCTTTAAAACACCTCATCTTTGCTGGAGTCCTACATCTGGGAATCTAAGTTATCTCACCATCGTCTAAAATTAATTCATGTGAAAGGAAGATCAAATGTCGAATAAACAGAGCGAAATGGGAAAAAGGATAACAACACAAAATGGAGAGAATCAAATGCCACAGTTTTTGTTAAGTAAATCTATCAAGGCCATATAAAGAAGAAAAAGAAAAGAATCGTGTTTGCTTTCTTGTGCTAGATCGTGCAACTGACTCACAATTCTCAATCATCCTTTTCTGACGTCCCTCAACCGTTTCTCATGGTACTCCCCACTTTATGCCCGAAGTCTGAGAATCAAATGACGTGCAACCCATCAAAGGCGATGATAAAGCGAGTTGATTGTCCTCGTATCCACCTTCCAAGAGCGGATTGTCAGGGATCCCTAATGGACCATTATGTGGAACAAAACGCTTGGTGTCGTAACCTACCATCATATGTTGTTGTTGTTGCTACTGCTGGGAAGGGAACTATAAAGCTGATACTGGTACCACTCTGCCTGTTGTTGCAAATTTTGTATGTTGTCATTGCATCCATCCCTATGCACGCTGCAAACCGAGATTGGCTGGGGGCTCTCTATAATAACAATATTACTGTTATTGTTATTACTATTACCATTCTTGTCTTCCCTGACTACCCCGACTTTCACTAAAAAATCCTCCAAGGTCAGGTCAGTTCACCGAAGGTAATTGTATCAATTTAAAACATTTGAAACTATATCAATCTAACGACACAATATTCCTCAATCGTCTAACATTCAATCCTACGGTGCAAACTGGTGTAGAGTAACAATTGAGGGAGTTATTTTAGAAAAAACTAATAACGTCTTGTAGCGTAATTATTGCCTTGCATATGAAAAGAAAGTTTTTAATTATATACTCATGAAATGAAGTAATGTGTTTGGCCAAAATTATGATCATCGGCTTGCAAGCCCTAATAGTTAACTTCTTGATGTCTAAAGAAATTCTCAACCTTAACCAACGTAACTTTAGCCCTAATATTTTCTTGATGTTTAAAGAAATTATCAACCTTAACAAATGCAACTTGGGCTCTTATATAAACAATAAACAAAGAAAGTGAATTAGCAAATTGAAAATTGCTTCCCACCGCAACTCAGAGGCATTGTTTAGAATTGAAGCTCTTTTGTATCGAACTTCTTGGCTGGCTGGTTATTTCATTAAATAAAATCATTAAAGTAAGTGAGCCTTGAGCCTGCTACGACATCACGAGCCTGAGTCGATTTCTGGAATTCCGGATACCATGGACATGGACGAGGTGAATGTTTATCAGGTATAGGAAAGGAATTCGTAGACAACATAAGGATCTACCCTTAATTCTATTGTGGATTCCTAAAATATTCATGTTGCATTCCTAGAATATTCAGAAACCGGACTAACAAAAATGCCCAAACCAAACTGGATGGTTCCCTGCCATCATTTAAACCTCAGTAGACTTGTGAACCCTTGCTGTTAATTTTAGGTGGAGTGGCAAACTAAATGTTGAGGGAATTCCTTCATGATTTGGCCCACACTCACCGATTTGTGAAAGATCCCAACATTGCCGCCTGAGAGAATGAGTTGGATAGCTTTCTCCCTGCAATCCAACGCTATGCAGGACAGGTGGATGCAGGGGTTAAATTTGACAGGTGCCCCTACCTATCAGAGAATTCTTTTATGACGGTTTTACTTTTAAATTGCCCATCACATGACTTGTAATATTTATTTGTACAAGTTGCATTTAATTTCTGCAAATTGTATTTATAATTGTTGCAAAATTTCCATGTTGTTTGTACCAATCAACTCAAGTGTCATTGCTACACTTTAATTTGAGACTTGCTGATGATATTTCTGTGATTTTTCCAGATAGTTAAAATGTTCAGCCTTTTTTTCTTTAAGATGGAAATAGTGAGAAAATAAATGGAAAATATGCATCTACATCTCTGTAATTTTTTTATTTCTAAAAAATAGAAAAATATATATTAGAAAGTGTGTGTGTGTGTGTGTCTATATATATATATATATATATAATATATATAATATATATATATATATATATATATATTATATATATATATAATATAATATATATATATATATATAAAATACTCTCATATGAAAATAGTGAATGTAAATATCGTTCAACTAAAATTAGACAAAAAAAATTCACATAACAGAAATTGAAGCACACATACCATGTTTTCCATTTAAGTCACTTGGATGTCAATCTCGTTAGAATAACAATAGCTCTGAAATAAGTTTCGAACCAAAAATATAATGTGTATGAACTATGTAAATGTTCACAAAGTACATTCAATATCAACATGTACACAAACTAAATTTTAGATAGCTTCACCAGAAGAGGTAATTGTTAAAACACAACACTATTACAAACATAAACATAAAAGCAACAACTTTAAATATTTAAGATTCTTCTTTTTTTGCATCTTTCCAGATGTCATATATCCTATCCCATTCCACCATTGATGAATCAAGGCCATTGAGGGACACTCGCATCAAGGCATCCAATGTAGCTAATGATAGTTTTGTTCTTCGTACATCCTTTATTATGTTTTGTCTTGAGAATCCTCTCTCACAAGCAACTGTACTTGCAAGAATAATAAGTATTGCCTGCCATAACTTTAACATGTTAGGAAAATTTGTATGCAACCTTGTAACATAAAAAATCCTCCATGCATCTTTCATGGATGATCCCTCACAATTAACACGAAGAGTGTCAACAAATGGATGCAACTCTTTCAAACAAGCCTCAAAATCAAATGTTGTTTTGTTTTCTTCACTTTCATAATAAGGATGTAAGTGTTGAAAAATCTTTTCAAGCCAATGCTTTGAATTTCGTTCTCTTCCATAAACATCCTCTAAATAATGGCAAGGGCTAAACAACTTTGCTGAGTTGAAAAATGCAAGATCAGGGAATCTTCCATTCAAATTCTCTACAAGAGCTTGAACATAATATTTTGCAAGTTGTTTGCAACTTTCTACTGAACCTTCAATACAAGGTTTCCATGATTGTTTTTGTATATCAACACAGTCATCATATGCATGTGGAATTGCCACAAATCGTAATTCATGTTTGTGAACAAGCCCCTCCTTATCACAAATTTCTAGAAAGCCAAATTTAGAGGCATCTATAAATTTAGATAAATAACATGTGCCATCTGCAAATGTGTCACTTCTTAAAAACCACCTTTTCAAAGTGTTTACAGTAACATCTATGGTTGCCCCTAAAGAGCTGACATCAATGTACTCTTCCTGGAATTTCTTGTTCAACTTGTTTAATTCACACATTATATTTGCAAGCATGTGTAAACAAAATTGTACTAAAAGATCCTTGCCTTATCATACCATGAGCCTTTTCTTTCATTTTTCCACAATGTTAATATGGGAGGCATAAGTACAACAAGTCTTTCAATGACTTGTCCCCTTGAAATCCATCTAACTCCGTGGATTTGAAGAGCTTGGAGAGTTTCAAGTTGCATAAGTTCTTGTAGAGCAATAAGCTGACTATTTCTTTTCGTAGAATTTTGCACCCAAGAATATATCTTATTTGTTAATTTCTCAACAAACAATAATTCAGGTATTCTTTTTGAAGCATCTGATGTGGCTAAAGCTTCACGATGAGCAATGCAATGAACACCTAGAAGATTAGGTACATCTTTCTTCAAAAACCATTTTCATTACCAACCATTTAAGAAGCACCATCCAATGGAAACTCCTATCAATCTTTCTTTTAAAAGACCCTTTGATTCCATTAAATGTTTGATTGCATCATAAGTTTTTTTCCCTCTTCCATTAAAAACATTTATGAGCTTTAAAAACTGTGAAATTGGAGGCCCCAATCCTTTTGAGTTTAAAAACGTGGCATAAACCACAAGATGTTTTTCTAAGCTACGATCTGTACTTTCATCTAGCATCAATGAAAAGAAAGGGCTATCTAGCATTTTTGAAATTTGTAGCTCTTCAAGATATTGAGATATAGCAAAAAGGAATTCTTTTGCAGCCATGTGATTTGTATATGATGTATAATATTTATTCTTTGGCATATTTGGTGTGTGTAAGGACATTGTAAACAAGCAAAGAGATTCATATTTTGATAATGGTAGATCCTCTTGCACCATCCAATACACTAATTTCATAGTAGTGATGACTTTTTCTTTGTTCATATCGTCAATGCATGCAATGTGTTCTATAATAGGCTGATCTTTCTTCTCATTTCCACATATCCACTTTTCCTGTGAGAGTTTATGCATGCTTGAACTAGCATGAACAACTATAGAATCATGTTGCAATGTAGAGCAACCCGTCCCAGTTCCCCATGGCCCCATCGCCTTATGCATTTCATAACTGTTTTTCCTTCATGTTTTGCCTCCCTCAACCACTTATACTTAGTTTTCCACTGATCATGAAACTCTCTTCTTACTTTCATTTTTTTTTCCTTTTGGGTGCTAGGTTTGCCCTCGTGAAATTCTTCATCACATTCTTCATTATGCCCCAAGATATCAAATTCTTCATTATGCCCCAAGACATCTAAATCTTCATTTAGATCAAAATCATGACCTTCTTTATCAGGCAATGAAACTTGAGATGTACTAGACCATCCAAAGAAATTTTTGATAGAAAGTTGATTCCCTTTTTTTGAAGACATTTTTTGATATATAATACCTATATAATAAAAATAAATTAATTAGTATATATGAATTTCAATTCATCAATTAAAAACATATTAAAAAATTAATCTTGCACTGATTTCAAGAAACGATATTAACCAAGGAATATACCTATTTATTCTTTATAACATTTAATAATATGCTTATTAATTCTTTAAATTCTTTAATAGTTTCTAGTCTAGGTAAAAGTTTTTCAATATTTATAATAAAGTGCCTATTTTTCTATCTATTTCAGTCATTAATGTTTCAGTGAATTAAAAAAAAAAAAAAAACTAATCTTTTATTTGGTTTAAATAGTATTAAAGACATATATAAATATAAAGTTTTGCTAGCATATTTATAAAAAATAAATAAATAAATTATATACGAATTGACTTACTCTCGCATATTATAAATAAATAAAATTATATACGAATTCATTTTCATTAAAAAAATATACAATAAATTGACTCACTGTTTTTACATCTTTATTATATGAAGGTAAAATAATATTCATGTGGTAATTAATATGTTTCATCTAAATAATGAATTCATTTTCATTGAAAAAAATACAATAAATTGAGTCACTATTTTTACATTTTTATTATATGAAGGTAAAATAATGTTTTCACATCTTTATTATATGAAGGTAAAATAATAACGTGGTAATTAATATTTTCATCTAAATAATGAAACATGGATTGGTCTTAGCCCCACGGGGTAGGCGAGTTGGTAATCACGTTGCGGTGTAGTTCGTCTGTAAAGCAGACTCCGTATTTGAGGTCACGAGTTCAAATCCTCGGACTTACCTGGAGCTGTGTTATAGCGGGCAGGCACAGTTCCCAAGGGTTATAGTGGTGGCGGCCAGAATCGACCCCGTGTTACGCGAGTTGCGAGGCTATCCCAGTTGCCGATTCCCCTGTCAACAAAAAATAAACATGCATTGGTCTTGAAATTTGAATAATTTTTTTTACCAGCTTGAGAATTTCAAAACAGATCTACTTATTAAATTTCACACTTTTTACTGACCCATATTCACAATTTCAAAGAAAAATATTTATGATTTTGTAAAAAAAATAATTATATTTCATTGTCAAAGCACCTAATTTAGTCTCTGCTCATGGCCTTTTTACAAGAATTCAACTAATTATGAGAGCCTGCAGTTAGAAATTTAGAATATCGCTATCATTAATGGTGGTAGAAGAAAAACAGAACAGACATTTCAAAGTCTTGTGGACTCAAAATTTATTGAACATCTGATCCAGGTGGATGTTGGTGGCCACCCACCTATCCCATTTGGACCCCCACAAATTTCTCTTTCAGATTCAGTTTCCTAAATTGTAGCACAGTTTACTATTTTTAGCAGTTTTTCGGGTCCTGAACTTCCGGAGCCGTTTTGAGGCCCTAAACGACGTTTTTTGGGAACTCTGGGGCAACATGGGTTCATGGATTGATGTTGCCTCCCAAAGTCGTAGTGCTCAGATAGATCTTTCTAACGAGCTATTGTACGCATCAAACGGAGATCGTATGCCAAAGTTACGACCCCGGGAAATTGATGTACAAATTTACCCAAACGGGGCCCACAATCTGGCGTTTCATCTTCTAGGGTTAGGTTTCGGGATGTGAAAGGTTTTCTATTGTTTATCAACAATAAATAGGCTTTTGAGCCTCATTGTAACATAGTTCAGAGGCATGTAGCCACCACATCTCTTCTCAGAGATAAGCTACCATTGCCCTAGCTGGTTTATTTCCATTACTGTTTGTAAGCATATTTCAGTATTTTCCATTAATGAAATGAAGTATTATTTCCACTGCATCTTTGTGTATATGGTTATCTCTGTAATTGGTTGCGTTCCTGTTTAAATCCGGATCAGTGGTATCAGAGCGGTCTGCTTTTTCTCTGTTTTTCTTTGCATGTCCCCAACGAGGTCGGGATATGAGGAGTTAGGGCTTGAACTGGTCAAACCTTTGCAAGACCAGCCTCGCAAATCCCGACGGCCTCCCATGGCGGATGAGAAGAAAGACGAGGGGGCAAGAGATCCTATCAAAATCTTGCTCGAAGAAGCGCTCGAGCGGCAAAGGAATGCGATGATGGATAGCTTTGTGCAGATCCTTAAGCGGCTACCCAGAGGCGACGCATCGGCTTCCAACAGCTACTCTGGAAACACCACACCGTTTAAGATACAAGTTAATTTTGAAATCCCTATCTTCGAGGGTCAAATAGACGCAGATGCTGTAGATAAATGGTTAAATCTGCTAGATGGGTATTTTTCTGTTCACGAATTTTCAAGTCGGGAAAAGATTGTTTTCGCTCTTCTCAAAGCAGCGCCCCACGTCAAGGACTGGTGGGAAACCTACTGCGAGCAGAAGGATGAAAGTACAGGCTCACTATTTTCAGCCGCACCCACTTGGAATGACTTCTGGGATGCCATCAAGGAGCAGTACTACCCTGTCGGAAGCTATGAGGACAAATACATCAAATGGACCACACTGCGGCAGGGATGAGACCAAGATGTGCCAGAGTTCACAAACATTTTTCATACCCTTCGCACACAGTTGGGTATCAAAGATTCTGAGCTGCATCTGGTACTCAAATACCGCGGCTGCCTACACAGATACATCCAGGAAGAGATGGGGTTCTTGAACATCTCCTCACTCGGCACAGCATACCGATACGCTGTCAAAATCGAGTAAAAGTTCAAACAGAAGAAGCGAGACTTTAGATCTACAAATCCGAAACCCAAAAGACAAAGCCAAGGCGGGGTGACCCAAGACAACCCGTCGAAGCCGCAAGTAAAGAACAATACCACGAAGCCGAAAAAGGACACAGGAAAGTGGTGTGAGTTTCACAAGGGTCCCACTCATAACACAAGTGAGTGTTGGACCAATCAGTCGCCGGTGGCCGAGTTGAAGGCTTCCGAATCAGATGCATGTTCTGACCCTAAGCCAGAACTTGACAAGGGGAATGGCAAAGGGAAGCAGATCATTGATGCGGATCCCAGCGCCACTGTTGCCACTGCCAAGATCCAGAAGAATGAACCTACAGATCCAGAAGAGGGGGAGCATCTTTTCCACTCACAGATGTGGGTGAAGGGTTCGCCGCTGCAATTCATTGTCGACAGTGGCAGCCAAAAGAACCTCATATCAGCAGAGGTCGTGAAGCGGTTGGGCCTACCGACCACACCGCACCCGCAAACGTACAGTATTGGGTGGCTTCATGAAGGACGAGATCTGAAAGTTCGCCAGCAGTGCCACCTTCCCTACAGCATCAAACCCTTCATAGACGAGGTATTGTGTGATTTTACACCTCTAGATGTTTGTGATGTATTATTAGGCCAGCCATACTTGTGGAGGCGACATGTTGTGTATGAGTCCAGGCCTCGTGCTGTCATTATTTCTTTGAATAATTCATTATACAGGATACCGGAGGTAGCCCCACCTACCGCCACATCTTTGATCACCGCTAAGAAAGGCAGCAAGCTCATCTCCTAGACCAGGAAATTCATCTGTCTGGTTCACTCCCAAAGTAAGGGGAAGATTGCCATCACATCCATGACCCCCGCAAAGGGTTCCTCCATGCAGCAGCAGCAGTAAAGGGATATAGTCATGACAAGACACAGGAACAACTTCTCCTCACCCACAGAGGTACCACACAAGTTTCAGGTGGGCGACAAAGTTTGGTTACATCTGCAGAGAGAACGCCTTACCAGAACCCATCAGAAACTCAGGCGACTCCGACATGGTCCTTACACCAGTACCAAGGCTACAGGAAACAATGCTTTGAAGCACAACATTCCTCCATTCCTTGGCTTGCGCCGAGTGTTCAATGTGGACTGTCGTCGACCATGCTTCCCACCATTTCTGGACACATCAGAGATTGCAGAACAACTCACCAGACCCAGCTCAGCAGAAACTTCCTCATCTCAAGGAGGAACTCAATGCAATGGGTACCATTGCTTCCTAAGGGGGGACGAATGATCCAGGTGGATGTTGGTGGCCACCCACCTATCCCATTTGGACCCCCACAACTGTCTCTTTCAGCTTTTTCAGTTTCCTAAATTGTAGCACAGTTCACTATTTTTAGCAGTTTTTCGGGTCTTGAACTTTCGGAGCCGTTTTGAGGCCCTAAACGACGTTTTTTGGGAAATCTGGGGCAACATGGGTCCATGGACCTCCCAAAGTGGTAGTGCTCAGATAGATCTTTCTAACGAGCTATTGTATGCGTCAAACGGAGATCGTATGCCAAAGTTACGACCCCGGGAAATTGATGTACCAATTTACCCACGAGAATAATGGATATTAGAAAGGGCTCAACAAATAATTATAGGCCAATTTTAAGAATAAAAAATGTATATGATGATAATTTTAAAATAAAATAAAACTATAAAAATGATTTCTATTGAGTAAATATAAAATTTTAACAAATTATTATTGAATAAGATTAATAAGAGCGACGAGAATAATCAGACCAATATATTAATGGTATTTAGGAATTATAAATATATTAATTAATAAATATGAATAATTTTTTCTTTAATATAATTTATTAATGACCATTATAATTTAAAAAATATTAAATATGGATATTTGGGCTAATAATAATGAATTATATCTATTTTTGTTTGAAATTAGCAAATGAATTCCGTTATTTCCTGTTTTAGCTATTTCTAAGGATGTTAATAACTAATTAGTGGTTTGACTAGGATTTTTTGGTCAAAATTAGCCGTTGGCATTATAGCCGTTGGAGTCTCTGCACACTCTATTTAATCAAGCTAAGCCGGATTGGTTCTTCAACTTGTCCTGACGATGAACCACACTGGTTGGTTCGAAACGCGTCGACAAAAGATTGGTTATGTGATTTTGCCGAAGATTTTCTAAACAATAAATAGGCCTTTGAGCCTCATTGTAACACAGTTCAGAGGCATGTAGCCACCACATCTCTTCTCAGAGATAAGCTACCATCGCCCTAGCTGGTTTATTTCCATTACTGTTTGTAAGCATATTTCAGTGTTTTCCATTAATGAAATGAAGTATTATTTGCGCTACATCTTTGTGTATATGGTTATCTCTATAATTGGTTGCATTCCTGTTTAAATCTGGATCAACATCTCAGAGCCCAATTAACTGAAGTCATCAATGCAAGTTATGTGATATAAGTGTTTACTAAAAGAGGCAACTGCCAACCAGTATTGGCATTGATTTTGTACTTAACCTACGACAAATTTTTGCAGCCTTTAGGGATACCAGAAAATACCAAGGTGGATGATGTGAAGGCTTCAATGGAAAACAACGTGTTCACTGTCATTTTGCACAATCAACCTCAGCATAAACTTGAAGTTAGGGCCATTGAAATATCTGGTTAACTGAATGGAAAATGTTTGTAGATGGCGGTTGCTAAAGTAGGTTTACCATTTATTTAGCGGGTTGTTTTGTTTTGGGTTTTTAGAGGGTTTGGGTTTTGAGATGGTACTGTAGAGGCTAGAGCCCTTGTGGCAAAGACATGGTATTGAGTAGTCCTAAATGTAAATGGTTGACAACTTATAATTGTGGAAATAGTGAAACAGATGGCCATTTTTACCCTTTTTTATTGTAATCGGCTGTATTGCTTTTTGGCTTTTGATGGATCATAAATTATGGCAAATTAATTACCATTTTGCAACTACCATGTCATTTTAATCTGGGGTATTGATTATTGTTGTAGGTTTCTAACTAAAATTAGTTTCAGAAAGTTGTATTTCTGAATTGTGTTTAAGAAAGTTGTATTTCAGAATTGCATTCTTGGTTTTTTTAAGTGACGAGGAAGTTTATTTTTGGGTGATGAATGCGTAATTCCTAATACATGAATTGCAAAAACCCATTATTTACCGAAATAAAATGTACAAAAAAACTCTCTTTGAATAGAAGGCCAAGCAGACAAGTTAATTTTTCTTAATTTTTCCTACTCATCGATAAGACCTTGAATTTTATAAATTGATTTTTACTTCTAATCAATAGTCTTTCATTTATTACAATTGTAAATAATTTTTTAATAATCCATGTGAATAGAGAAAAAGTCTGGCAAGAACAAGCACAAGAAGATTCTGTTCATATATTAAAATCATGTTTGATCAAGAATGTAAATATATTCATTGGAGTTACTAATTCAAAATTTTCAGACAAAAACTCAAAAGAATTTTCGGACAAAAACACAAAAGAACAAAATTTTCAGACAAAAACTCAAAAGAATTTTCGAACAAAAACACAAAAGAATCGTGCATAGAAACCACTTACTTGTGACGCAAAATCTCCCTACAAGAAGCTTAAGGAAAACCGAACAGATTCTTGTTCTCAAACTGTGCGAGTGATCTGCAATTTTCATAAACTGTGATGGCTAGAATTTGGAACTTGAACTAGAGGACAACTGAACAAATTCTTGTTCTCAAACTGTGTGAGTGGTCTGCAATCTTTTCTCAAACTATGATGGCTAAAATGGCTAGAATTTGGAACTTGAATTGGAATTTGGAGGCTGTGAACATAACTGGTAGGGCGGTAGCTACTAGTTGGGAGCCTGGGGTCAGGATCGTACAACTTGCAAATGATGCAGATACAAGGAAACAAGAAACTCGAGCTATTAATGGTACATAATTTGCGACTTGCTCTCATGCCGACATAGTTTCTTTGTTTTTGCAACCTCGAATTACTTCTTATTTTCTGCAGGGCTTCTCCGTAAGGTGCCGCTTCTCTATAAGGTGCCAACAGGTCCTCTCTGCAGAGCCTGAATTGGGTATTAAGGTAATTATATGGATTTGAATGCAATTATCATAGACCGTGCTTTCAAATGATAAGAATTCTTGCGCTGAAGAAATGATTTGTATTTCTCTGAATCCTTTACTCTGCAACAAACTTGAAGAATTGGCCAATGATTTGGATTTCTCTGAATCCTTTACCCTGAAACAAACTTGAAGAATTAGCCATACAATTGACAATTCAAAACAACTAAAGTTAATTTCAATGATAACTAAGGATACATACTCAAATGGCCATTTCTTTGGTTGTTATTAAGGTTATCATTGTAACACGTGTATAACTTGGAGTTTCTGAAGAAAAATTAGAGCGCAAACCATATTTCACGGCATATTTCACTAGGCAAAGTTTCGTGGGAAGAAGATCTATTTGGATTTCAAAGTTGTGAAGTAATAGATTTTTTCGGATTTGGAAATCGTGATTTGTACCAAACAAATATTCGAAATTAATTTTTATTCGCTGACAAGACCATTCCGCATTACCACCCTCATCATCCATGCGGCGTGCCATTAATAGCTCCAGCCTCCAGTTTCTCTCGTTTCTTTGTACCAAGGTGGGATGATTCTCAGTATCACCTGAGTACTGTTGTACCGTCACTGCAATATGCAATATATATATATATATATTTAAAACTGGTCAATTTTGAATACCGTCACTGCAATATGCACTATATATAATAATAATATAATAATATATATATAAATTTCAAACTGGTCAATTTTGAATTGGCCGATCAATATGACATTTTCAAAAATTTTGAATTGGCCGATCAATATGACATTTTCAAAAATTATTGGCGAGTCAACAATGACGTGTAGATTTAGAAACCAATAGTATTTAACGTCTTCTAAAAAGCAAGGAGAAATTAGTCAAAGGCCACATATGAAAGCGATGTTTCATCGTCATCTCCGGAAAATATGTGCGCACAAGTTTCAACATTTATTCAACCTTCCAAACGGGGTCAAACTTAAGCTTTACAAATGCAGCAAAAGATGAGTCAAGTGTGCCCACTTTAGACCGTTGGCGTGACCTGAACTGCACAGAGGGCTCCAGTTTCAAAGTTTGAATTCAAATTCACACCATGTTCGTTCACAGTGTGAACGTTGGCTTGACCAGAACCTTGTGGTTGTTTATATGAGACTTTGAATAAACGAAATAAGCTTTGGTGGATTCTCCTGAAGAGGCCTCAATTCAACATCTGTCGCAAATAAATCAACCCTTTGAAAGACCAAAATAAATCTTAGGCCTCAATTCAACATCTGTCGCAAATAAACCAACCCTTTGAAAGACCAAAATAAATCTTAGTCACAAGTCTCTTACGAGCATTATTATTATTATAAGTCACAAGTCTCTTAGTCCAAAAAAATCTTAGTCACAAGTCTCTTACAAGCATTAAGTGCGTCACGAGTCTCCTACAAGCATTATTATTACAAAACAGCGAACTTCCCGGCAAAATGTTTGGAGACCACAAAGTCAAAACCTGCAATAAATACATAAAAAATATAAATCATGTAGACCTAACAAGAAAATCACAATCAAATTGTTCTTATGTTTCCAATAAAGGAAAAGTTTTCTTTAGATATTGGTTCTAAAGTCTTGGAATTCAGTGGCACCTTCTAAGTCTTAATAAGGAGATGTAAACACAGAACGCACGCTCATTGAAAACCTTATGGAAGACCGGGTAACAAGTCTTTTCATTGATATTTTTTTAAAACATAATAAAGATTTTTTAAATCATGTAACTTGTAAAATTAAATTTAATTATGTCAAGAGGTTTGAATTTATTTATACATTTAAAAAATAATTTTTTACAATAAAAAATATAATTTTCCTCAAAATAATTACTAAATTTCAATTAAATAAAAGCACAAACATTTTTTATTGTACTCTATCTTAGTAGCATAATTAAGTAGTCAATAAAAGCCCCAGTACAAGGTTCAATAGTAGTACTGGCCCAATTTCTCAAGGCTTTAACTAAATAAGCTAGTTATACTATCCAATGAGTCAAGTTCTCGCGAGTAATATTCTCTAGTTTTGTTCTTGGTGCCATTAGAACAGTGACAGGGTTCATCAACTTATCTAAGGCTAGATTTAGTAAACATATAGGACTTCTATACATGTATCTTTTGATGCAATACTACTTAAAGGGATACCAACAAGGATTATAAGAGCTTCCATTTAGGTGAAACCTCTTGTTTTCATGTATCTATGCTTCCCTTACCATAGTTTTACGTAAATGACAAATTTCTATGCTATTTATAGATGCTAGAACACATCTATAGCTTGGAAAAATAATTGCTCTAAAACAATGTGTTTAGAAAAGTGCTCTAATATTACTTGTGGTGTTCTTTATTAGTAAATTGAAATATATAAGGAAAAATACCAAATATTACTCAAATTTACCATATAAAGGACATATTGCAACCAGAATAGATGAATGAAGAACCTAGAGAGCACTAAAATCTATACCTTTATTGTTGGAAGTAATGTTCACTTGCCTCTACAAGGACACAACCTCTAATTGGTTGAACGCTAATTACAAATAACTTCATAGGACATCTTTTACATTACTTCTATATATTTATCTAATACTTACAATTTCCTAGGAACATTCTAGTAGGTGGATGCTTCTAATAAGCTTTCTTACATATATTGGTTTCGCTCTACTACATGGGTCTTATTTATTAGAGATGATATCCATACATAGCAATAATTAGCAACGTATCTATCTACTAAGGAGGTTAGAGAGCTTAGGTCCCTAACAAGATTGAAACCATAATACTTCACTTGACACATAATGCTTGTCTGATAAAGAGATGAATTTTGCATTAAACCCCATTTTCTAAACTAGGACATTTGAGAGTGCATCATAACAACCTAGCATTTAACAATCTTGTCCTTTGTGATCACCTTTGCATTTACCTTTTGGACTCCATGTGAATGATGAGTACTCCTCCCCTTCTCCTGTCATGATTGGTATCTCCTAAAACAAATGGGTGGATGTTAAGATTTGGTCATCCCAATATTGGATAGTGCTTATGAGCATCTTGAATGAATCCACGAAATCCAAAATATATAGAAACCAACCAAATATTAGACACAAATTATGTGAAACACAAAGTCTTTGGACAAGAATTTGACTATCTAGAAATCTTTCAAGGAAACGGGAAATGTGTTATAATATTTCTTTATAACATTAAAAAATCACATTTTTATTTAGTATCTAATCCTAAATTGGATGTGATTTGATTCATTGACTAATTCAAATCATAAGTACAAATGGTCATTATGCAATTAAATATGCTATCTAGAAATTTTAGTTATTATAGATAGAAATAATAAGATCACCTTGGAAGAGTGATTGAGTAAAAACCTTTATTGTGGAATCTACAAGTTGTCAAGCATTTTAACCATGAGAGTTTTAGCTACTCCTCAACTCCAATGCAATGTTTAAAAATAATTTCAAGATCAATCGTACATTAATAATTTGATATCTTTTTTGTTTCTCTATATTTTTGTTGTATAAAAATTTCACATTTGAATATTGGAAATACATTTTTGTAATACCTTCAAGTCATGTATTTTAGTTTTCCATTATATCTTAACAAGATATATATTGATCCAATTTTTTTTTTTTTTTGTAGGCTTTGGCGGGACCCTCTCATTTTCCACAATACAACATTTTTACACCCTCTGCAGGGATTCGAACTTGGGTGGGGGTGTGAAAACCATCCTTCCCAACCATTACATCATGCGCGTTATTTGCTATATTGATCCAATTTTAATCAATAATCTAATTTACTTATAATTGATATTATTTCCTTTTTACTCATACAATGTCAAATAAACTATCACTGATTCTCCGAATATTAGGGAATCGGATGGACATGGGCAGTCAAAAAATTGACCGCGCCTATGTCTGTCCAAAAAATTGACCACCCCTATGTCTGTCCAATTCCCGAATATTTGGGGAATCAGCCATCAACATAAAAATGCCCAAAAATAACTAAGCAAACCACACAAAATAACAATAAAATATTTAAAAAAAATAACATAATGGCTAGTTATTTCATTAAATAAAATAATTACAGTATTGGAACCTTGAGTCTGCTAGGGCACCAAGAGTGGAATGGGTTTTGACGGCCAGATATTCTTCTTAGTTCTGATCGAATCGTCGTGCATACGGCCCGTCGGCACTGTTATTTACCATCGTGGCCTTGCTTTGCATACCCATGCACAATTTTCTGTTTTGGTTGTTCAGCCTTCAACTTCTTTCCCTGAACCAGTCATTATTGGTACTTCATCCTTGGCTTACTTATGACAGTATTCTTTTCCCTGAACCAGTCATTATTGGTACTTCATCCTTGGCTTACTTATGACAGTATTCTTTTCCCTGAACCAGTCATTATTGGTACTTCAATTTTCCCTGAACCAGTCATTATTGGTACTTCATCCTTGGCTTACTTATGACAGTATTCTTTTCCATATACCAAGTTATTCTAGAAATTCGAATCTTGAATCTCTTAACTTGATAGTTCATATCAAGGCGCCAATTAAATTGTCACCTGAAAATATATGGTAGAATTAATAAAAACAACTGCGGAAAGAATTAATCTTATTCTCTTCTTCCTGGATAGTTTCCAGCTTTGGTCTCCAGCATTGAACTCTGGAATATGTCACTAACTGCTCATAATGTTTCTTCAATTCCCGAGTGTTACAGAGCCCACGATCATCATCCGCAGAATCCCGGCTCACTGCATCTCGCTGTTCATCAGTTTTAAGCCTTGCGTCCTCCATAATCTTTGTGATAAAGTCTGGGGACAGTCTAATCCGACGCCCTCCGCCCACGTTGCTGCTCTCTATCTCAAACGGCTGGCAGAGTGCAGACACCCGTTCGACACTGCGCAGGGGACCTGATACACCACCAGTGGAGATGGGTGTAGTCGGTGGTGATATGAAAGAAGCAATCGATAAGAGAGTTAGCTCAGACTGGAAGAACTGGTGGGGCAGAAGGAAATACTTGTTTCCTACCTTCAGTTCATCCTCTTCAGAAAGCGCCGGAGTCTTGTGACCGATGTAGAAAGAGCCGGAATGGCAGACTAAATGTTGAGGGAATTCCTTCATGATATGGCCGGCAGTCACTGTTTTGTGAAAAATCCCAACATCACCGTCTGAACGAACGAGTTGGATGGTCTTCTTCTTGCTATCCAACGCCATGCAGGACGCATAGATGCCCATACCCTTTTTTTTCCAGCAAAGCACAGCATGTAGAAGGAAGGAGCACTTGAGAAATGGAGTACTGTATATAAAACGCAGAACCAGGCAGAAATGGAGTACTGTATATAAAACGCAGAACCAGGCGTAAATACTGTGATTGACTTAGACATACCATGACTTTGACATGATTGATTTGATAGAATGAAATTTTTCGTCATAAATTGATGAACAGTCCAGTTTCTTTTTCAAAAAGCAGAATGACTAAGAAAAAACAGTATTCCAGTTCCAACTGGGAGAGTTTTTTTTGACTCCTTATATTAGTAGGAAAGTGTTAAAGTGGTCATTTTAACTATTTAATATTATATTTGAATGGGATTTTAAAAATTATATAATTTGAATGTTTGGCTCAAATTTTATGTGATTTTCCAGGTTTGACTTCTAGTTTGAGGAGGTGAAATCTAGGGCAGTTAAATAGTAGCATCTCAGTAGTCAAAGTCATATAGGTCACACAAGTCTTTAGCTAACTGGATTTTTTAGCATGTCGCCTCCCCTAGTACAGGGCACAAACATCCCATAATGTTTGATCCTGGGTAGCCTCTCTGATGAAGCCCATCTTCAACCGGTGGCCTCGCTGAGACTTGACATAATTTGAATATTTTATAATTAAAAAATATTTTAAGATTTTTTTTTGTATTTGTTGATGATGATGATGATGATGGTTAACGTCCACTCAGACCAAATTGGTCTATCGGACCTACAATTTTCTTAATTTTTACTTGTCTGGCTCCTCGTCTTTCTTGGCGAGATTGGTGTTGTAGCTTTCTTTCTTTTCTCTACGGTCTTCCAACTTCCTTTGTCTTGCATCTCCTTCATCTCTTCTGGTTCTTGGGACATTGGTGTCTTAGCTTCGCGATCTATTGTGTTCGTTCTTTTGAAAATAGTCGGAGAAGAAGTTTGGTTTAGGAGATCTGCTTTGCTGTTAAATGAAGATTTATTTTCTGCGGTATTCAAATCCTCATAACTGTTGATTTGTTGGGGCGGGCTTTCTCCTTGCTTGTTTTGAGAGTTGCTTCCTTCTTCCTTGATTTCTTGTGACTCATTTTCTCTAGAATATTCTTCTTCTTTGATGACAGTGTAGTGTTCTTTTTGTGCTCCTTCCCACCATGTAGATCTGTGGTGGTTTTTTCTAGCAAAATTTTTCTCAGAGGCTTTTGGGCAATTTTTGGCTAGATGCCCCGTCTCAAAGCACGATCGACATCCGAAGAGGACACTTTCATAATCAAGCTTCTGGTTCCACACATAGTCTTTACTTGTTAGGTTTATTTCAGCTGGGAATCCGGCACTGAAATCCATTTCCACACAGATGCGTGCATAGGTGGTTCTGGGATATTCCTCTGTTTCTGGGTACCTGCAATAAAATTTCCCAATTGCATTTCCGATGGCTTTTAGCGATGAGAGATTCCAGAGATGCAAGGGTAGGCTTGGCAATCGCACCCAAACTGGTGCTGAGGTTATCACTGCTGTAGAGGGATCGAATGATGGGTTCCATGGCTTCATGAATAGGCCTGATTTTTCCCAAAACCAAGGGCCGGAGTCTAGAATACATTGTCTGCTTTCACGATTTTCAAAATCTACTATAAAGAAACCTCTAGCACAGGGGTAGATATTAATTTCATCAGAAATGATAGGCTTCCATACCTCCGAGATCCAATTGTGGAGTGCTATCAGCCGCGCCCAAAAACCATTGAACCGGCAAATTAGGGCACTTTCGGAGAACTTCAAAGCTTCATCGAGTGAGTCCTGGACCACTTGGATAGTGGGAGCTGGGGCTTCACTCACGATATGGGCAGGAGATTGCCCTTCAGAGGCGGATGAGCCACTAGTTATTTTTGCAAAGCTCAGAGCCATATTTTACTTGCTCAGGAGAACCGAGACTTCTCAAGAGAGGAGAAGAGGAGCGCTGCTGGAGAGGAGTCAGGAATATATGCCTGTCTCAAAATGCCGAGATCTGAGCCGCCGAGACTTCTGAGATCCGCAGAAGATAGATCCACCACCGAAGAAGAGGAGAACCAAGACTTCTGAGATCTGAGCCACCGAAGACTTCTGAGATCTGTTCCGCAGAAGAGGAGAACCGAGACTTCTGAGACTTCTGAGATCTGATCCGCGGATCTGAGATCTGAGATCTGACTTCAAGATGACTGCAAGATGAATCACGTAAATCTTTTTTTATCTCCGCGGAACCGAGACTTCTGAGATCCGCAGAAGTCAGATCTCAGAGCGGGAGGAAATTATATGCATATGTACCGCAGCCATATTTTAGAGACTTCTGAGATTCGCAGAAAACTAATTCATTGATGACGGAATTAAAAGATAAAATTCCAGGAACCGCAGACGAAGAGAATTCACCGAAGAACCGCAGATCTGAGCAAAGCATTCACCGAAGAACCGCAGATCTGAACAAAGAATTCATTACAACGCTGGAATCTGATATAACGCTGGTATATAAAAACGCTGGTATATAACGCTGGATTGATGACGGAATTAAAAGATAAAATTCCAGGAACCGCAGACGAAGAGAATTCACCGAACCGCAGATAAGAACCGCAGATCTGTAACCGCAGAACCGAAGAACCGCAGAACCGCATTTAAATTAGTTAATTCTACTTCAAATTTAATTATAAAATAAGAAACGGTTTGTGCTAGTGAGACTTGATATAATTTGAATATTTTATATTTAAAAAATATTTTAAAATTTTCTTTTTGTATTTGTTAATTCTACTTCAAATTTAATTAGAAAATAGAAGATTAGTAATTTTAATGTGTTGAATTTACATAATTGGATTATTTTATGAGTTTTTAATTTAATTTTACATTAACAATATAATTAAATGTTATAATTTCATTAAAAACTATAATGAGAAGTTAAAAAATTGATCTTATTAAACTACTTTCACCAATCTTAAATTTTTTGTTTTTAATTTTGGAAACTATTATCTATTAAAAAATAATTTTGGATCTTATGGATGGACAATTTTTACTTAAATCATAGATTTTTAAAATATTTTTTAATTGGAATTTAATGAATTTTAAAATATTTTCAAAATATGCAATCAAATTCGACTTAATCTTAATTTTTGTCAAATATCTATAACTTTATTTTTGTACCTTGTTTTTTAATATTCAATATTCTGTATTTCTATACTAATACAAAAATACTAAATATAAAAAATCGAAAAGAAAACATAAGGTTTCAATTATTATCTATTCAAAGTAACTTTGGATCTTATAAATGGATACTTTTTATCTAAATGGCAAATTTTTGAAATATTTTTAAATCTAATAAATTTTAGAATATTTTTAAAATCTACAATCAAGTTCAAGTTACTCCACCTTTATTTTTTATAAATATTTAAAATCTCATTTTTACTATTTACTCTTTAATATTCAATAAACAAAAAGTGCAGAAATAAAGTTTTAGAGATTTGAAAAAATCAAAATTCAAAATGTTGAATTTGATTCTGAAAATATTCCATGCTCATATTTCAAAAATATATTACCTAGATAAGGATGGCAAACCAAATACTAAATATTAAAAGCTACATGAAAAGTAAGAATTGAGAGACTAAATATTAAAAGCCATTGGAAAAAGTCTAACATCTAGGGACAAATGAAATGGCAATGCCTAACCAGCCATCTATAGAGTATTTAATGCCCGGGGATATGCACGCAGCTTAGCCCGATAACACGCGAAAGCCCATATATTATTTAATGCCGAAACTCCCAGCTCCTGTGTTATCGCGTTAAGCTGCGTGCATATCCCTGAACATTAAATACTCTATAAATGGCTGGTTAGGCGTTGCCCAAATGAAATAGTCACCTTGTTTTACAAAATGCAGCAAAAAGGTGAGTCAATTGTGTCCACTTTAGACCGTTGGCGTGAATAGAGTGCTCCACTTTCAAAGTTTGAATTCAAATTCAAATAATGTTTGTTCACAGCGTGAATGTTGGCTTGACCAAAACTTTTAGATGTTTATCTGAAACTTTGAATAAACAAAGTACGCCGAGCTGAATGATGATGAATTCCATTTGTGAGTTCTCCATTCAACATCTGTCGCAAATCCATCAATGGTTGAAAGACATTGAGATTAACAGAGTCACGAGCCTCTTACGAGGATTATTATAAGTGCGTCACGAGTGTCTTACGAGGATTATTATAACATAACAACAGCGAACTTTCCGGCAAAATGTTTAGAGGCAACAAATTCAAACTTTCCGAATAAATATGTCAATCACATATTTTGGTTTTGAAGTTTTGGTGTTTGGATTAGATTTGTAAATAAAAAAATTATATTTAATTTTTAGAAGTTTCAACATAAATTCATAAATAAAATATACTAGTAATAATACCATATTCTATGACACATCAACTCTAGTCTCGAATTTTAGTATTTAAAATAGATTTACAAATAAAAAAACTATATAAACCTAACAAGAAAATCAAAGTCAAATTGTTCAAATACTTCCAATAAAGGGAGAAATTTTTTTCCAATAAGATTTCTAAAGTCTTGAATGCACTTTCCAAGTCTTAAGCTTGGGTAACAAGTTTATTCAAAAAATTTATTATTATTAATATATATTTTTTTTAAAAATATTAATATATTTTTTAAAGATTTTTTTAGAGTTGTAAATTTAAATTATATAATTAATAAATTTTAATGATTTGAAAAATACATTAAAAATTTATTTTAAACAATAAAATATCTTAATCTCTACACAAATTATACTACTATATTTCGATAAAAATACCAAAACATCTTTTAATTCAACTACACCTAATAGCATAATCACTTAATCAATAAAAACTTCACTGAATTATATAAAGAAAATATATAAAATTATATCACCCTATTTCAATTAAAATATCAATAGATCTTTTAATTAGACTACCACTAATAGCATAATCACTCAATCAATAACCCTGCTTGAGCTGTATGTTGTTCTATAAAGAAATTATATAAATCTGATTGAGTTAGTATGTTGTTTTTAAAAGAATATATATATATATATATATACGAATTTCTTTATACCAATTCAAATTCGGTTCAACCGATTTTAAATTGACAGTGAACAGATGTATTATTAAAATAACCTTAAAAAAAATCAATAGTTTAAATAATCACTGAATTAAGTGATTAAAGAAAACATTCTGAAAAATAAATCAATTTTTGAGGAAGTATTTGAAAGAAAACCAAAATGACATTAGTATTGCAAATGTCAAAATAACTGTAACGGTGGATAATATAATGAAATGAAACGAAACACGATTTATATCTAACATGCCAATGTAATTGCAATGGTCGAAGTATGATTGTGAGAAATATTTCACACAGAGAGGAGGCCCCAACGACAACACGGCACAAAATATCTTCAAAAATTATATACACCATACATAGAGGAAGTTATTGATTTTGTTTTTAAATAATTAAAAAAATATTAAAAAGTTGGTTTTACATTGATTATATAAATACAATAAGTTTTTAATTCGAAGATAAATAAATTATTTTGGATAACAATTTATGAGGTAATGGAGTATCTCAACTATATATCAATTTAAGAAATTAATTAGTTGGAGAGAATTTCTCACATCTAACTGGCTTAAGAATCATCTAGAGACTATGAATTAACTTTAAGTAGAGAATTTTGTTGATGATTGTGTTTATGTTAATTAAACTTTAGCAACTCAACTCCTCGAATCACATTAACTCAACGAGATAATGAGATAGAATGCTCTAAGTTTGTAGCTAGAGGTTTTCAAGTTTTCTTTTCTTTTTTAATGAAGAAGGTTTATTTCGTGGGAGGGAAGAGTTTACATTAACAAAAGAAAGAATGTACATAATAGAAATAAAGTGTTTACAACAAAGAAAATGATGAACTGAAATAAAATCATATTTAATAAACGCAGCGAGCTACTCAGAATCTGGGCTCAATGACCTTGAATGTTGTAGAGCATAAGTTGCAACAATTTAGAGAAATAAAGAGAGAATGTTGTTATAAAATATATGAAAAAAGAAGATATGCATAGCAACAAAGTTGTATATGAAAGGTTGATTTTATTTATGATGAAAAGTACAACCAAAATCTTAAAAAGTAGACTTCTGTGAAAGTTTTTTACTAGTCTCAACACAAAACTACTGCAATGTAAAATTAAATCATATACAATAGCTTGGAAAAAAGAAATGATGGAAACTGATTGAAATCCTTCAAGAAAATGCAGTTATAGACAACTTGTTCTTTGCAAAAAGATAGTTGTTACCACTAGTTTAAGGATAACTAGACCTTCAAACAACATTAAAACAGATTAGAAAAATACAAGATACTTGAGAAATTCCTTGAAAAAATTAATGGTGTCACCCGAATTTTTCTCCCCTTGGTGAAATGAGAGTGTTGTCTTGGTGAATTGAGAGTGTTGTCACCATCAAGATTAGCTTCCAAATTTCTAAAGAAAATAAAACCAAAGGACATAATGACAACTTAGAAATTTTATGGCATACCTCTTTTTACAATTCTCTCTCCCTTGCCTTCATAGATCCAATTCATATTTGAAAGGCTTGAAAACATTTTTGGGAAGTTTTGAAGTTTAAAAGATTACATTATGTTTTATCTTCTAATCTGAATTTGATTAGAAAGGCGGAGGAAATGATGTTTTGAAGGCATAATAAAATGAATTGATTTATGAAACTTTATGTTTGATCCTAGTAACTGGGACCCTTTTTTCCATTAGTTGGGTTTGATAATTCCTTCCTTTTGAGACATGAATGAGGAAAATTCATAATCATATTCTTTGCATCATGATAAATGTATAATATCTAATCGTAATTATAATAATATAATATACCATGTCACAAAGAAGTATATTATAATCACATGTGTAACCATTCAAAAACATATGCCACATTATCAAACTTCCCTTTGTGTATGATATCAAGGTAAAAAACATATCATCATCATGAAAAGTAAACCCTTCTATCTCCCAAAACACCCTATTCCTCCATAATCATTATAACCAATACATATTAGATGTGCCAACAAAATATGTTCATGACCAATAGAGGGTCATATGCATGGAGAAAACAAATAATATAAATGAAATGTAACATCATAAACTATATATATATATATATATATATATATATATATATATATATATATATATATATAGCTATAAGTGCAACGAAGTGCCCAAACAAAACTAAATTAGTGATCCGAGTTGGCTCAACTCTCGGATTTAACCAAGATCTTTTGCTTTCATGATGTGATTGAAATTGCAATTAAAATAGCATAAAGGAACATAAATGCATGATGTAAAGAAGAAGGAACATGACAATCATCAACAACATAAAAATATAAGACGTTGATAATGGAGTTCGTCCAGAAGGGACTATGTCTCCCGCCCCTGGTGTCAAGATGTTGTAGGCCATTGCATTAAGTGTTGTCAATAGTGATGATGTACATAAGAGCTGACGTCGCTATCATACAAGGAAAATGCCCTCACGCAGGAGTGGCTCCAAGAGATTTTCCACTACAGGAACTCTCGGTAAAAAAGGACTCCTATCAGTATGACACAAACTCATCCATGATGATAATGAACATCCTGCCAACATGGCATAAAAGGGATTTCAATGCAATCATACATGGCGACACATGAGTATCCCATCAACATAATGACAAAGGGATCTCAAACGAAACATGACGAATGATGACAACGAGTACATCCCACAAATGATTCTGCATCACATCAAACAGGAATCATGAGACAAGTAAGAAGCAAGATCCCACATCAAACATCAAATAGGGATGTGTGTAGCACAATGCGTCTCATAACGAAAAGAAGTACATGAACACACTGCATATACCTCACATCCTAGGGCCATTTGAAGAAGAGGATGTCAAACTGCTGAAGTTGGTCGTACCATCAATCTTGCGGCGTCGAATCTCATGGAATGACTGCTCACACGTTGAATGCTAACACCTACAATCCACTTTGAAAAGTGGCCTAAAAAATAGAATGGTCAAATGGAAAATCTGAATGCACCATCAGATTTGTGGCGTCGAATAGTACAAAATCGATTGTCAAATTTTTGAATTCTGAGAAAGTGGCAACCTGGGGCTTAAGGACTCTTTTAAATTCCCCCTAGATTCCTCAAAGATCCCCTCCTACGGGTCCTCTGAAAATTTGCTGCTCAGATCAGGAAACTGACTACGCTATTAGGTTCGTATCGCTGAGAAATGTAAGATCGACATAAAATTTTTCCAATTTGGACACTGCAAAAATTTCACCCAATCATGGTTCTGCCTGTAATAAACGAATAGAAAAAAAATTACGTCTCGATTTCCATGCGTGCTCTTGGTTCCTCCATGCTTAGGCACACTAACGAAATGAAGGTTTATATAAACTTTTGGGCGGATTTCCCAAGGCAGACCGTTGGTAGATTGGTAAAAATCGAAATTAGTTGAGGGGTCGGGTGGTCAAAACTCGCCCCTCCCGTTTTAATACATTATAGTGTTTTTTTTTTTTTTAGCTACATGTATATTGTTTTTTTAGGGGGGTTGGCTCTGCATTGGGTGGCCCGCCCCATAACTCCCACAGACTTGTTGGATGGGTGTATATCCGTTGTAGGTGCATTAAATATTTGTTGACGTGTTTGTTTTTGTTTGTTTGACATGGGGCCACCGCATGGTGGCGGGCCAACCCACGTGGCTGGTGCAGGCTCGATACCCCTGGCCTCTATAACATGTGGTTGGTATGAGGTTTGGGTGTGTGGGCCAGGTTCACCAAAGGTGGCTCGCCCACCCCATATGTAATATGGTTTAGTGTGTGGAGGGTTGGTTGGACTAGCGGGGGTCATGGCCTGTCGGCCAATTTTAATTTAAAATTTTTATATGTTGGTTGGGGGGGGTGGCAAGGTTGGTGGCTCGCCACCCCAAAAATATATTCTTTTTAAAAATAAGGGTGTTTTTTCAAATTTTTAGAAAATAAGGGATATTTGGAAATTTAACGAGGACATAATTTTGACCATTTTCAGGAGCTAGGTTTCATGCCCCGAGGTCGGCCAAATTATAGGACACTTAAACATGGCCCACAGTCCAACTTTGAACAAAACTTTGACTAGCTTGTTCTCCCTCATACGAGCTCAGATTGACGAACTGTTTTCACCGCTACGATCTGGACGACAAGATCTATGCTCTGATCCTAGTTCAAAAGCATTATGATCACTTTGATTTTTGAGCTTCCATAAGCCCTCTGTCTTGTGTGTCTCTCTGGAGCCCACTTGGGTCAATCCTCCCCACTGAGGAGCTTTTGGTCCTCCAAAAGCATGAAAAATAATCTGCAACTTTTTTGTACCTTGTCTGCATCACAAGCATCCTGGAAATGTCTCGCTTCCATCTCCTTCACCTTTGTTCTTTAGAACCTCAAGGGATGAGCCAACACCTGCAACCTCTGCAACCTGTAGTACATTGTTTTTGCAAGCTACATGTTTAACTTTCATGACCAACCAATGATCCAAGCATCCCATACTTGCCATGAGTTTATAACACATACTTGATGGTCAAGTTTACATCAATATGGGCACAATACCCCAGCTACGAAAACAAGGCCAACATATCATTGTTGTTCCAACAAGTGATGTCAAACACATCATCACTGCAAAACATGATTTACAAAGATAAGGCCAAACACTATTGTTGGTCTGACAAGTGATGGAAACACAACATCACTTTCAGAGTTTAAGATGCAACTGAAAATAATACCATACATCATTGTTGCTTAAAAAGTGATGGAAACACATCATCATTTTTACATTTTGAAAAGCAAAAAATGATTTACAAAAGCATGACCATGACATGCTAACATATCTAGAAACCATTTTTCACTTATCGATGTGAATGGGTCACTCCTTGTGGCGGTTTTTCTTATCGAACAACTACTTCACCTGGTTCATGCACCGACACTTTGTCTTTAAGGCGTTGCTCTGAATGGAGCCTCCAACAAGTGGCTCTTTGGTGGCCATTCCTGTCGCAATGACTGTAATAGGTCTTCTTCCTCCAGATCTTCTTAACATGTTTCTTTATCTGTTGTTGAGAGGTTCTTTCACTCCTCATCTTTGTTTGTGTTGCTATTCTTTTCCAACACTTAGAAAATGTATGGTTATGTAATCCACAAAAGGTACATGTTTTTCGATGCCATGTTTTACGCTTATCATTAACAACATGATTATAATCGAAATGAGCATTCAAGTATTCAAAGTGGTTATACCTTTTCGTGTTGTCTTTGGTATAAGTATGGCGATGAGAGCTTGCCTCAACTATTTTCCTACAATGGGAACTGCCATGGGATGATGGGTATGTTTTCCCATCATTTTATTTCCTCGACGATGTCTCGGAAGAATTTGACACCTTCGAGCATTCTCCTTCGGTGTATCTCAAGCCTACAAATTGAGGTCTCTACACAACCTCCAATGGTTGATTTATGTCTTGGTTATTATTACCAAGTTCTTTTTCCTCCTTGCACCTCATCCTGTTAAGGAGCCTCATGTTTTTCCCTGTAATTGGTATCTCCGCATCTCCAATAGAAATCATATTATGTGAAGACGAAATCGAAAGGAAATCAACATCTTTTACCTCCTCTGTCAATTTGGAAAGAAGTGATGAGGGATTCTCATCATCTGTTGTTGGTGGTTCACTAGCTGTCTCAGTGCATTCCCAAACTTCCTTTCTGACATACAAGTCTTGCCCGACAGGGTAATTCCTCCACTTTGATGGGGTTGACAATGCCTTGGCCATTAATTCCCAAGCCCTTTCCCTCATACCCCATTCTCTTCAACAATTTGGAGCCAATTCTTGTGGTATGATTTTCAAAAATAGCAAAATCATCATCAGGACACATACATGAATTTAGAGAATTACTTTTTACCTCACATGGGTCACACTGCAGTTTTTCCAAGGCCTCGGCCTTAACTTGTAGTTGTCATAGCAAACTTTATTTTTCCTCTTTCTCTTGATGTAGAAGAATCTTCAATTCAGCGTTCCTTGTTTGAAGATTCTGTTTGTTGTGCTTCAATTCTTCCAGGGCCTCTTCCGTGGCTCGCAACTGAAGCTGCAATCGCTCCTTTTCCTTTATCTTTTTTTGTAGAGTTTCATACATTATTTCCACCCTTTTGGAAATTTTGAGCATGGTCTTGTACATCACTTTTTCATTCTCTGTCACTGCACATTCCATTGTTCACGCTTTCAATTTACATCCACACAAAGACTGCTCTGATACCAAACTTGATCCAGTTGGCTCAACTCCCAGATTTAACCAAGATCTTTTGCTTTCGTGATGTGATTAAAATTGAAATTAAAATAGCATAAAGGAACATAAATGCATGATGTAAAGATGAAGGAACATGACAATCATCAGCAACACAAAAATACAAGACGTTGGTAACGAAGTTCGTTGAGGAGGGACTACGTCTCCAGGCCCTTGTGTTAAGATGGTGTAGGCCACTGCATTAAGTGTTGTCAATAGTGATGATGTACATAAGAGGTGACATTGCTATCATACAAGGAAAATGCCCTCATGCAAAAGTGGCTCCAAGAGATGTTCCGCTACAGGAACTCTCAGTAAAAAAAGGACTCCTATTAGTATGACACAAACTCATGCATGATGATAATGAACATCCTGCCAACATGGCATAAAATGGATTTCAATGCAATCATACATGGTGACACTTGAGTATCCCATCAACATAATAACAAAGGGATCTCAAATGAAACATGACGAATCATGACAACAAGTATATCCCACAAATGATTCCACATCACGTCAAGTAGGAATCATGAGACAAGTAAGAAGCAAGATCCCACATCAAACATCAAACAGGGATCTGTGCAGCACAATGCATCTCATAGCGAAAATAAGTACATGAACCCACTGCATATACCTCACATCCTAGGGCCATCTGAAGAAAAGGATGTCAAACTGCTAAAGCTGGTCGTACCATCAAGCTCGCGGTGTCGAATCTCATGGAATGACTGCTCGCACGTTGAATGCTGGCACTTGTAATCCACTTTGAAAAGTGGCTGAAAAATAGAATGGTAAAATGGAAAATTTAAATGCACCATTAGATTTGCGGCGTCGAATAGTACAAAATCGACTGTTAAATTTCTAAATTTTGAGAAAGTGGCAATCTGGGGCTTAAGGAATCTTTCAGATTCCCCTAGATTCCTCAAAGATTCCCTCCTGTGGGTCCTTTGAAAATATGTTGCTCAAATCAGGAGACTAACTACGCCATCAGGTTCGTGTCGCTGAGAGGTATAATATCGACATAAAATTTGTCCAATTTGGACACTACAAAAATTTCACCCAATCATGGTTCCCCCTACTATAAATTAATCATATAAAATTACATCTCAATTTCCGTGCATGCTCCTGGTTCCTCCATGCTTGGTCGCACTGACGAAATGAAGGCTTATATAAACTTTTAGGCAGATGTCCCAAGGTGGTCCGTTGGTAGATTGGTAAAAACCGAAATTAGTTCAGTAGGGGTCAGGTGGTCAAACCTTGCCCCTCCCGTTTTAATACATTATATTTTTTATTTTTTTTTGAAACTGCATGTATATTTTTTTTAGGGGGGTCAGGTACGCATTGGGCGGGCCACCCCATAACTCTAGCAAACTTGTTGGATGGACGTATATTCATTGTAGGTGCCTTAAATATTTGTTGGCATGTTTGTTTTTGTTTGTTTGACATGGGGTCGCCGCATGGTGGCGGGCCAACCCACATGGCTGGTGCAGGCTCGATACCCGCCGGCCTTTGTAACATGTGGTTGGTACGAGGTTTGGGGGTGTGGACCGGGTCCATTGGAGGTGGCCCACCCACCCCATATGTAATATCGTTTAGTGTGTGGAGGGTTCGGTTGGACTGGCGGGGGTCATGGTCCATCGATGCTTATTTTAATATAAAATTTTTTAATGTTGTTGTGTTGGTTGGGGTCTGACAGGGTTCATGGCCCGTCGATCAATTTTAATTTAAAATTTTTATATGTTGGTTGGAAGGGGTGGCGAGGTTAGTGGTTCGCCACCCCAAAAATATATTCTTTTTGAAAATAGGGGTTTTTTAAATTTTTTAGAAAATAAGGGATAATGAGCAATTTAATGAGGCCACAATTTTGACCGTTTTCGAGAGCTAGGTTTCATGCCCCGAGTTTGGTCAAATTGTAGGACACTTAAACCTGGCCCGCAGTCCAACTTTGACCAAAAATTTGACTAGCTCGTTCGCCCTTGTACGAGCTCAGATTGATGAACCGTTTGCATCGCTGCGATCAAGACAACAACATCTACGCTCTGGTCCTAGTTCGAAAGAATTATGATCACTTTGACCCTCAAGCTTGCATAATCCCTCTTTGTCCTGTGTGTCTCTAGAGCCACCTGGATTAATTAGTATCATCATTTTATTGTGTATATCAATGAGAAATTAGTAGAAACTCAATAACATCCACAAGTGTATCAAAATTGTATTACAAGCATCCATAATTTGTTATTTTGGCTTGTGGATGGAGCACTCTCTGCCTATTTCTCTTCCCGACGAGGGTGGGATGTGATAGAATGGGAAGAACCATGTGAAGAATCAAAGAGAATGACTTGGGTTTTTTTGTTTTATCACTTGTGGTAGGTTGAGGAATAGTTGGATGCTTGGAGAATTGACCAACTAGGTTGGAAAGTCTAGTGGTTTGCTTGAAAACCTGGGATGCAGATGGAGGATGTTGACTTACGCGTGTAGAAGGTTGTGGTGCTGCCAGTGGAGAATGTACAATATAGGAAATGGCCATCTATAAGTTATAAGAGACATTTGCTTTGGGAGAAGGGAGCAATGAAGTGGTAGGAAAACCTTGAATAGAGCACAGAGGATGTGTTGGAATTGTGCTTTTCCAACCATGTTTGTGAGGAATAGCGAGTGGAGTAGACACATGTGGTGGCCCAGGGATGTCAATGCTTAGTGCATGATGAATAGGGTGTTGTTGAAGTTGAGCCATAGGATGAGGGATAGTTTGGCCTAAAATGCTAACTACACAAGTTTGAAGAAACTACCTTTCTCTTTTGAGTCTGCATAAAAATGAATTAGCACTTTGAGCCTCCTGTCCCTCCTATTACCAAATTGCCATATTTATTCCCTCTCCCTTTACCTTTGTTTATGTTAAAGAAGCTCATATTGAACATGCATTCAGAAAAGTTACTCAGTTAATAAATAATATGCAATTCATCATTAAAAAATTAGTAAATCATTTGATATTTAAAGAACAAGAACTAACAGTAGGGAATGACATTATGAGGGGCAGGGAGTTGCATTGGTGGGTTGTCGAAAACAATTAGCGTGAAAACAAAAAGAATTCAAAATATCGCTTTTTCTTTATCAAATAAGCACTAGAGGGACAAACATATAAAGAAAATTCAGAGGTCGGGAAAGTCTATCGGATAAATCATCTTTTGAAATTCATAGATGTAGAGCCAGGGTGATATTTCTTTGCAGACACATAGGGTTTTTGTAAAATGAAAGATATTTTTTTGTTTTACTATGTTAGCATAGCCAACTTAAAAATAAATGACAACAATGGGAAATATATGACATATTTTCAACATAAAACAAATATTCATGACAAACACTAAACTAATTTTAAAATGATGATGTATAATCAAAAGTCACACTTAAATCCCTCATTTTATAGTGACCAAAACAATGCTCATATGTATGCATTTGGCAGAGATGTAACATAGCTATATGTAATGTCAATCTGCTTCAATAATAGGAATGAGGGTTTTATAAACAAAAATCTTATCGAACATGGCAAACAAATCAAACATCTTGTGCATGGCAACGCCTGTGGTTTTCTCCCAAGACAATGTTGTCTCAAAGGCTCCCACGAACGAAAATATTTGGCTAACTAGCTAGCAGGTTAAGGTTTTGATAATTAAAATCTATATAAGGAAAACATTTTAATGTTAACTATAGTTTAACAAATCAAAGTGATAATTTCCAAAATTAATTAGCCTTCCAGAGAAGTTGATAATGCAAATAATGTATGTCATATTAACAATGCATGCAACAACATATGGAGCATAAGAAATCCAAACTTTAAAGGATTGGAAAGTTTGAAATTTTGGATCATAAACCTTGAGGTACTTCCCACAAGAATGTGCTTAATTTTAAAATGAAACCAAGAATTTCAGGTGCCATGTGGTTGAGGAAATCCTCAAGCTGGGAGGTGCACCAGTAATTTGCAAGGTTTAAAAACATAAGAAAACAAAACAATCTACATGAATGTATTCTTGAATAGATAGGGAAAGGTAAGTTCTTTTAACGATACGAGAGGACCCTTTTTACTTTTTATTTACTCGATAATTATTGACAGATAGAAGTGTGTTTCATATTGAAGACAACCACACCAAGCAACTGAAACTGAGAGTTGGCAACAGGAATGACGTAGGGAGAACTAGTTCACAATAATTTCTTATTTGGTAAGTAAGAAGACCATTTAAAAAAAAAAAAAACCTAGTAACTTGAAAAACTCAAGGAACAAAACTTCAACTGCCACTCACAACATTCAAATTTCAGTGTGTTTCTGTAAGCACCCCATCCCACATTTACCCACTTTAGAAAGCTCTCTAGTTAAACATGAGTTGAGAGCTACTATGACATGACCCAACATCCAAGTTCCAGTTATGGAAGTGGGGTCTACTAATCGAAAATATACCAAAACCTCACAGGGACACTAGATCACCTAGGTGTTTGGACAACAACCACCAGTGATCATACCCTAGCCTATAGCTTCTTTTCAACTAAGCTCTCAGCCCATTCATGTGCATAACACACTGTGAGTATGGTTGGAAAGCTCCAATCGCATGCATAGGCCTCACTCCATGCAGTTGTAGCTTAATTTTTCCAATTCCATGTATGCAACCGCAAAATCAATACCACATTTTTAGGGATAGCCTACAATCCATTACCCAAAATAACCTAGAACTTTCCATAATCAAGTCTAAGGTGCCAACAAGTCTATATGATAAGTGTTAAGGTTATATATTGCTTATAAGTTTGTAAACACATGAGAACATTTTGTCAAATACATGGTAAACATAGTAACTATAGGTCACGAATGCATATTTTGTCTCCTTAACTTCACCAAGGAATCACCAAGAAGGCTCAATGCCCTATCAAACTAGTTGCAACAACACTTGTAAGTCCATGCATTCACATAACCATTAAATTACTTATCAAATCATGAATATGATCCATAACTAGAGCACATCATTTAACCAGGCCTATAACTAGCATATAACCATAATGAGTCCATGACAAACTAGTCATAGAATCAAAACAATACCCAGTACATGTGCTCATTGATCACAATAAGAAAATAACTCATATTATCATATGCAAATGCTCAAAAAGTGAGGGACTTCCACATAACCCCGACCACAGAGGGTTGAACTAAATCTCTCTTTCATTCTATTATCCCCGTGCCATATTCCAGGCATGAATGTGGGATCATATGGGTTAAACCAAAATAGAACCAACTAGGGATTCTAGAGGCAAAACCACCTCAACCCTCAACCATAGTGATTTCACCTAAACCAATTCAAAAATCACTAACATGAAAATAATATCCGATGCCTACAACTTTCTTAACCATAGCCAGAGGGATTTTCCTGTCTCCACCTAACCGTCAGAGTTCCAAGAGAAAGCCCATCTCCACCCTTAACACTCGGGAATTTTCCTTTGACCACCTCACTAGGATCCAAAGTCACTAGCCATCCAAATCTTAAACCAAAAAACGGAACATAAAACACCATGGCTACCCAGGAAATGGCAAGGAACGGCCTAAAACCCCTATCAATACAAGCAAATCCCATGTCAATGACAGTAAAATAACCATGTAAACCAAATGCATGTACCATGTATCTAAATATCAGTAACGAAATCAGACATGCAACGTGTTACCTGCAAATTCCTCCTGTTGTAGCTATGCTTCCAAACTTTCCTTGTGCTCCCTTGCTTTCCTTTTACTTGTCCTTTGTGTTCTTGTGTCCAAGTGCTTCCTCTCTCTTCTCTTAGATCTTTATTTCTAAAAGTGATCAAAATCTAGAACTAAATTTTTTTTGCAACGGTATCTCTAATGCCCTATTATCATTCATTTCTAGTGTATCTTCCTTTCATTTTTCTCTTTTTCTTCATTTTCATTATTGGGTGAATGCATGATGGGTTACACTTTTGGTCCAAATGTATATATATATATATATATATATATATATATATATATATATATATATATATATATATATATATACATGGAGAGAACACTAGTTTTTCATATATATATATATATATATATTTTTATATGCAAAAATATAGTTTTTCATATTATTTTTCAAAAATATATTTTCTATTATTTTTCAAAGTTGGCAAAGTAATATTTCAGTTGCATTTTGGAGAAACCTGTGTTTGCGTAAGATTTTTTTCAACTCTTTAAATAAATTGAAAAAACAAGAGTGCCATTTTTAAGAGGACTCATAAATGAGTTTAGTGGTATTTTTTGAAAAAATTTCATTGTGTCTATTTTATGTTATTGATTTTTTATTCAACCCCTATGAAACTGTCCAAAAAAAATTCAAGAGTTATGTTTAAAATAAATTAGATGAAAATATCATATGAATTCAAACAGTGTCAAACTCATATGCCATTGAATACAGGATTCTTTCATGAATCCAACATGATCAACTCCAACACTTACAGATAAATTCTGCCCTAAATCCACTAGGGTACTATTGTCTTTGCAACAGCAACTCTCCAATATTTTTTCCTATGTCAATTTTGGAGACTACACAAACTATCGTTTCAAGCCCCCATGTGTTGTCATGTGGTTTGATTTGATATTTGTGTCTTTTCTCCTAATTTTACATTGTCGTAAGTCAATATGTCTCTGACATCATCACTTAACCATTAGAAGTGCTTGAGTTAGTAAGTTTATGGTTAGGTGAATTCAAAATCTGTCTTGACTTAGAAACTTGCCTTCTAGCCATGCACACACTAAAAAAGCACATAAAAGAAGAAAAATAAATCAAAATCAATAAAATCTCTCACAAAATCCAAAAGTGCACTTTGAGTTGACGAAGGCTCACACTTGAGGTGAGCACACTCCTTCAAACTGAAGAACTGTGCCCTACCTGGGCACATTCGTTTAGGTTGAACAAGTGTGCCCTACCTGGGTGCACTCCTTCATGTCGAAGACATGCGCCCTATCCAGTTGCATGCATGACCCAACTTGTTATATGAGGGCGCACTCCTAGAAATTAAGAACCCCCTTAACTCCTCTTAACTAATCATTTCATGTTACAACAAGTGGCACTCATGCATGAATCCATTTTGCATGTCAATTTCATTAAATAAAATCATTTAATCATTATTTACATCATCATTTCATCTGAATTGAGGGCACAACCAGAGAATAAAGAAGCCCTTCATCAACCAATGCAATAAGTTTGCATGCTCAACATTTTACCATTTTTCATAATTCCATTGTTAAATCTTGGTTTGTTTACTCTCAAACACTTTTTTTGCAGTTTGTTTGTTGGTGTTTTAGCTGAAAATTCATCCTGCAAGTGTTAATCCATTGTCGCATGCAAGAGACTTTTCACATTCTTGAGACCTTCCATCTTCCACCATGCATGTGACAACAACTATAAAGCCTTGCAGATCATTCTTCTCCTCATCTGATCATCAAATTCTATTGTGTAAACTTGTTTCTGAGCTTCTAGCAAGAATATCACACTCTTTGAGCTCGAAGCTCCTTTAGCCTTGAAAATTGTGCCATGTTTAACCTATTTTTCTTCCTGAGCACATGGGTGCATCACGAAGGCACAAAGCCTTTCCCTTTGACCCTTCAGAGTGCTAAAGTGTGCACTCTTTGTCTTAGGGTGCATAGGCGCATCATGAAGGCACGAGGCTCCATCAATTTAGCCCTTCGACATGTGACAGTGTGATCTCCTCTACCTTGAGTGCATAGGCACACTTTGAAGACCTAAAGCTTTGTGTTCTTAATCCATCATTCCTTCCGAGAGTGACAATACACACTCCTTGTCTCCTTAGGCACATGGGTGCATAGGGAAAACTTGAAGGTCATTTTCCCATTCCTTTGATCCTTTAGGGTGCTACAGTGCACCCTGACTTATTTTTGCCTCTTTCTTGAGTGCACTACAAAGCCCCAAATGACCATGCATGTCCCCTTTGTGCTTTGAAAGTGTGCCCTCCTATTTTTGATGTGTATGTGTGCTTGCATGCAAGTTATTTTTGGTTGTCATTATTATTTTTTCATGATCTATCATTCATGATGACTCTTTGAATGTGATTTAGAAGTATTTTTGCATAATTAGTTGTTTTAAGTTGATATTATTGTCATGAGTGTGACTCCACAAATAGGTGCCCATGCTACAAGCATCAAAAAAATTTCATCATTTGTTGGAGACGCTCTGCCTCGAAAAGTAGCATCTAGAGAAATTTCAGAAGAAAACACTAATGAGCCCGTCAAAATTGCAAAGCCAATTATTCCTATACATGCAAACACTCACTGTTTTGTTGACAAGACTATAGAGGTTACCTGGAGCAATATCTACAACACATTCATGCAAGAGAAATTTCCTGAGGACTTAGAAGATGTGCATGCATACATCAACATTAAGAGGTCCAAGATACACAAGATCGCATGCAGGTTCCCAGTCATGTCATGCATTGAAGCTAAGGAATGGATCATCACACACATGGATTACTCCCACCTTGTGCTTCGTAGTGAGAGAGGTGATCACCTTGCCACCTATTATGTTGAGGATATGCAGACATACTATAATATGCTCAAGCCCATTGAGTATGAAAATGACAACTTCTATGTGAAATGGGCTACTCTCGACACAACTGATGGTATCAAACAATGGTGTCGAGAACTTGCCAAGTTCCACCATCGCCCATAAGTAGTTTATCCGACAAAATCTTAAGAGATGTATCATTATTTTATGGCTATGTATTGTCAGATGTTTGGTATTTAGAATGCTGAGGTGTCCCAATATGGATATATATGTTAAATCTGGTGGTGACACATGGTAAAGATTTCAATTGGTTAGATATGTTATCATAAGAATTACAACAACAGGTGGGGTAGGCAAAAGAATCTTTACAGGAAAATCAAGCTCTATAATTCTACAAGTTTGCATATCTCCTGGATGGAATCTATGCACTATATGTGTTCCTAAAACTATATTGGAACTAGATTCATAAAGAGAAGTTCCCAGATTATTTCCACTACATGGTGTTATCAAAAGGAATCTTCTGAAGCATAAACGACAGATTTGTCGAACACTTCTTTGGAACTATTTTTCATTTGATATTCATCATTGATCTTCCATGCATGAAAGATCAAGTGGAAGAGTCACTTCAAGATATCGCATACTAGTTTGCAGCTCCTGAGAGCACATATATCAGATCCTTCAAATGTCAAAAAAAACCCTCATCTTATGTCGTGATATGTGACAAACAAGGTGGTCATGCAAGAGGTGGAAAATCAATTGGAGAAGGGGTTGTCAAGAATTATTCACAAGAGGAAGAAATCCCTTTGGCCTATCTTTCCATTAAGGATCAAATTGTATGAATTAAAGATTCACAAGGCATTAGCAGTCGAGATCAAAGATTTGAACCACCTACAATTCACTACCAAGGAATTCCATGCATATTATCTTAGGTGAGTTGTTAGGCATCATTGTCAAAGGATTAGATATAACATGGGGTATTCATCAATATGCAGACCAGGAGATGAAAAGATAAAGAACTAGTATAATTCCAAAATGAAAAAACATCCAGCCATGGAGCCTAGTTCACCCCACGATCGATCAGCTCGTGACTTGTAGGAGCAGGAGCAGGAGCTGGAGGAGGAGGAACCAACACCTCAAGTAAAGAAGTTACATCCAAGGAAAAGGATCAGGTATTAATCAGGTGAGAGTAGTATGAAATTGAAGGTAAGTCCTTTAAATACATGAGTTACACAAACAGAGCTAAAGAGGTGATAATGGGAAGAAGAAGAATAAGAAGAAGGGGAGGAGATCACGAATCAGGATGAGTTGCTTGAAAAGCAACAAGTAGAAGAAGAAGAGAGGAGAGAAATAGAGGAAGAACAATAGAGGCAGCCTCAAGAGGAGGAAGTAGCATAGAGGCTAGAAGAAAAATTGACTCAATAGCTAGAGGAGGAGAATTTAGAGGAAGAATATACCATTTAGCCCATGGATGGTGAGCCCAGTACTCTAGGTGAACAACCACTCACAGGAGGTTATCCTCCATTCGTAGATATGGGGATTACACCTCCACTAGCATACCTAGTCATAGATGTTTGTTGTGTAATGTTTGGTCAACTGAAGAAGAGGATCATGCAGCAAAGGCATAGATACTTCCCACAGGATCCTCAGAATCTAGTCTCAGTAGCAACGAAAAAGGTGATCACCTCCAACACTAGAAGGAATCCAAGGGTGTTCATGGTGGAAAATGTTGCATTCACCACAACAACACAGGATAACTCAGAGTACTTGTTGAATGAGAATGCTAGGTTGAGAATAAAACTTTCTAAGATGAAGCAAAAAGTAGAACATATTGCAGCAGAGAACCAACAATTCTCATCACAAAAATCCAATACAGTAGAATGGCAGTCAACCATGCTAGATTAATTGGGACCAATGGAAGTCATTATGTCACATATATATGATGAGATGATACTTATAAAGCAAGTCATGGTTCCTCTCACTGGAATTTAGAAGAATGCATAGGAAGTGGTGAAACTCCTGAAAATATTGACCAGAGGAGTTAACGAGATGCGTGAATGGACTGCCAAATATCCAGATGCTTCGTAACACTTGGAAAATAAGGATAAGATTGCCCCAGAAATTGACAGAGTGCAGTTGAGACTCCACCTACATAACTACTCGCATCTCACAGCACAGTCAATTAACACCATGGTTTCCTATAAACGGCTACATAATGGGTTTAAGTCTCTTACATAGAAACATGGAACGTCCGCCATCAAATATATTAAAGCAATCAAAGGAAGGGAAGCCATCTTTCAGGAGATTAGGGATTACATTGAAAAAATCAAGCAAGTAACATAACAGGAAGGCTTGGAGGTAACCAAGTACATTATTCTGCAGTATTCCTTTGCACCAGTAAAAGTGCAGATGAAGCTTTCGTGGATGTGGAATAGTGTGCAATCAAAATCCAAGAACATAATGATAGATGAATTGGAGGTAAAGGTGCACTACAAAGGGGACTTGCCAATCCGGGTTGAATCCATCACAAAGGAGTTCATATAATGCCACCCTTACATAAAAAGTGAATTCCATGAAGAAGAAATAAATTTCCATCCAAAGAGGAAATGCGAGAAAAATCTAGAGAAAGGATGAGAAAAAGATGACATACAATAAGAGAATAAGAATATTATGGAATTCAAGAAATTCATGCTAATAAAGTGATCCGAGTGGATATTGGTGGTCACCCACCTATTCCTCTTAGACCCCCACCATTGTTTCTTTTAGTTTCCTTAATTATAGCACGATTTACTACTTTTGGAAATTTTTAGCGTCCTAAACTTCCGAAGCCGTTTTGAGAACCTAAATGATGGTTTTTTGGGAAAATAGGGAGACCAGAAAATTCCAAGTCTAGTTTTCATATATTTTTTTGGACTCCTCTTGGAAATCTTTGAAATGAGGTATTACGATAGCCAAACGGAGATTGTATGCCAAAGTTATGACCTCGGGAAGTTGATGTTCCAAGTAGCCCCAATGGAACCTACAAGTGTTTGGCGTTTCATCTCTTAGGGTTAATTTTTTTATGTTTAAGGTTTCCCATTGTTTCTTAATGATAAAAAGGCCTATAAGCCTCATTCTAACACAATTCAGAAGGCATGTAGCCGCCACATCTCTTCTCATAGATAAGTTACCATTACTTGAGCTAGTTTATTTTCCTTTTTCCATGTAAACAAAAATTAGCACTTTTTTATTGATGAATTGAAGTTTGGTTTCTATTGTAACACACTCTCTCTCTCTCTCTCTCTCTCTCTCTCTCTCTCTCTCTCTCTCTATATATATATATATATATATATATATTTCATTTTGTTCCTGCATAAATTTGGATCATATATGTAATTCAAATTGTCTCACTTCTCATATTAATTGCTCCATATTGTATGCATTAGGAAATATGATTGAAAACCATAATCAAATCGAGAATGAAACAATAAAGCTAAGATAAAATAAGCATTGAAAGTAATACCATGTAGTTAAAAATTGAGAGGTAACAACAACTAAAGAAAACCACTTGAAACCATGCAAATTATTGAAAACTACTTGAAACCATGGTTTATTGGAATTTTTTGAAACCACTTGAATTCATGCAAATTATGAACCACCTTCGAATTGTAATGGTTTAGGATAACCCACAAAAACTAAGGATGTTATTTAATCAAAGAAAAACATTGTAACATAATTTCCATATATTATTTACATGAATTACAAATCATGGCAATTTTTGACAAGAGGGATTAGCAAAAATGGTTGTCACATAGGTGCTCCAAAACCTATAAACATTAGTTTGATTAATGCTTGATATCCTTGTAGGAGTTAAAAGAGAGAAAATGTGTCAAGATCTAGAAGGAGAAAGAATATCCCTCCTTCCAATGTGCATGTTGAGAATACATTCTTTGTTAAACATATATAACAACATTAATTTTTCATAACATTCATCATCATATATAGCATTTAATTGTTCCATGAATCTTAAATGATGATCCCTACCTTAAACTTGAACTTATAACAATGATGAAAAAATGATGATAACAATGCACATCCATTATTGATAAGACCTTGAAGCATCTTCATTGTTCTCTAAATCCACTAAAACCTCTATCTCTTGATTTCTTTTTGTTTCTGTATCAACAATTTCATTGGCCTTATCATACTTCTCATCCCATATTTCTTCCACTTTTTATTTGGAATTGTGAAATTCTATGTAGTTATGATAAGTTATTCCTTAAAGAAAGTTCTTCTTACTATTGTTTTATGGTAATTTTAGTAACACATTTTAAAACGCTAAATGATATGGTGATTCTAATGAAGAAACCCTTTTCTAACTAACTTGATCTTGTAAGGTAGGCTTTCAAATATTAACATACTTAAAAACTAGTTGAATGGGTTACTTATTGTATCATGGAGTGTGTATTTATATACTATATGGTTTTTTAGTCACAAATTGTCTTATAGTTTATTAAATTTTTATAACTTTATAAATATATTTTTTTTTTCTCCCATGAAATAAACTTGGCCCTTCAATTTGGTAATCACTAGCATGATTTTTCAAGAATGTCCCATTCTCTCAAATTCAAAAGGTTTGCCATATCATTAAGTTCTAAGTAATAATTCCCTCTAAAATATGTATTTATACTTCCTATATAAGATTTTAAACTTAACTTATATTATTCTTTGGTTCAACGACCTTGAAAATTATTATACAATATCTTCTTCATCAATTTTACTAGATATTCATCCTCTTCTCATTTTTGAGCCACACTCTTTGACTTCATTAGTAAACTCTCCCAATCTTCTAATTTTATTCCTAACACCTATTCTTTTTTAGTCACTTAAATATAGTTCATTCCCTTCTCATAATCCCTTTTACTTGACATTGGATTTAAAGCAATTAATGTTTGGTAAATGAGATATATGAACAAAAATATAATACCATCCTTGTTACAGTAAGGATCACTTTTAGTTTTGGATTTATATAGTCTTTTGAATAAATGGAAAATTGTTTCTAAAAAGAAGTAATTTTGAAAAAGTTCTTGAAGTGCTTCACTTGGTAAATGTGATTTGTTGTGAAACCAAACAAAGCTTCAAACCTAGATTCACTAGTAAAATTTGGGGTTATATCTAACAATAGATCATATTTATCACACACCCTTTAATCCTATATCCAAATGGTTTTAAATTTTTTAATTTCTTAAACATATGTTAGGGGCAAAGTGAAGAGAGATTATTGCTTGTGGGTCTAGCTTACTTGGGAAATAGGTATATATTGAAAATTTGCTCTCCAATTTCTCTAATTTTATTCTTAACACCTATTCCTTTTAAATAAATTTTCTCTTTCCTTATGTTCTCACAATCTCTTTTAGATGGCATTGGATTTTAATTCAAATGTTTGGTGAATGAGATGTACAGAAAAATATATATCACCATCTTAGTTGTAGAGATCACTTTTACTTTAGGATTTATATAGTTTCTTGAGGAAACTAAAAATTGTTGCTAAGAAGAACTAATTTTGAAAAAGGTTAAATGCTTCACTTAGTAAATGGAGAAATGGAGGTACATATATTAAAATATATATATTTATGAATTTAATTATTTTTTTTACATTATTAAATTAATAAAGCAATTCCATTTTTTTTAGTAATATGGTATATTTTCTTGAAATAATTGATTAAATACAATACTTTTATATAAAGACGATTAAAATATAAATTATTAATTTTTCTCACTACCAATTCCCCTACGATGCTCACTACCACTTGGCCGGGATCACCCACTTGGCTGGGCTCGCGAATCTGGGAAGAAATACTCTGCTTACTTGGCTTGGTTACTCAGACTCGGCTACTCGACTTGGATACTCAGATTGGCTGGGCTCATGGGTGGGGCTACTCGGATTGGATACTCGGCTTGCCTACCGGGTTTGGTTGGGCTGCTCAGTTGGGCTACTCGGCTGAGCTAATCGACTGCTCGGCTTGGATACTCGACTGGGCTTAGAAAAAATATAAAAATATATTTAACAAAAAAAATTGACAGTATTGTATTTAAGTGTTTATAGAAACAAATTTAACCACACACTATAACTATATAGTACATATTTCAAATGACAATTTTTAAGTATTAAATTATAATATATCATTAACATTTATATATAATGAATACTTTTTTTTGCCAATATAACTTCGTGATTTAACATAAACTTGACTATTTATAGAAATATATTTAAACACACATTATAACTATATATACATATTTCAAATGAAAATTTTTAAACACTTAAATTATAATATATCATTAAAATTTGCATATAATTAATCATTTTTTTTTGCCAACATAACTTCGTGATTTAACATAACTTAGAAATTTTTCACACAAATATATGCTCACATAGTATAATTAGGAAAGAAGTAAATGGTCCATCAACCACACATTATTTATTTTCTTGCAATGAACAAACATCACATATTGTAATTAGGGAAATTGTATTAAAGATTCATAAACCACATATCCACATACTTGCAATTCAAACACTTTGCATGTGCACTAGATTCACTTTGCACACACCATCACTACTAACCAATTTGGTTTACTAACCATTACAAGTATCTAGAGTAATTGCTTATAATTTACTTTGAAATTTTTCACACAAACATATGCTCACATAGTATAATTAGGAAATAACTAAGTGGCCCATCATCCACACATCATTTATTTTCTTGAAAGGAACATACATCACATAGTTTAATTAATGTAATTGTAAAGGATCACCGCATATCCACATCAATTTACACTTTGTATGCTCACAATTTCACTTGCACGCACAATCACCCCATACGTTAAGCTCACTTAAACTTTTTATAAAGGGGATCCTCTTTCCAAAATCTTTGTACCTAATTTATTTCAGCTTATATTATTTTGTTGCACGCCCTAAGTGAAGCAAATCCTTTCTAAAAATAACCTTAACCTGAACACACTAAATTCTCCATAGGGGCCACAAGATAATTTATAGTTTAAGCTAGGACCATGGCGATAGGTAACACATAAGCTGTCATGGTTTTTTTTCATATTGAAACATAGAAAGTCATCTTTTCAGGAGCTTAAAATCCTACAGCATCCGGTGACAAATCTGGTACATGGAAAGAAACTCGCGAAGGGGGTAAGGCCTAGGTGGCAGATTATCACGAACCTTCATGTTGTCTCCCGACATGTGGTAGGGGTCATAGGTCAAAAACTGACAACCAAAAATTAAGATTGATCCATTCCCACTAGATGCAGGTTTGTCACTAAATCTTAGGGCATCTTTCCTTATAGGTTGAGGTGCAAGAGCACTTAGACCTGAGGTGATCTTGGTTAGGCTATTGGAAGTGTCAACAACTCTTTCAGGATTTAGACCTAGTACGTTTGGCCACTATAACCCTCTCCATATCTTGGTTGGTTTTTTGGTTGTTGGAAGCATCACTAGTGACATCTATGATGTGTCCCCAATACCCTATTCTAAAATCTTCATGAGATTCAGTTACTACTTGAGTGGAAGAATGTTAGGTCTTTTTAGGAATTTTTCTCATATGCAAAATCTTAGATAAACCTTTTTTGTTGATTCTTTCACAGATTAGAATTAAAGTGAAAATTAACCATTTATTTTTCACTTTGTCTTATGTATGTGATTCATTTGGTTTTCCTAAATAAAGTATGTGTTCAAGTATGCTTACAAATGCAATAGTCACGGGTGTTCTTGATTTCTTTCCTTCTTGCCAATTGATTTATTGCTCAAAATAAAATTCTTGTCATTAGTTACAAGTTTCATAGGGATTATATCATCTTTAGGTGCCTCCTACATACAGTTCACATCATCATGAAAATCCTCTTACCTTTCATACAAGTTGAATTCTTTTACCTTTCATCATATTCTGAACCACCCTTTTTGTTGATAGAGGGACCAATAATTTTACTGGTGCGCTCTTCTTCGACCCATATTTCCTTGAGCTCAACACCTTTTTGTTTCAGGTTTCAACTTAGAACCCTTGGTCCATGTCAACTTATGCTACCTAGCTACCAAGTCTCAACTTATTTTTCATTTAACTTTTCCCTAGGGTTTGTGACTAACCATAGGGTTTCCAAATTTATTTATTTTTTCAATGGAACAGTTATGTGACTACCCAATAGAACTCAATTATATGACTTTTTTCACAATTTTTTGTTAAAAAATAATTAATGGATCAATTAAATACATAAAATATTGTGGATACCCAAATACAGAAACAAATAAAACAAGAGAGACACAGATATATGTGGTTCACCCAATTTGGGCTAAATCCATGAAGAAACAACCAGTCCTTCTATTTTTATTATCCAGCAAAATGAAGAGATACAACCTAAAACAAACCTATTGTAATTTTATTTTTGCCCACACACGTCCTCCTCTTTCACTCTCACTCAAAATAATCATGCATAGTCGCAATACAATTCCCTCATATAAACCAAGGGTTTCCTTCTAGGGAAAAACCCTAAATTAAGATAACTTCTACCGTCAGATCATCCACATAAAGAATGACCCAGATTCACTATGAAAATACAATATTTTACAAGGAAAATTTTCATCTATCTTTAGCTTCAAGGGTGCTTCCCCTAAACCCTCACCAGGGGTCTTATAAAATTCATCGTTGCCCCCCATCAACCCCCCTGATGGTGATTAAATGGGTGGAGTTGTTGCCCCATTAGGAACAAGGATCTAACTCGATTGAAACAAAAACCTCTAATCAATCAGGAAGATAATCAGGATCCACACCCAACAATCTCCCACTTGGAGACTAATTATAGCAACTCCATTGCTACTTCACTTGTTAGAAAATGCTTCCACTTTGGACCCGGTGGTTTCTCATCTCCATCATCATACTTGAATACAAATTGAAACTAAGAAGAATCTCAATTTCTCCCTAGTTACAACTTTTGTTAACATGTCTTCAGGATTCTATCTAGTGTGTATATTTTCCAGCTTCAACTCTCCATCTTCCAACACTGACCATATGAAATAGTACTTGAGCTATATATGCTTAGTCTTGGAATGAAATGTTGAGTTATTTACAAGATGAATGGAACTCTGAATGTCATTGTATAACCTGCAGAGCTCCTACTTCTTTCCCAACTCATCCATATACCTTTGTAACCAATTCATTTCTTTATTAGCCTTTGTAACAACAACATACTTTGCTTCTGTTGTTGACAGTGCAACAATGTTTTGCAACTTTGAAACCCAAATGATAATTGTTCCACCTACAGTAAACACATATTTGTGGTTCTCCTCATGTTATCTCTATCACCTACCATATCTACATCAACATATCCCTGTAGAGCAATTTTTGAACCACCAAAGCATAATGCTTGATTTTTTGGTACCTCTCAAATATCTAAGAATCCACTTCGCTTCCATCCAATGCTCTTTTCCTAGATTGTTCATATATTTTCTTACAGCTCCCACGACATGTCCAATATTTTCCTTTTGTAGACCATTTCATACATTAAGCTTGCAATTGTTGATGCATATGGAAGTTTACACATATAATCCATCTCTTCTTGGGTCTTGGGACACATCTCCTTACTTAGTTTTAAATGTCTATCCAAAGTTGCACTAACTATTTTTTCATTCTGCATATTAAATATTTCCAACACATTTTCTATGTGCTCACTCTAAAACGATGTTAATTTGCAATTTTTCTTGTCTCTAGTTATTCTCCATTTGAGCACATTTATTTCCTATTTCCTAAGACAATGAATTTTCCAATTTCCTTTTGAGCACATTTATTTCCTACATGTTAGACCCTACAACAAGCATGTCATCTACATACAATAGAAATATAATATAGCTTCCATCATTTTTATTTTTAAGATAAACAAAATGGTTAGAATGACATCTAGTATAACCTTGTTCAGACATAAACTTATCAAGTTTTAGATACCACTTCCTTGGAGCTTGTTTTAAGCCATACAATCTCTTCTTCAATTTTCACACTAATTTCTCCTTTCCTTTGACCTCATACCCTTATGGCTGCTGCATATATATTTCTTCCTCCAAATTCCCATGGAGAAAGGTTGTCTTTTCATCCAACTGCTCAAGATGAACATCTTATGTTGCCACTAGACTTAAAATAGTTCTCAGTGAAGTCATTTTAACAACAAAATAAAAAATTTCATCAAAGTATTTACCTTTATTTTGTGCAAACCCATTCACCACAAGTCTATCCTTATACATATGTTTTCCTCCATCTTCTTCCTTCAAGTTGTAAACCCATTTATTCTGCAATGTTGTTTTACCTATAGGCAACTTGACTAAGTCCCAAGTCTGGTTATGTATCAAGGATTCCATCTCTTCTTCTATGGCTTGATCCCAATTCTTCCTAGTTCTATCTACAATGCTTCTTCATACCTTTCCGGTTCACCAGAATTAATCAACAATACATAATATAATGAAGGAGAGTATCATTTAGGGGGTATACTTATCCTAGTAGATCTTCTAACACCACTTTCAGTTGTTTTAGGTTTATGTTGTTGTTGTGGTTGTTGTTATTTTTGTGGCTGCTAATCATTATGGTTTTCAGGCACCTTTACTTTTTCTGTGATCTCATCAAGCACTGCATATTTTTTGTTTTTCTTTTCTAATTTCTTTTCCTGTATCTAATCCTTATATAAGACCTTTTCATTGAATATGACATCTCTTCTCCTAATGATTTTTTGATTTTCATAATCATATAAGCGATAACCAAAATCATTAACACCATATCCAATAAAGGTACATTTCTTTGATTTTGCGTCAAGCTTTGTTCTATTTTCTTTATTAATGTGGACAAAGGCTTCACAACCAAAAGAATTTAAAAATGAGTAGTTTACCTTTTTACTTGTCCATGCCTCCTATGAAATTCCACCATCCAAGGACTTGAAGGCCCTCTGTTTATTAGATAAACAATAGTATCTATAAAATTTGCCCAAAAAATGTAAGGGGAATCCTACATGCAATCTCATGCACCTTGCACGCTCCATGATTATCTTGTTCATCCTTTATGACACACCATTTTCCTATGGCATTCCTATAATTTTCTTCTCTTTGTGAATTCCATGTTCTGAATAGTAGTTATCAAACCCTTTGCTGCAGCATTCACCTCCATTGTCTGATCTGAGACACTTCAGCTTCTTTCATGTCTCGTTCTCAACCAAAGTTTTCCATTTCTTGAAAGTATCAAATACATAAGATTTATTCTGAATATAATAAATCTAGGTTTTTCTAGTTGCATCATCAATAAAAGTAACATAATAGCGAGAGCCACCAAGAGATGATACTTGAGCTAGTACCCATGCGTCTATATGCACAATATCTAATTTTTCTCTCTTATTTTCCTTTCCAACTCTGATAAATTTGTCTCTCTTCTGTTTTCCGTAAACACAGTTCTCACATAAACCCAAATCAACATGCTTTAAACCTGGAAACAAATTTCTTGAGTGAAGAATCTGCATCCCTTTGTCACTCATGTGCTTGAGCCTATGATTCCACAATGGCGTATCTTCTCTTGTGGAGGTTAAAGAAATAACAAAATTAGAAATACCATTGCATAAATACAGCGTACCAACATTTTCTCCTTTTTATATTACTAGGGCTCCTTTAGTGACCTTCTAGGTTTTACCTGTGAACGTAGTTACACAACCTTCACCACCTAACTCCCCTATTGTAATTAGATTTTTCTTCAAATCTAGAATATGCCTTACCTCCTTCAATATCCATTGATTTCTATTTTGTTTCTTTATAAAAACCTTATCCATTCCAATGATTTAAAAGGGTTGATCATCACCCAAACAAACGTGTCCAAAATATCCTTGAACATAGTCATGAAAATGTTTCCTATCAAGTGTTGCAAGAAATGAGGCCCTTGAATCTACCACCCAGGCATTAATAGTATTCTCTAATGAAAGAATCAAAGCATATTTCAAAACATCACCCGTCACATTTGCTTCATGATTGTTCTCTTATTTTCCATCTACCCCCTTTCCTTTCTGAGATTTGTAGTCTTTCTTCAAGTGTCCTTTCTTCTCACATTTCCAGTTGACTATCCCTAATCTAGATTTGGATCTAACTTTTCTTGACTTACTATGATTTCCTGGGCTCTTTCCTCTTTCCATTTTTCTCCTCATAGTCTCTGCAGTCAAAGCATTACTTGATGTCTCACCTGAGGTTTTTTGTTGCATTTCCTCACTAAGGATAACATCAACAACATCATCAAATTTTAAAGTACTAGATCCAGAGATAGAGTTACTGATAGCCATAACTAAGCCATTCCAACCTTCTAGAAATGAGCACAAAAATAATAGAGCCCTAACTTCATCATTAAAACTTATCCCTAAAACTTAATTGAATGGTAACCATGTTAAATTTATTTAAATGATCAACAATATATCCACTTATAACATCTACATATTAAACAGATGCATCATAAGAAATACCTTATTTGAGGCAAAAAAAAATTCATATAGTTTTCCCAATGTCATCATTAAACCTTTTGTTGTCATTTCCTTTGAAATGTTGAATGAAATCAATGTTGCCAGACATAGTTGTATTGTTCCTAGTGCCTTTCTATCGAGAATATCACATTCTACTTCTGTCATACTCGTCGTCTTCTTTGTTTTTCCACACAGTGGTAGGTACAAATATTTCTGATACTAATAATATTCCATACACATCTTCCACAACTAGTAGTTTTGGCCATTAAATTCCTCAACCCTAAACCTACCATCTTCTATCATTGCTCCCACTCGAACCAAGAACCCTTCTTAACTAAAGTTTATTAGCCAAATAGAACTTTGGCTCTAATGCCAGTTATTAGAAATTAATTAACCGATAAATTAAATGCACAAAATATTGCGGAGGCACAAGCACAGAAACTCATCAAACAAGAGAGACACGGATATACGTGGTTCACCCAATTTGGGATATGTATAGGGAGAAATAGCCAATACTTCCTTTTATATTATCTAGAAATATGAAGAGATACAACCTACAGTATATTCATTGTAATTTCCTCTTCACTCTCACACATTCTCCTCTCTGTCTCTTTCTCAGAATAATAATACAAAGTCGCAATACAATTACCTCATATAAATCGAGGGTTGCCTTCTAGGGAAAAAAATCTTAAATTAACATAACTTCTACCGCAGGATCATCTGCCCAATGAAAGACCCAAATTGACTACGAAATTACAATATTTTACAAGATTTCATCTATTTTCAGCTTCGGGGTCACTGTCCCCGAACTCCCGCTAGGGGGGGCTCATAAAAGTCATCGTCGCCCCCCCTGGACCCCCCTGACGATGATTAAATGGGCAACATTGCCACCCCATTAGGAATGAGGATCCAACCCAACTGAAACAAAAAAATCTAATCAATCAGGAAGATAATTAGGCTCCACACCCAACATTTTCACCAAGTAGAGCATGTCTCCAGATATTTGAACTCGCCACTGCCAAAAACACAATATGTTCCTCTACCGCTTGAGCTCAACTCCTTCAACTCTAAATTTATTTTTGTTGATTCATGAGGAATTATTTTACCTTTAATCATATTATGAATCACCTTTCTTTTTTGACATGAGGATCGATACTTTTATTGTTGCGCTCTTCTTTGACCCATCTTTACCTGCCACTTATGGTGATTTCTTAAATAAATATGTGTATCTAGACCTACTATTCACCTATCTTGTGATGATGATTCACTTGACTTACAACTATATTTTGTATTCCACTATCTAGGAATGGAAATTGAGCAACCACATGAGGGAGAATACGTGTCCCTTCAAGCTTATCAACAAGATGATGATCAAGATGTGTCCTATGGACCTGATTAACCACTACAAGAAGATGTTCCCTATCAAGTTGATCAACTATCATTAGGGGAACAATATGTGCCGCATCAAGCTAATCAGCCACTAGAGGAAGAAGATTTTCCCTATCAAGTTAATAGGATAATAGGAAGTTTCATTCGTTTGGAAAGGGGTGGACCATTTGTAGAAACTTTGGATGCTAGCACAATAAAGACTCTGGGGAGCCTATCCATGTTTGCACTATTAGAGACTAGGTCAATAACATCATTTGAAATTTTTTTGAGAAACATTAGTTGTTGCACAAGCTCAGATACTACATGGGTTGATCAAGCATAGGAAACTAAAACTTGTGAAAAGTATTTTAGGGTTCCAAAATGTGAAAGGAAAGAAAACAGATATGAATTTCACTAAAAATATATCAAAGGCATTCACTATGTTTGGAAAATCAAGAAAACTAGATGTTTGAGTTGCATGCAAGGAAATTACAACTACTATTGTTGCACCAAGTACATCAAGGCAAAAAAATTTGGCAACAATGTCAAAATTGTTCCATGTCTCAAGAAAAAAATTACACAAGCATACCAAATTCAAGGTTCGAGCAAATGAAAACAATGAATCTTCTTGTTGGGATCCTATCACCAAGAAACCCTACCAAGCCAGGCTTACAGCAAGAATTAGAGCACATGTGGTGGAGTTTTGGGAGAGCCATTCCTATCCTATTCCATATAGAAAGCATGTCATATGACATCACATAGCTAAAATTGAGTATGTGGAATACAATAAGAACATTGTAGAAATGATAGAAGTTGCATTGTTTGAAGAATTTCAGGAAAACAATCACCATGTGAATATATCCATAAGGATGTTTCAAAAAATGAAACCATGGTTTATTAGGCATAATACAATACATGACACGTGTTATTTCTCATATCATGTTGAATTTTATCTTCATTATGACATTTCCTAAGAATTTTACAAGAAGAATTGTCACGGTGACCCTCCTCCTCTTATAATGCAATATTTTCTTTCATCAATATTGTGTAGAAGGGAGATAGAAGGGTTGTTCTACAACAAAATATGTATAGGTGGGAAAGATGCACTAAATGTGGTTCTTTGGAATTGTTCCATAGGAAATTTCTTATTAATCCCAGTCTGGGATGCCAGATGTCACCATCACATGGAAGCATTATGAGTATTTCGTGGGAAATAAACCATGTTATTTGTTGGGTCCCTATAATACTAGTGATTACCCCATTACTACTGTAGTTATACCCCTTATTAATATTGTTGTGCCCTTATTACCCCCATATTGTTATTACTGTGCCCCATAGAATCCCTCTATTGTTATTTTTGTGCTTTATATTATTATTGTTAGGTCGGCTGGATTATATTGTGACTCCTTAGACTCCTATATATAGAAAGGAGGTTTTGTCATTTGAATCATCCAAGAATTGTTCATTTATGTAATGTAAAGGAGGCTGCCCCCTCGAAGAGGCTGAATTTTAAGGCGTTGATCTATCTTTTTTATCTTTTTCTTGAGCTGGTTTCATAACATTTGGTATCAGAGCTTTGGATTCTAGGGTTTCGCTGCTCCAAACAGGTCATCGTGGCATTTTCGCTATAACTTTTTTTCTGTGACATTTCAGAAATCGCAAAAAAACCATTTGAGAAGAAATCGCACTGAACCTTGGGTCCGAATTTAAGAGCTTTTCGCATGATATTTGTGGAGATATGATCTGAGGAAGTTGGTCTTTTTGCAGACTCCTGAATTACATTCAAAACAGGTGACCTGGGGAAAATCATCATAACTTTCTCTCTGGGGATCGGATTGAAATTTCGTAAGAAGGTACAGAAAGAGGACGGACTGTAGTTTCTTGTATGCATGTTTCAGATCCAAAGGTTGAAACAGTGACTCGTGGCACGTCGTACAAGTTCGCTCTACTGAACTAGTCTATAAGCAAGTCACTGTGGGAGATTTCACATAACTCTTCCTTGGAGAATCCAATTTGGGTCAGACTTGTGGCATTGGAAAGAGGACACAGAGGGCTACTATAGCTCACAAATTCAAAACTAGATGATTTGAAAGTACAGAGATACATCAGAGGCAATATCGAGCTCCTACAAAGTGAAAAAAGGTGTGTAGATTTTCTTAAATTTTTGCTTAAGCTTGGTTTGAAAATTTATTTTGAAGGAATTCAAAGGGCATAGTAGAGAATTATTATCGGTAACTGATGCCCCGAGGAAAGAAAATGCAAACACCTAGTAAGGAACCTGAAAGCTCTAGCATGACTCATGAAGAAGAGGAAGAAATGCAACATGATATATCAAAATTACAAGACCAAGTGCAACAACTGTCCCTTGCACAAAAAGGAACAGAATCTAAGATGGATAGTTTAAAGAAAGATGTAGAAGCTAAGTTGGATGATTTGAAGATAGATTTGAAGACAGACATGGACGAATTGAAGATAAATATGAATAAGTTGCTACAAGAAATGGTCCCTAAGGGTGAAAGGGTACTAAAGGAAACTCATGATGAGAACAAAAGAAATGTTAATCATGATTCCATAGACGCTAATGTTGGATCGAAGACTCACCATATTCCAAAAATCGATATGAGGAAGTTTGATGGCAAGGATCCTGCCACATGGATATTACAGATGGAGCAATTCTTCGATCTCAATAATGTGCAAAACACACAAAAGGTACGTATGGCAACTTTATATTTGGAACCAAATCAGTTTGTATGGTATCAATGGCTTTGCTCTCATAAACCATTTATCACTTGGGCAATTTTTACAGAAGAATTGATAGCACATTATGAGGATACAAAAAGCAACACTTTTTTTAGCCAATTGATAAGTCTCAAACAAAAGGGTTCAATAATGGAGCACATTGAGGAGTTCCAAAAATTGAACATAAGGGTAAAATATATTCCAGAGGAGCATAGGATTGATGTTTTCATAGGGTCTTTAAAGGATAATATCCAACATGATGTTCGCCTTTGGGAACCTGATTCATTAGAGAAGGCATTCAGGTTAGCAAGAAAAATGGAAAGCAAAATTATGGCAACCAGGAAGCATACCACTCACAACTATAAAGACGGAAGTGTTGTTGCCCCTAGTCTTCCACAACCTATAAGGTTGACACCACAACAATTGGAAGAAAAAAGAGCAAAAGGGCTTTGTTACAGTTGTGATAGCAAATACACTAAAGGTCATAAGTGTGCTGAGAAGAAATTATTCTACATAGATTGTGAAGAGGAAGAAGAAAAGGAGCAAGAAAGGTCAAAAGAAGAGGATATACTCCAGGAACAAAGCCTAGATGAAGAACAAATAAATCCGACCATATCTTGTAATGCATTGGCGGGAATTACCACTCCTCAAACCATCAAGATAGAAGGACAAATCAAGAAGAAAAAGGTAATAGTGTTGATTGATTCAGGAAGCACCCACAATTTTATTCATTGTAAGGTAGCAAAAGAATTGAATTGCTTCCTATATCCAGCACCAGAGTGTCAAGTGATGATTGCAAATGGAGGAACAATAAATTGCTCTGGAAAGTGCCATAATATCAAGCTATCCATGGGAGAATATGTATTGACTAGCCCAATGCTTTCCATTCCAATGGGAGGTGCTGATGTTGTACTAGGAGTCCAATGGCTACAATCCTTGGGTACAATAGCTTTTAATTTTCAAGAAATTTTCATCAAATTTTCTACGGAAGGAAAGGAAGTTGAATTAAGGGGTATTGCAGGGAAACCAGGAAAGATAATCAGCTCTAATGGTATGACAAAGCTTCTAAAAAAGGAGCAAAGAGGTGTAATTGCACAATTATGTTCGCTAGATGTTTCCACATCGGAATCATCTATTTCTCCAGATCTCCAAAAAGTCCTGGACAATCATTCCAAGGTATTTGAGACTCCCAAAGGTCTCCCACCTATGCGTGATCATGATCATGCTATTCATCTGATTCCAGGAAGTGTTCCTCCAAACATCAGGCCGTACAGATATCCCTATGTCCAAAAGAGTGAAATTGAACGTATGGTTGCAGAAATGCTAGAGGCTGGTATAATTCAACCGAGTCAAAGTTCTTTCTCTGCTCCAGTAGTATTGGTGCACAAGAAGGATGGATCATGGCGCATGTGTCCAGATTATAGGGAGCTCAACAAGCTCACTATTAAAGATAAGTTCCCCATTCCTGTCATTGATGAATTACTGGATGAATTGCATGGATCAATTTACTTCACCAAGTTGGATCTTCGTTCAGGATATCATCAAATCAGAATGAAGACTGAAGACATTCCGAAAACAGCATTTAGAACTCATGAGGGTCATTATGAATTTTTGGTCATGCCTTTTGGCCTTACCAATGCACCTTCAACATTTCAAGGTTTGATGAATTCAATTTTCAAACCATTCCTTAGAAAATTTGTGTTAGTATTTTTTGATGATATACTAATCTACAGCAAGTCTTGGAAGGATCATGTTGAACATGTTGACAAGGTGCTACAACTATTGAAGGAGAAACAATTATATGCAAAAAGATCCAAATGTTTCTTTGGAGTCCAGGAGGTGGAATATTTGGGTCATATTGTATCTCATGAAGGAGTTAAGGTAGACCCTAGCAAAATTAAAGCCATTAAGGAATGGAAAATCCCCACATCCATAAAGCATCTGCGAGGATTTCTTGGGTTGACAGGGTATTATCGCAAGTTTGTTAAGAATTATGGGAGAATAGCAGCACCTCTAACAACATTATTGAAGAAAGATGCATTTTCATGGACTCCGGAAGCAACAAAGGCCTTTGAACATCTTAAAGAGGCAATGTGCCAAGCACTGGTCTTAGCTACACCGGACTTCACAAAAACCTTTATTGTGGAATGTGATGCTTCAGGAAATGGAATTGGTGCTGTTCTAATGCAAGATGAAAGACCCATTGCTTTTGAAAGTCGTCCAATCAAGGGAAATTTTTTAAGCAAAGCTATTTATGAGAAGGAAATGTTGGCAATACTCCATGCACTTAAGAAATGGCGACCCTACCTAATGGGAAGACACTTCAAGGTAAAAACGGATCATGATAGCCTTAAATACTTTTTAGACAAAGATTATCCTCTGAAGAGCAACAAAAGTGGGTCACAAAGATGTTGGGTTATGACTTTGAAATCATCTACAAAAAAGGGAAGCAAAATGTGGTGGCAGATGCACTCTCAAGAAAGGATGAGGATGTGGAAGCATTGTTGTGTGCCATTTCTATTATCCAACCAGATTGGATAAATGAAGCAAGGGAGGAATGGAAGAATGACGAAGAAGTGTGGGCACTTATTCGAAAGTTACAAAAAGATTCCAGTACATCTGATACATTTAGCTGGCAAAATGATTCGTTATGGTACAAAGATCGCTTATACCTCTGTAAGAATTCCCAGCTAAAACAAAAGATTCTTATGGAATTGCACACTTCTCCCTTAGGAGGGCACTCAGGATTTTTAAAAACTTACCACAAGGTTTAGAAGGAATTTTTTTGGGATGGCCTTAAATCAGATATTCAAAATTTTGTGGTTGAATGTTTGGTTTGCTAGCAAAATAAAGTTGAAACAATTAAGACACCAGGTCTATTACAACCTTTATCCATTCCAAGCCAACGTTGGGAGGAGGTTTCAATGGATTTTATCACAGGTTTACCCAAGTCTGAGGGAAAGAGTGTCATCATGGTGGTAGTTGACAGACTTACCAAGTATGCACACTTTTGTGCATTATCACATCCATTTAAAGCCAGTACAGTTTCTACTGCATTTATGGAAACTATTCAAAAGCTACATGGAAACCCAAAGATTATTGTAAGTGACAGAGATCCCATTTTCACTGGAAATTTTTGGACAGAATTATTTTCTTGTCTTGGTACTCAGTTAGCTCATAGCTCATCTTATCATCCTCAATCTGATGGGCAAACTGAGATAGTAAACAAATGTTTGGAAGGATATCTTCGTTGCTTTGTATCTGATAAACAGACACAATGGGTCAAATGGTTGCCTCTGGCTGAATGGTGGTATAACACTTCCTTCCATACAGCAACAAAAATGACCCCATTTATGGCACTTTATGGGTATCAACCACCATCCATCACATCATATTTAAGAGAAAATTCTAAGGTTCAGGCAGTGGAACATCACATCGAACATCAACAACAAGTCCTCCAACTCTTAAAGGATAACCTCATGTTGGCACAGAATAGAATGAAACAACAGGCAGATCAACATCGCAGTGAAAGAAGTTTTGATGTAGGTGATTGGGTATTCCTACGGCTACAACCATATAAGCAAATGTCCCTCAAGCAAGCTAAGAAGGATAATAAATTATCACCAAAGTATTATGGTCCGTACAAGGTGTTGCAAAAGATTGGTACTATGGCATACAAATTGGAGCTTCCTACAACTTCTCGATTGCACCCAGTTTTCCATGTTTCATGTTTAAAGAAGGTTATAGGTGACAAGCTCCCAGCTCAAACAATATTGCCAGAACTTGATGAGGAAGGAAAAATTATATTGGAACCGGAAGCAGTCACAGAAACAAGAACTCAACAGCTACGAAATCGTTCAATTTCATAGTATCTTATCAAGTGGAAGAACTTATCCGTTGAAGATTCCACATGGGAGGATGAGAATTTTATGCAGAAGTATCCAGAACTACTCAAGCGTTGAGGACAACACTTTTTTGAAGGAGAGGGGCATGTTGGGTCCCTATAATACTAATGATTACCCCATTACTACTGTATTTATACCCCTTATTAATATTGTTGTGCCCCTATTACCCCCATATTGTTATTACTGTGCCCCATAGAATCCCTCTATTGTTATTTTTGTGGCTTTATATTATTATTGTTAGGTCGGCTGGATTATATTGTGACTCCTTAGACTCCTATATATAGGAAGGAGGTTTTGTCATTTGAATCATCCAAGAATTGTTCATTTATGTAATGTAAAGGAGGTTGCCCCCTCGAAGAGGCTGAATTTTAAGGTGTTGATCTATATTTTCTATCTTTTTCTTGAGCTGGTTTCATAACATTATTCAACTGTGGCACCTAAGAGGATCAACTATGTTGAGAATGATATTTCTATTTCACAATTCATGGGGGTATTTCAAAACCAGATCTATAAATATATCAAACACTCTTATAGGTCTAGGTGGCAAGCATATGAATTTAAGCTTTGAAATGAAGTATTCCAGTTTGGCATAATCTTATCAGTGGTGGACTTTAGTTAGAATTACACATTATCATTAACAGGTAGGTGGCTCATGTATCATTAATAGTTTCTCCTATAAATTGAAACTGTGAATGTATTTAACTAATACATATTTTGCATTTTGGTTGTAGGTAATGTTTTTGTTGTCACTACCCCCACAGAAAATGAAGAGAACACAGCCTACTTTTTGATGTGATGCATACAAGTGAAAATTAGGTTGGTGAGACCATATGAAGCCAAACAATTCACATACCAAATTGGTGACATAGTTGTGAAGGAACATTTTTTTGAAAAGGTTAAAAAACAAGATGATCACATCATTTATAGAGATTTCATGCTTGAATATATATCTTGTCAATATAGTCATCTAGTCATAGCTACTCAAATTAATCTCATAGAAATAAAAAAAAATAAAGGTGAACCAAGGAGATGGAAGATGACATGATCAAACCATGAACATATTATGAAGACTCGCATTCCTATGAGCCATTGCCCAGATGAGTAGATGATGCAAATGGCAAGCCCCAAAGTCAAGTCTATAGCATTCAAATGTAATCTAATCTAGTATAAGAGATCTCAAATGTATGAAATTTGTAATTTATAAATGTGATAAATGAATACTCATGTAATTTTGTAATTTTCAATAGAGAAATGTTTCCCTCTGATAGAGGATGGATTCATAATGGTATAAATATATGTTATATAAGATTTAGTTTCCTTGAGATGTTTAAATTTCTAAAGAACACCAAATTTCAAGGAGGTTTTACTTTTAGGGATAGGATCCTTATGCGAACCCCATAGATCTAAAATTTAGAATCAATATGGATTTAGATTTAGATTTAATTAAAAAAAATTATCTTAATTTTTTTAAATGTCATGTATAGTATCCATGTTAAGCATGCAAGAAATTTTATAGATATATATACATGTCATACATTTGGTTTCTAGAAAATCCATTTGAGTACGTAACAACCAAGTTGATATAATATTATTTTACTTAAAATGCAAATTTGGCTATCTAGGATATGGACAACATTGAAATATTTCTATGATATTAATAAATGTCATGTGTCAGTTTGATATAAAACATGGAAAGAGTTACACACATGCTTTATATTGGATTGTAAAAAGTGAAACAAATAGAATATATATATATATATCATGTTATGACTATTAATATCTTTTAGATAACCTCAAAAGAAATAAAATTGAATAAAACTTATATATAACTTTTATAGTTTGACATATTTTAAAATCATTAAAATTTAACATACAATGATTGTACACTAAAAGACACTTCATACAAAGCCAATATGACAACTAAAATTGTTATTTGTAAAATTTTACTTCTTTAATGTTCTTAATTGAAGGTCTTAAGATAACGAATTGGTTGAAATACTTGCATAGGAAAGTAAATTTAGGAAAGTGTATTAAATTATAGAAACGGATCATTAATTTTTTATATTAACAAACATTGATTACGTTAAAAGATACTTTTTACAAGTTCAATATTAAATTGATGTACACATAATCATATTTTAGTTCATTTTAAGTAAAAAAGTGACTTGCATCATAGTAAGATCAAGTACTTATTTACTTAGTCTATGAAACTAGATATCAAAATTGTTAATTTGTAAAATTTTACTTCTTGAATGTTCTTAATTGAAGGTCTTAAGTTAAGGAATTGATTGAAATATTTGGATGGCCAACTAAATTTAGTAAAGTTCATAAAATTATATAGAATTATCTAAAAATATATCATTAGTCATTTTTTGGTATACTAAATTCTAATACATATGACTTATATCATGTTATGACTAAGCTCGTGTAGATGACCTCAAAAGAAATAAATTTAATAAACTTATTTGTTGAACATTACTGGTTGAAGACATCTTTTAAAATTGAATTTAAAATCTATTTCAATCTTATTTGTGTTCTTTAATTGAACCATGAACCTATATTTTAGTTCATTTTAAGTATCAAAGTGACTTGCATCATAATCTAAGATTGTACTTATTTTCTTAGTTGATTACCTGCAGAATTGTCAAAATTGTTGTCTTGTTGTTAGTTATATATGATAATAAATTGTCCATGTGAAAATATATACAAATTACATTATACATGAACATCCACAAACTAAAATAATAAGTATCCATAAACTGAAATAATGCGCATGCATCCATAAATTGTCCATGTATTAAAATATACAAAGTTTATACATCACATGTGAATGTGCCCTATGAAATGGGCCTGACAATATTCAAACTATCTATGATCCACTCTATAAAGTATCACTTCTAGAATTCTTATGTGTGTTCCATTGTGGAGAATGAGAATCCATAATCTAGTACTGCAATCTAACACATTCAAATTAAAATTAATTAGAACATTATTTGTACAAAATAAACAATTTGTAAATAAATTATTTTGAATTGTGCATTTAATTAGTCCTTACCTGTGACTTAGTCGATTGCAAATGGAAGTTAGGTGGGATGGGGTTCTGATCAATCTGGGTTTGGTGCTCCCTTGCCTGTGGCTCAATACCGTAATACCTAGCATCCCACTCATGTGTCCACATAACTGCAGCATCAACACCCTCGTGCATCTACGCCTGTGTACACAATGGCAAAGACAGATTATAATTAGTCTACAAATTAATTAGCATGCATATATGTCACTTAAAAAAAGAAAATGTTGAAATCTTAGGAATAAAAAAATTTACCTCAACTTCTAGTCCATGTGGTTGTACATAGTGACTCTCTTCCACATGAGTGTTATGAGGTGGAGGTGGAGGTGGAGGAGACTAAGCCATGGAAACATGCACCATAGGAGGTTTATCTGATTGGTAAACTTCCCCCTAAGATGACCTCAGAAGCTCATATGTGCAACTAGGTTGTGCAAACATATTATCATGAACTTATTAATATAAATGCAACTTGACATAGACTTATTAATATAAATAACATATAATTTGATGATAAGAGTCAAAAGTTCCATAAATATGTACCTAGTTTGTGTCACATGGGTCATGCACCCTCCAAATGTCAGGGATGGTATCATGACATGTACATGCATATGCAAAATTTTGGTCATGCCCTAGACTCTCAAGATATGAATCATCATGTGGTATTTCCGATGAAGGTGGTATGATCATCTCTCCATGCAATGTGACATGTGAAATGGTCAATGTCCTCTGCATGTTATTTGCAATGGTAATCCCAGTCTCAACATCGAGATGCGATGACTAATATAGCTCCATCGATAATACCATGCTCCGAGATGGTCGTGGTAGCAATCTCGGAGGTGGTTCTACATGTGCAGGGTCCCTACGAGCCCTGACATGTTCATAACTATGTTTCAAGCCAGGCCCATAAAAATTGGATTTGGTTCTAGTGTAATGATCTGAATTGGATCATTATATTATTTTATTTATTTATTGGTTATAGTTTAATTGTTTTTTGTTTTGGAAATTTTTTGGGCATATTTCTACTCATATTTGTTCGAAATTTAAAATGCATTTTTAATAACAAAAAATCATTTTTTTAATTATTTCACTAAATTCCTAACAAAACCTTTAAAACATAAAATAATTAAAAAATAAAGTTTTAAAATAGAAAATATTTATAGTAAGCATCCTAATATTGCAGATAACTTACATAATGAAAAAAACAAAACAAAACAAAACCTAAATTATAGTTTTTCTTCTTGGTTTTCTAGGTTGTTTTTTGGTCTTCAAGGGTTTTCTTGGTGGTTTTATCGGTTGATTTTTGTGGTTTTCAAGGGTTTTATTAGTCGTATTTTGTGGTTTTCATGGTTTTCATGATTTTTTTGTAGTTTTTGTACAGTAGGTTTGTTTTTCAAATTAATTTATTTTATTTTGCAAAAAAAAGAGACAAAATTTACAGGAAACCTACCTTGGCTTGAGCCTCTGGTTCGTTGGCTGGGTGTTGACGGTGTTGGATACCACCAACATACAGGCAATCTCCCTAATATAAGGTCCCAACTATACCTCACACTAGTTGGTGTAGGAGTCCCATTCAGAATACGACCCAATTGTTGTTTTACTTAAAGATGTCCCTTGGATTTAGCTGTCAGTAGGAGAGAGAATGATAATTTTCCTTTCGAATGAGCAAGCTAGTATGCTTTGTGAATGTTCAATTGTCGATGTATCAAGGTTCTTCTACTGCACAAGGAAAATTGAGTGAACCTCTAAGAGAGAATTAATAGTACTACGCTAATGGAGACACACGCAAATAAGTAATACTTATCTAACATCAAGCGAAATATTTTACAAGGATGCAACAATCATTATAGCATAACAACACATTTCCAACAAGGAGAACCGAAGTAACCGGAATAGTTCAATTAATCTAGTACTAATGGAAGAAAACATGAACCATAAATATTCAAAGAATAGTCTTAGAAACATTCACAATCCATGTGTGAAAACGTGCTAGCCTAAAAGGCTTCAATATTAAGAAAAATCCCAAGATACATAAATGAAATGAAAACCACTAGCTCCAATAGTGGAACATTAGAGCCACTACTTGATCCCCAAAAGTACTAACGTTGTCTCTAATTCCTTGTGGGAGAAGCCAAGGTTAATATTCCTTTACATGAGAGATGAAGATCTATTTATAACTTGAGGAATGATCTTTCACATCATCATGACTCTTGACTTTCTAACTTCTTGCGACCTTTGGACTTATACGGCCTTCGAGATTCCAAATGAATTTTGGAATTACATATGACTTTTTATATTACATGTGTTTTGGACTTCCATGACTCTTTAGTTCATACATGACTCTTTGAGTTCCACTTATTTTCCTTTACAATTATTACAACAATACATCATGACTTCACATCATCTTGTGATGACACTTGACATGTTACTATATTTGATGACTAGGACTAATAGTGACTGTTGAGATGGACTTTCTCTAGCGGTGACATGGCTTTCAGTTATATATTCATTCTTCGAGAAACTTCAGTCGTTGATGTACTTACCCTTCAAAGGATCTTTGATTTAATGGAGTCTTTGGGGTTTCTTTGATCATCAAGATTCAAGCGTGTTCTTCGTTCCTTATGAGCTTCCTTTGTTTGGTTTCCTTGCCCATTCTTCCTCATGTGTTATTGCCACAGTGTTTTTGGAATACATGTATCTGTGATCACTCATGATGAGAAACTATTAGCCTAAAATATTTTATTATACCATGATTCATGCATATTTTTTGTTCAATCCTTTCTGGTGCACTCAAGAGGAACAAAAGGGGCTTTAGGGTCCATGGGTGCACTTTGAAAGGCTGAAGGGCTGAAGAGGAGAGACTTCAGAGCTTCGACATGCACTCATGCACTCAAAGGAAGAAGACAGTAAAGGCAAGGCGCATGATGCAAACCTGAAGGATGAAGGGGAAAGATCTTGGATTCCCATGTGCATTGTGTGCTCAAGGTAGTCATGGAGGGTGAAGAGTGCACTCTTGAAGGCTGAAGGAGGAAGGTTTCAGGCCTTTAGGGTGCACTCATGTAATCAAGAGACACAGGAGGATGCAGGGCACACTCTTGAATGTTGAAGGTTGGTGCTTCATGCCTTCGAAGTGCACTCATGCACTCAAATATTCTAAGAGGGTGCACGGCACATGAGGGAAGGTTGAAGGGTGAAGCTTAAAGGCCTTCAGGGTGCACCTATGTGCTCAAGGAGGGCACACTTCTTCAAGTCAAAAAAGTGCACTCAAGGAAGACTTGGTATTTTGAAGGGTGCAGTTGGGATTGAGGAAGGGGAAAGAGGGTTTAGGAGTGCGCATGGCACACTTCTGAACAATGAAGTATTCCTCATCAAGGCTGCAGAGTGTGTTCATTCACTCTTTTCCTTAATGAGTTCACTTTGAACCTAAAATTTATCTAAGTCTGAGATATGGGGTGAGGGGTGAATAAGACTATTTTAAACACTGAACCAAGCTCGTTGTACATTGACTCATAATGAAAACTTAGAAAAAATTTAACAATGATGAATATATGTGAAAGGAATACTTAATATATATTCCCCTAATGCAATGAGCATAGTGTGTGCGTCTGCTACCCAAAAGTGTTGTTTTACGAAAACAAAGATTTTATGACCACAAAATGCACGAAAAGATGTTATGATCAATGTGACGAACTTAATACCATACAAAGGCACTTGAAACACATATAATAATATGAAACAACACTTGATAATCAAAGCAACTCTAGATATGATAGTGATGGTAGGCTCCAAAATTCAATTGTAGCGAAATTTTGGAGGGTGTTGTAGTAGCGACACACTGGGTGGACTTCAACTTCTCTATAAAGAATAGATTTTGGTTAGGGGTCAGACCTTTAGAAAGTATTTATTGTCTCAATTTCCTCTTCTCGACCCTATTTCACACATAGCATCTCAGTTTCTCAACTTGGTTGAAACGTAGACAAAATATACACCATATCACAGTTGTTTCAATACAGGAAAGGGTAATGTGTGTGGAAATTTTATGATATTCAAAGTATGATTTTTCATCTCTGGTGTTTCGTCATTGCCAACAGGTTTGGAAAACACCCTGGCAGAATCACTTCTGGAACGAAAACATTTTTTCGCCACCAGCGAGCCTCGAAAGTACCCCAACGAAGTTGCTTGCATCTCCTCCCTGCGCGGGAATCCTTTCTCTTCTTTAACCCTTTATTTATTTATTTTAATAGTACTGTGCACTGGAACTTATTATTTCAGCAGGAAGAAGAGGGATCCTAACTTATTGAGAGCATAGGAGGTTGCCCCTTCAGAGAAGTATTTTAATACCTTTGATATTTGTTTTCTTTCTTTAGATTTTCTCCTCATCCCTTATCTACTAGATACTAGTATAGGAACGGATCTAATAGGTTCCCTCAAGGTTCTCCTATTGGATGAATTGTATTTTCCATCTAGACTTAGCTCAACCTATGGAATTTTCCCAACAAAGAAGGAGAAAAATAGAAATCCAAGCATTGTGGTTGTCACACTCCTCTTTTATTAAATTACAAAGCCTTTTGAGCTATGCACTTTACACAAGGGTCTTATTTATGTACATTGACTGACCAACAAGATTCGACAATACATGACTTACATAACAGACAAACAAAGGACACAAACAAAAGAAAAATAAACAAAACAATTGTACAAAAGTGCAACTTGTAGCCGCTATCAAAATTAACACTTTAAATCTTGCCCATTTATGCGAAGGTGGCCAATCCTCCCCTCTAATTATTTCAGCTTGAAATAATTGTTGTCGATCTTTTCATCAACAAAAAATGGTCCAATCAACAAAGGCTAGAACTTTGTGTGTTTGACATTTTCTTCGTAGGGTTTATCCCACTTCAGTACTAGCTCACCCACATCAAATCTCTTTGTCCCTATGGAATTATTATCAAACTCATGCTTTACATGGTTCTGATGTACAAAAAATCATTCTTTGGTCTTGTGCCTTTCTTCTTCAAGTTTAAGTAGTGTATCTATCCTACTCTGAACCAGGAGGCAAGGTTTACCTTGTGACTCTTGAGAGAGGTGCAAGGTCGAAAGATACAGGTTCAGAGGAAATATAGCTTCTTTACCATAAACCAAGAAGTATGGCAAGGTTCTTAGGGAAGGATTTGGAATAACATAGTCAGCCCAAAGAACATTGGTCAAAGCTTTATGCTAGTTCCTTTGTTCGAAGAAATTGGTTTTCTTCATTATATGGATAAGATTCTTATTTGTAGATTCATCCAAACCATTTCCCTATGGATAGTAATTAGATGTATTTTTCAATAATAAAAAAAATCTAATGTGAATTCATAAATACTTAATGATGAAAATATGTTGCGTTATCAAAGGCAAGTGACGTAGGGATGCCAAACCTAGTCATAATGTTCTGTTGCAATAAGTGGATGACTTCCTGGTCATTACTTGTTTGAGAAGAAATTATTCTGACCCGCGAGTGAAGTAATTTGTTGTTGTTAATATATATATCAATGTTTCCTTGATGAATGAGGAAACATTTCTCCAATAACATCAACGCCCCACTGTTGGAATGGTTCTTCCACTGCTACTCGTAGTAGTGGGGCAATTGACCTTTGATCGTGGTTGGCGCATCTCTAACATGCTTGAAACTTGAAGACATAAGTGTGATCATCCTTAAAAAGAGTGGGACAATAATAACCATCCCACATAATGTTATGTGTTGTAGTGTCACCTTCATAGTGGCCACTTTCCATTCCATCATGTAAATATTTCAAGCTCTTGTATATATCCTATGGCTCAAGGCACCTCAACAGGAAACCATTGTGGTGCTTCTAGAAAACCAATCCATGAACCAATTGGTCAAATATATATTTTAGTCAGCCTTTTCTCCTTTTTCGATAAGTGTGAGGGCAAGGTGTCATGCTCCAAAAATTCTCGTAGATATACATGCTCAATTTTCATATTGTTTATGATGTATCAATTACTTTAGCCCAATTCAATACTTCAATTAGAAATATTTTCAATAAAAAATATTATTTCCATTCATCAATGGTGATTGAAGATATAAAAATAAATGAAATGACAAAGGAGGCAATCAACACATCAACAAGAGACACCAGGTTTGGTCAAAGACCATGGAAAAACCCCACGAGGGGGAAAACCCTGCGAAATTCTTCTTCTATTAGATTGTCATAAAATGTATAGTAGAGAGTACAATGATCCCAATAAATTATCATCAGAAAAACAACCCAATAACATTCAGAAATAAGTTTCTAGCATCATAATATATCATATACAACTTTTCCTTTCTGTGTTCAACTACGTTCAACTTCATTCTTCAGTCAAATTTGAGTCAAACTTCTTAGTTGCATGTAGAAGAAGTTGTGCAAGCGATTGAAGCTTCTAGTCACACCCTTGATTTCTGCAAGCTAGCTATTGTGGTCGAATTTTCCCCGTGATGTACCTATGATTGTAACCCAAAAATCCTAAAACATATGCGAGCCTTGGACTCTATAATTTCATAATTTTGCAAACTTTTCTTGGCATCCTTACCTCAGACCTATGCGAGCCAAATAATGAAGAAGAGAAGAAGAAGATGTTTGGTGATATACAAATGAGCTTTAGGTCACTTGTATTTATAGGCTTCCATGCGTGACCAATTTTCTTTAGGGTCAACCTTGTCCAAATGCGCATATGTGGGCTTTTCTTCATAGTACACTTTCCCTTGTCCAGATTTTTTGATCATTAAGTCGATTTTGGTTCTATCCAAAAGAGGAATTAAATTCAAACATAATTTCCATCAAATAAACTATCCAAAGTGCAATTTGATCATAGTTGAATAATTTAGCACTCCCTCTCAACTAGGGAGAATTCCACCTGACTATATCTGACTATCGATCAATATGTCATGTATACCTTGTCATCATGTCCCATATCTACTTAACTCTATATGCTGAAACATTATCAATTCTAAAGAAGAAGAATAATCAAGGAGCTAATTCTACCACCCTCTACATCTTCGGAGAGCATATCTCAATCTAAAACCACATCAGGGAATACATCTCAACCTAGAATCTCATGGGGGAGCTAAATATCTCTGACCCCACATCGAGCAATAGGTGATATAGGGGAGGACATCTTGAACCATCATATTTCCTACTGATCTTCCCAACAATGACCCTCAAGATTCATGTGGTAGAACACCTGCATCATAATCTAAGCTTCGACAAGATATTCGACTTACCAAAAGTAAGAATCACATACCCCCAAGCCTCTTCAACCTATTGGCTAGACGGGGAGGGACAATCGCAACAAGCTCGACTTGTGGGTATGATGCCAACTTGGGTATACTCTAAAAAGACCAAGATTGGGGAGAAACATCTCCAACCCTATGGGTAATAGATAGGGGTGATACCCTATTGTCTAGAGATCCCTCAACCCTAGGAGCCCTATATCTCAATTCCACACCCTGGGAGCTCACACAAGAGTGAAGAGTTGGCTCAATGTCCTCGATCAATGATGCTCCTTATCAGGAGGGGTCACATTCATCAGTCCAAGATGCTCTCTGAAGACCAATAAATTCCCTTTTGAAAAATCCTTGGTGAGAATATCTACAATCTTCTCATCTGTCAATATGTCATGGAGTCTAATGACTCCTCTGTGCATCATGTCTCGAATGAATTGATATTGAATCTCTATGTTCTTGGACTTGTCATGAAATATGGGATTCTCTACTAGATGCATCCCACTCTTGTTGTCACAATATACCATTGTAGTATCTAGGGCTTTCTCAAATATCTCTCCAAAGAGCTTCCTCAACCAAACTGCTTCATAGCTAGCCATGCTAGCAGCAATATACTCTGCTTCGGAAATTGTAACACCTTCCTCCCACATCTACCCAAGTAACCAAACAAATGGGGTAAATATGTGATGAGAGGCTACTATAATGGGATTCAACCTCCTAAGTCACCTTAAGGAAGTGTAATCGATGGAAACACACCATACATACCTCCCACATCAACAAAATAACTTCCAAGAGCCAGCCCAACCACTCAAGTAGCTAGCCCCTGGGTCCCATTGTGTTTTTAGACCATTAAACCCTCAAAATCTCCCTTCATATGGATAAGCATGTATCCAATAGGCTCCAAACACTCCCACATCATGGGTATGCATGCATTTGGGGACTTTTATCCTTAGACTTGTGCCTGTGACTCTGAGATTTGTGCCACTTTTTCAAGCCCAGAGCCCAGGTCACTAACCAAAACTCAAAGAAAGGTTCAAAACTAAAATATAACAACATAATAATGATACAAATGAAATTACTTGAACAAGGAATAGACTAGATCCCTACTAGCCATGACAGGAATTTCGTCAAACATGTCACAATCATAAAATCTATAGGACTTAACAATAGAACTGAGCATAGGGGTCTCATACTTATCTAAGAATCGCTAAGAAGCATTGATTCCTCAACACATTAGTTGCAATTTCATCTATTAGGCTGTAGATAAAATTTTCATTCATTTACAAGTAAAAATATGATGAGAGTCATACATAGCCACTGTCATAATACATGTTCATAACCAGCATAATAACAACAAAAATACCAAGGAAACAACAACCATATAATCCACATATGAACCAGTATAATACTAATGAAATAAAAAGGAGAAATAATCTCGTATTAATCATGGAAAGGAAAACCAGGTTTGAGACTTCCATGAACCACCCAACCATAGACATGGTTGAGCCAAATCTCTCTTTAGCTAGTCACCCTCGTGCCATATTTCAAGAATGAATGTGGGACCTCATAAAAACACATCAATCAAAACCATCCAAGGATTACAGAGGCCAAACCACCTCAACCCATCAAATAGTGATTCCACGTCACAGTCGGGCATCATAAACCATCACCAGATTGGTTTCTACCCAAGCCTTCTAGGGCTCTAGAGTTTTTGTTCCAACCAAGGGTCCAAGACTAGTAACTCAAACCACAATTATCATTAGGCTCCAGAGCGTTTGTCCAACCAAGGCTCTAGGACTAGTAGCTCAACCCACCAAGGGCTCCAGAGCATTTTTCCAACCAAGGCTCCAAGACTAGTAACTCAATTCAAGTTGTTGCAGGGCTCGAGAGTGTTTGTCCAAACAAGGCTCCAAGAACTAGTGACTCAACCCAATCTAAAGGAAACATGAGAACCAACCAGAAAAAACTAAGAAATGAACCCACAACACTGTGGTTATCCAGGAAATGGCAACGCTAGGAAAATCCACTATCAATCCAAGAAATCCTCCATGCCAATGACAGATCATGACCAATAAACCACATGCATATGTCATGCATGACAAAAATAGTGAGGAAAACATACATGGAACTCGGTTCCTGCAAGAAAAACCCATTGTAGTTGTTGATCCCGATGTCCTCTAGTGCTTTCTTTCTCTTCCTTTGCCTTCTTGCTCCAAATATCCAAGTATGCCACACTCCTCCAAGATTGATCCAAGAAAAATCTAAGTTTCCAGGAGTATGAGAGAGAGAGAATAGAGAGAGAGCTCCAAAACTGAACTGAAAAAAGTCTGTGAACTGATCCTCAAAATCCCTTTTATAAATGAGGCCTCTATTTTCTTCATTTTACTCCTCACATGCGACCTGTTACCTTTCACCTCCATTTTCTCCTAATTTCTATTATTTTCATAAATAAATGTGCAAAAATGTCATTTTTCCTTTCCAGAGCCTTTTCTATTGGCTTTGCCAATTTCCTTAGCCATTAATCAATCACCGGTGATCCCCATCACTATGATTTTTCCCAACATTCAACTTGGAATATGTGTCCCATGACCATGGTTAATATTTTTCTTTTATTAACTTTTATTACATGGATTTTTTACTAGAGTTGTTATCGAACCCTCCCCCTTGGGGGACACTGTCCTAAGTGTTCAACAACACCTACAAGCAACAAAATTGTTGTAAGAAAAACATACTGCCCATGGAGATTTATAACATTGCTCATTGCAACATTTACAATGATCATCTTGTTGAGAAGCAAACCAATCATGAAAATATAACAAGTATAACATCATAATTACATGACACCATACCGCTTATTAGAGCTTTATAACATAGCTCATGGCAGTATTACATCCATATACATATGTACATATACTGAACATCACCAAAACATGTACCAAAAACATATACCAATTACATATACCAAAATATCTGCTCAACCAACGAATAAGGAAGGATACATAGCCCGCATATGATCTTCCATCTCCCATGTAGGTTCATCAGGCCCAAAGTGCTTCCATTTCACTTTAACCTGCTTGATTGCTCAATTCTGGAGCAGTAGCATCTTTCTCTACAAAATTCACTGTGCTTCCAACTAGAATTTGCCTTTTGGCTCCACCTGCAATACAGATCAGTCAATCACATGATCAACATATTTTACATATTAAGCAATGACACATGGAAAACATTATGGACTTTCACTTTCGAAGGCAGTGCAAGTCGATATGCTACTGGCCCAATCCTCTCAATAATCCTGAAAGGTCCACAAAACTAGGGTGCCAATTTGGCAAATGATCCAATCCGCAAGGAGGTCTTCTTTGGTTTGATGTGCAAGTAAACATGTTCCCTAACCTAGAACTCCTTGAACAACCTATTATTTTCTGCATAGTTCTCCTACCTATCTTGTGTTACTTTCAAATTCTTCTTGATTACCTACATTTCTTGTTCCATTTCCGTCAACATGTTCAGTCCAATCAAGATCATGTTATCTAGATCACTCCAACTGATGAGAGTATTACAATTCTACCCATACAATGCCTCAAATAGACTCATCCTTAGTGAATCTTGATACCCATTGTTATAAGAAAACTCTACCAATGGACGGTACTCTTCTGACTTCCGTTGTGGATGCATCACATACATCCTCAACATGTCCTCCAATATATTGTTGACCCTCTATGTTTGTTCATTTGTTTGTTGATTATAAGTTGTACTAAAGGCCAACTCTTTGCCCAAAACTACAAATAAATCCTTCCAAAACTTGGAAGTGAACTTCACATCCATGTAGGACACAATCTTCTTTGGAACTCCATGAAACTTGACCACGTCCTTGATGAATACCTGTGCTACATCACTCGCTAAGAATGTAGACTTCTTTCTAATGAAGTGTGCTACATTTTTCAACCTTTCCACCACCACCATGATGGAATCATGTTGCCTCACTGTCCTTCGCAAACCTGTGATAAAGTTCATGAAAATGGCCTCCCATTTCCACTCTGGAATCAGAATTGGTTGTAGCAATACACTTGGATGCTTACACTCTGCCTTTGCTTGCTGACAATCCAAGAACTTAGCCACCAACTCTGCTACGTCTCTCTTCAAATTCAGCCAATAATAGAATTTCTTCACTGTTGTCAGTGTCTTCTGATAACCTGGGTGACCTGATTATGGTTTGACATGAAACACCCTCAAGATCACCCTCTTGATCTCACTACTATCTGGCACATATATGATGTCGCTAAATCTAACCAATCCATCTGTCATGAGATGATAGTCCACATCCTGTGCACCTGCATCTGTACCACTACTATACATGTACCTATACTTGTACCTGTACCACCACATGTACCTGTACCTGTACTAGGACTTGTACCTATACATGTACCACTACCTAAACTCTGTTGCAACCTGTGCACAATCTCCATATATCTTAAATCCTTCTGACTTGCATACAAGACCCTATCCCTCAAATCTATTCTGTAGGAGCTCATAGTTGCTATGTGATTTACCTGTATCCACCTGCTAAGAGCATCTACCACCCTGTTCTCTTTACCTTTGATATACCTAATCTCAAAATCAAACTCACTAATCTTGGCTAATCACTGAGCTTACCTGCCATTTATATTTGGTTGGTCAAATAGATACCACAACCCACTGTGATCACTCATCAATACAAACCTCCTACCTAGAAGATAGTTCCTCCACATCTTCAATGCATGTATGATCGTTTCCAACTCAAGATCATGTGTTGGGTAATTTTGCTCATGCTCATTCAGTTTTCGTGACTCATAGCATACCACCTGTCCATCCTGCATAAGGACTCCAATTCCTCTCTTGCAAGCATCTGTACACACTACAAACTCTTTGTCTTGATATGCAACCTTTAACATTGGTGCATGCGTCAAAAACTACTTGATCTTCTCAAAACTGGTTGCACACTCCTCTATCCATTCAAACCTCTTACCTTTCTTTTACAATGATGTGATAGGATAAGAAATCTGCGAGAAGCTCCTGATGAACCTCCTGTAATAACCTTCTAATCCCATGAAATTTATCACCTCATCCACACTCCTCAGAGTTTCCCACTCCATGATAGCTCTTACTTTTTCTAGTCCACTTCTATGCCATCCTTAGAAACCACATGTCCCAACTAGTGTACCTCATTCTGAAATAAACCACACTTGCTAAGCTTAGCACACAACTGATGCTCTCTCAACAATCTCAACATTGCTGCTAAATGTTCGTCATGCTCTTCTTCATTTTTTGAATATACCAATATATCATCAATGAACACAATAAAAAACTTTCCCAAATACTGATGCAACACATTATTCATCAAGCACATAAAGGTAGTTGGAGAATTAGTTAAACCAAATTGAACTACAACAAACTTATAATGCCCATACCTAGTCTGGAAAGTTGTATTGTAGATGTAATCTTCTTTAATGACCTGATGATATATGGCTATCAAATCAATCTTCGAGAACATTTCTTCTCCCTTCAACTGATTGAACAAGTCATCAATCCTCAGTAATGGATATCTGCTCTTAATGGTCACTTTGTTTAGCTGCATGTAGTCAAACAACCTAAGAGTACCATCCTTCTTTTTCACAAATAGTACTAACAATGTAAACTTTGAAACGGGAACTGATACTGTTACCCGTTTCGTAGAGATAGCAAAAAAGTGACCTGATTTTGAAAATGGGTGATGCAAAACGCACATGTTTTTTTTAGAGCATAGTTTTTGGCACTTTAAATAACCAATACGATTACCCGTTTCGTAGCATTTCGTAGAGGTAGTAAAAATGTGACCCGATTTTGAAAAGTGGTGATGCAGAATACAATACTTATTTTTTGGAGCATATTTTTTACAATTTAAATATTCTTATGTATCAAATATAAATATTTGTTTTTAAATGTTAGTGATTTTTATGCTGATTTTGAAACGTGTTGATGCAACGTGTTATACAGCATACCTTTTTTTTTAGAGGACTTATTTTTCACACTTTAAAATTTATTATGTCCATTTTTTTAAAATTATGATTAATTAACAAATTTTTAAGTCGTTTTTTTTTTTTTTTTTTAAATGTTGATTACTTCAAGAAACTCATATAAATATATATATAAAAAAAGACAAACAAAAAATGTTAATAAAAAAAAATTATCTCATAAACCATAAAAGAATTAAAAAAAAAAAAAAAAACATAATTTAAAAAAAAAATATATATATATATATATATATATATATATATATATATATATATATATATATATAATTAAGAAAGTCAAAATAGAAAAAAAAAAAAAAAAAACAACAACAACATTAACAAAAACAAGAAAAAAATTAAATAAATAAATAAAAACAAACTAGATTAAAAAAAAAAATAGAAAATTAACAAAAATAAAAATAAAAAAACTAGAAAAATTAACATTAAAAGCATTTTTTAAAAAACTAAAAAAACAAAAAAAAAACTGAAATTAAAAAAAAATATAATATATATATATATTATTATATATATAAATTTTAAAAATATATCTCTTTTAAAAAAAAAAAAAAAAACAAAACAAAACAAAAAAATTTAAAAACATGTATTTAAAATTAAAAATTAAATTTTTAAAGAATCATATATATATATATATATATATATATATATATATATATATATATATAATATATCTCTTTTAAAATAAAAAAAAAAAAAAAAAAAAAACAAAACAAAAAACAAAAAAATTAAAAAAACATGTATTTGAAATTAAAAATTAAATTTTTAAAGAATCATATATTTTTCTATTAAAAAAATAAAAAAACAAAATTGATTAAAGTTATTTTTTTATTTAAATCACAAAAAAAAAAATTAAATTTTTTTTAAACAAATTGTTTTTCTGTTTAAAAAATATATATATATTAAAAAAATTTAAAATAATTGTGAAACAATTTTGTTTTTTTTGTTATTTAAAAAAAATAATTATTAGAAATTTTTTTTTTTTTAAAAACAAGTTTTTTTTTTTTAATTTAAAACAAAAAATTTAAAGTTTTTTATTTAAAAAAAAACAAAATTATTATAAAAAAAAAAAAAAAAAAAAAAAAAAAAACATTTGTTTTAAAACAAATTTTTTTAAAAGTTTTTATTTAAAAAAAAAAAATTGTGCCCTCCTGGCCACCCGCGGTGGCGCGGCCCCAGGCGAAGGCCTGCACGCAGGACCTATGCCCGGGACTGCGCCACCATGGGCGGCCGAGAGGGCGGAGGGGCGATTCCCGGAATCGCCCCTCCGATTGATTGGAGATGTCAGTTTGATTAGATATTGCATTTGCTTTGTTTCGAACTCCCTCCAACTTCTTCATTGCAACCCGTTTCTTACGGGCTTTTGCCTCTACAACCTTCTTTGCTGGCCGAGCATCAATTTCTTTGAATTGTGCTTTCATGGCTTCAATCTCCTCTCTTGTTATGGGTTTCTGAGGCCGGAAGTGAATTTTTTCTTCCTTGACAAACCATTTCGGCTGACCTTTATCATCAAAAGTATACCTATTGTAGGCAGCATCTAGAATCTCTTCCCGTTGGTTTTTCCTCAACATTTTCTTCGCATAAGCTAAAATTTCTGCTTTGGAATCAATGTCATAATTTGATTCATCTTCCGAAGAAGATTCATCACTTGAGCCAGAAGATGCAGCAGGAACTATTTCAAAGCCATCATCTCTCTCTGGCTTAGATCTGTTGTCTTGCAAAATCTTGGACTCAGATGTGATAGAAATATTCTTCTTGTTGGATTTATTGTTGGGCTCACTTCTCCTTTCACTGGATGATTTTGGGAATGATTTGATATCTTGACCTCCTTCTGACATGTCAGAATCACTGTCTTCCTTATTGCAGGTGTCTTGAAAACCCGTAAAGAGATCCTGACTGAACCACTGCTCAGTCAGCTGCTCTTTAGATGGTTGTTCTTCCTCGGTTAGTGGCACCACCAATGGATTGGCCTCACCATCCTCGGCACTGTCATCTGAATAGTCTTCATGAATATTATCCTGATAAGTCCCATTGTCCTTCCAGACTTCGCTATCAGTAGCATCATTAATTAATTTTGCACGTTTTCGCTTCTTTGTACTGCCTTCTTTTGCAGCAGCAAACCGCTCATAAGCTCGATCCAGACAGTTTTCAAGTTCTTCATCATACCTCCTCTTCTCTTCATCAGAATCAACGTCACTTGCTTCACTATCTTCTGATTTTGGGTCATTAGCCTCATCTTCACTTGCAACATCAATTTGATCATCAGATTGTGTTGGAGAATCCACAACCAATAGATCCTTCTTAGCCTTAATAGAAGATAAATAAAACAAATCATAGTCATTATAGCCATCTTCCATGACATCCACTTTCATTCCTGTTCGGGTACGTGCTTTAGCCTTAGCCCGTCTTTTTGCAAGGAGTTTCTTTGTTTTTTTCTTCTTTCGTTCATAAATAGAATGCAATTCTTCCATTTGACTCAACATTCGCTCATCATCATCACCCTCAACTGTTTCGTTCACTTCATCCACCCCAGAATCATTTTTCACTTGAGGAGATAAGGCCTTCCGGATGTGCAAATGCCACTTCAACAAAAGCTTGAATTCCTGTTTCCCCAAAACTCGCAAATCATCGCACAGTAACTTTATCTCATCAGTAGTAAGAGAATGATCCTTTAAGGAAGAACATGCTGGATCCTCAAATGAAATTGAAGTAACTGAACCGAGGACTTCCAAAGGCTTATCTGACCAAACAAAATCTGAAGCAAGGCCTATCTTCCGTATTGTTGCAAGTCCTTCTTCATATCCTTCACGATTTCGCTTTTGTTTAGATCCTTTGAGAACATCCACAACCTTTGGTGGATCAACAACTTGTTGGAAAAGATGTTTAACATCAAGGAGGCATGGATCAATCTTAGCAGGTGCTTTATATCTCAAACCAACAAAATATATTTCTGCAGATGTCGATCGACTGGCAACTGCCTTTGTCACTTCTACTTTTTCAAACAACTGTTTGAAGCAATAAAGTATTTCATTGTAATCTTGCGATCGAAATACCTTGGAGACAAAAGTTCCCTTGGGTGCCAAGAATTCAACAGCCAGCTTCAATGCATCTACAACCAGGGAAGCCTGCGTAGTGGCCTCCTTAGACCAAGCACCTCCCACATTAGGAGACCCATCATGCAGCACAACATCCAACATATTACATCCATTTTCCTTCATTAATTTCCAAATGGAAGCCTTGCACTTGGGAGTAGTTATGTCCTCCTGTAGAGAGAAATCCCCTCTAATAGGACGAATGGGCACCAAATCAACGCCCATTATCAGACTTCCAATGGGCATATGCTTCACCGCCACTTGCATCCACCCGCCAGGGGCCGCACACAGATCCAGAAGGGACCTGGCCGAAGAGAAAAAACTGAACTTCGCATCTAATTGGACTATTTTGAAAGCTGCTCTAGATCTGTAACCCTGCTCTTTTGCAAGGTGATAAAATTTATCAAGCCGGTGCTTTCCCTTGGCCTTTCCTATTATGAATACAGAGGAAGAAAGCGGATGGAATCACCCCTCCGCCCTCCCGGCCGCCCGCGGTGGCCCAGGCCCGGGCGGAGGTCTTGCACGCAGGCCTCCGCCCTGGGCCGCGCCACCGCGGGCGGCCGGGAGGGCACAATTTTGTTTTTTTTTTTTTTTAAATAAAAAACTTTTAAAAGTTTTGTTTAAAAAAAAAAAAAAAAATTCTTGTTTAAAAAAAATTAAACATTTTTTAATAAGTATTTTTTTTTAAATAATAAAAAAACAAAATTGTTTAACCATTATTTAAAAAAATAATAATAATATATATTTTTTTAAACAAAAAAACAATTTGTTTAAAAAAAAATTAATTTTTTTTTTGTGTTTGAAATAAAAAAGTAATTTGAAAAGACATATTTTTAAATTTTTTTGGTTTTTTTTTGTTTTAATTTATGTTTATTTATTTTTTTAGTTTATTTTTAAATGTTTTTAATGTTAATTTTACTAGTTTTTTATTTTTACTTTTGTTAATTTTCTTTTTTTTTTAATCTAGTTTGTTTTTAAATTTTATTTTTTTTCCTAGTTTTTTTTAATGTTTTTTTTTTTGTCTATTTTTATTTATTATATATATATATATATATATGTATTTTTTTCCTAATTTTTTTATGGTTTATGAGATAAAAAAAAAAAATTAACTTTTTTTATTTTTTGTCTTTTATATATATATATATTTTAAGTAATTAACATTTTAATCTTAATTTTAGTAGTTTTTAATTTTTTTTTGGCTAATTTTCTATTTTTTTATTAAATTTAGTTTGTTTTTAATTTTTATTTTTATTTTTTAGTGTTTTGATAATCTCTTTTAAATTTTTCTATTTTTACCTAAATTTTATAGTTTGTTTTAATTTTTTTTTCTTTTCCATATATATATATATATATATATATATATCTTTTCTTTTCTTTTGACAATTTTTTTTATGGTTTACAAGATTTTTTATTTTTTTTTCTTTTCCATTTTTTTTAAATATGTTTTTTTTACTATTTATTTGTTTATAATTTTTAAGTTTTTTTAGTTTTTTAATTTAGTTTTTTTTTTACTTTTTTTTTATTGATATTTTTTTTTTTGTTTTATTTTATGTTTTGTTTTTAGTATATACTTTAATTTATGTTTTGTTAATTTTTAAACTTTTTTTGTTTTGTGTTTTTTCATTGTTTTAATTTTTTTATTTTTAATTTTATTTTATGTCTTCATTATTTGTTTGAAATTTTAATTTTTTTCAGGGTCATGATAAAATATTTTACTCTATTATTTCGAAATGTTGAAATATTACCCTTGAAAAAAAAAGGGAAAAAAAATTCATATCCCAACGTTAACACTTTTTGTTTTGAGGGTGTTTTTTGGACAATTTTTGCACAAAAATTTGGTTTTCACCGCCATTTTTAAAACATGTTCAAAATTTACCCTAAAAAAAAAGGTGTTATTCCAGCATCAACACTTTTCGTTTTTAGCACTGTTTTTGATGTTTTTAAGGGGTTTTTTGGCTAGAGTTCCCGTTTTGAGTTTACAGTTCTCGTTTCAAAGTTTACATTGTTTACTGGTGCACCCCATGGTGATACACTTGGCCTAATGTATCCCTTGTCCAACATTTCCTTCAATTGCATCTTCAACTCTACCAACACTAAAGTGCTCATTTTGTAAGGTGAATCTAATTTCAAAGCTACCCCTTGCACCAAATCAATCCAAAAGTCTACTTCCCTATCAAGTGGAAACTCTGAAATATCTACACGAAATACATCATAAAATTGTTGTAGAACTGGGTACCTACTCAAAACATTTGCATCCTCAACTTCCATACCTTTGTCAGTAGAAATCTGCACTACAAATAACACACACCCTTTCATGTGAATATGCTTGGCCTGCATACCTATCATCATTCTAACTGATGTTGCTTTCTTCTTACCCTGCAAGACTCTTTGTTTTCCATTATCATCCCAACAATCAATGTCTTTGTCATAGAAATCCACCTTGGTTCTATGAAGGTACAACCAATCCATTCCTAACAACATATTGTATGATCCCAATGGTAATACATTCAAATGTGTTGAGGTAGGCATACCATTCAAATCAAATGTACAAGCTCTTACCCAATGATGAACCCACTTCTTTGTACCTATAGCCAACTCCACTAACCAAGACTTTGCATGTTGATGAGCCTCATAAATGGGTAATTATATGGGCTCATTTTACCTCCTAACCTAGTCAACACAACGATTTTCTTAGCTTATTGTATGATTTTTTTATTATATTTATGCTTATAGAGTGAGTTGAGTTAGTTATTGTGCCATGTGGTCTAACATGTATTTAATGTAGATTATTGATGAGTTTCGAGGTCAAAGTCAAGGATCCAATGGACAAATGGCAACAATAACTCTAAGTGGACAAAGGAGAGGACTTATAGGAGGGAATCCCCCTCATTTATTACTCCTCACTTCGAATGCCCCTTCATTCATCTTGGAGTACAAGCAGCCGAACCATGCACTAGAAGGCAGCCAAGAAAGTGGAGGATGACTGATGATTATCTCGAGTTTTGGAAGCCAAGCCTCCCTGATTTTAAGGAAGCTCTTGGTAGCTTCATTTGTATAAGTAGATGGGCCTAGGGCCTCACTAGAGTCAGATTTTTGTTGGATTTTTGTTTATGTAAACTCTGCTCCAACTTCGAGCTTATTATTTTGTGACAGTTTCATGTAATCTTGTTATTGTTTTGATAATAAAGATGGAATCCTTTTTGAGCTAGCACTGAGTTACCTCAGAGGGCTGAAGCTCTTGGGTTAGGGCCCAATCCAAGTAGCCAAGCTCCTCTTTACTTTTATTTTTATGTTTTATTTTAGTTTGTAGATTAGGTTGTTGTTAGATGTATTTCTTTTATGATTAAGAATAGGTTGTTTTTGATGATTCAGTAGTTTGCTTCCATTTGTGCTTTCTATAGTAGGTTAAACAGTGATCAGCAAAGACTCAAAAGGCTAGCAATAGTGCCTTGGCCTCTCTTCCTCCCTTTGGGACCATGATTTGAGGCAAAGACCCTCTTGCTGCCCCAAAAACACAGATTTTCCTCCTTCATAGGACTTCTAGTGTTTGCAGCTTTTTAGTAGGTTAATAGTCCAGCTTTGCTTTGCTTTAGATCTTCTTCATCATGCTCACTTCTTTATTTGTAGTAGTCTTCTTTCATGCTTTCCTTTCCTACAACATTTCTCATCATTTCCTTTCATAGATCATAGTTTAGACCATTTTTATGCAAAACTTTGTTTTTCCTAAATGCATTCATTTCACTTGTTGCTTGATTTCCTTGGTTAATTGTCTGTTTCTTTGTAGCAGATCTCTTCCAGCAGTAGGCTAGCTTATCAGCAATCACACCCTCCATTTGATCCATGCCCTATAGGTCTCCCAAATCTCACCTCAATTCTGTCCTATTTTCCTGCATTTTTCCATAGAACTTCTTCCTCTCTCCTTGAGCAAACCCAATCATCTTTTTCTCTTGGTGATTCATGGTAGACCTTAATTACCTTAACACCTCATTCCAACCTTCATCCACCTTTTTCACCCACTCTCACACCCTCAAAATAGTGGAAACTTCTCTTGCCTCCTCCTGTAGGCCTCTTGTAGATTCCCTATTTTCCTCCTATAGATTTCCTGTGTCCTCCTATAGATTTTCCTGTAGGATTTCTTTTGAAGGTCGAGTATGGGAAAATCCTCTAGAAGGCCACCTGAGACCTCCTAGGACCCATCCACACCATCTATATCCTCTCAAGTCCCAAAACCACCCTTCAACACCACCTATTTGCTGCCACATTCACACACAATAAATTACATGCATGTCAATTTCACATAAAAATAAATAAAAAACCAAAAATATGTCTTTTTCTTATTTACTTCCAAAAATAGCATAGTTAGATGTTTTTTACTTCCTTGAATAGGTAATGGTGTTCCTTTCATCATTTTCATAGTGCTTTCTGCAAAAGTAGAATTAGTTAGTTAATTAGGGCTCACTAGGTTTGCTTGACATTTCAGTCTTTCAATAGCATCTATTTTTCTTTCCTTTAATCACATATAGAACTTCTTCTGGAATCCATAAAAGTTGGCTTGAGCTCCTAGTGATTTCGCACTGACTGACCAAGTGACAACCTGCAGTGAAAACTATTACTTGTGCATATAGCACTAACACTTCCAAGTTTGTTACGAACTACCAGGTTGATAAGAGTAAAGTAGATAGCACAGAAGTTGCAGCATTGTTGTTGCAATACTGGTGCTCACCATTTTTTGGCGTCATTGTTGGGGAAGCGTCAAAGTATTATGTGATTACTACTTTCTTCTCTTTTCTATTGCAACATTCTGCTAATAGTTCATTTCAGCAAAAGTAGACTAGTCATTTCTTTTCCTTTCAAGTTCTGCATTTCCTTGCTTTCCTTTTCAATTCTGCAAATTTCCATTTTAGCAAGTTCATTTCAATTAAGTTGCAATTTGTTTTGTTCAATAAATTTCAGTTTTGTAGGTACTATCAGTGTGGGGAAAAAAGAAACAAAAACCAACCAAAAATATTTCCTTTCATGCCTTGTAGGAATAGAGATAACTTAGGAAAATTTTTGCCCAACACCCCCACTGTTTCACATATCCAACCTTCTCTCTTCTTTGGTGGCTGCGATTAAGAAGATCCCTTAGGTGAATAGCCATACATATTTGAAGAACCTATAAGGGAAGAAGAAGAAGAAAACATTCCTTTGGAGCCAATGGCTAAAAACAGAAATGTTAGGGGGAATGGAGAGAGAATAGAGGATACCTTTCCCATTCGGGAGACCAATGGGGACACCAAAATGAAGAATATAAGCCCTTCCGCCCTATCTCATTTCCATGGTATAAATACAGAAGATCCTGACACCTTCTTGTTTGAGTTAGTTGTCATCTGTCGAACTTATGACTATGCAGAAGATGAGAAAAAGTTGAAATTGTTCCCTTCTACTCTCAAGGATGCAGCACTGCGCTGGTTCATGGGATTACCTGGCAATAGCATCACAACTTGGGCTCAGATGCAACAGGATTTTAACAACAATTATTGAGACTATTGTAGGTCAAAAAATACTAAAGAAGAAATCTTCCGAATGACCATAGGGAGTGATGAGTCCCTGGAAGACTATGAAGAGACATTCCAGCTCAGTTACAAAAGGGTCGGGTGTACACTTGACCCTGAGTCTCTGAAGTTGGTCTTGCTCAGGGGAATTCAGGAAGATCTTTTAGACACCCTCCATCTACTGGCCGGGGGAGACATCTACCAACTATCTTATGAAGACATAAAGACTGTTTTTAGAAACCATTCTAGAGCAGCCAAAAATAAAGGTAGGGGGAGTCAACCCATAGCCAGTACCTCTTCCTCTAACTCATCCATTAAAGGAGAAATTGGAAACATGCTGGAAGACTTCAAGAGTGAGATGTTGCAGACTCTTGCCATGCAAATGGATACCTTACATATCAAAACGAAACAAGAGGAAGCAGAGAGGGATTTGGCCACTTTTTTCCCTAGATGCACTAGGAGGCATCCTAGGAATGAATTCCCATTGAACTCTATAGAGGCTTGTTTAGTTTGTGAAGATAATCATTCTATAGATAAGTGCCCTTCCTTGCCCGGACTTAAAGATGTATATCAAGGGGCTGAGGGAGTCACTGAATAGCTCTATTACATAAACCAAAGAAGGTCGCATGGACCTAGACCATACCAGCAGGGGATGCAAGGGACATCTCAGGCATACTACAACCCCAACCAAGTCACTTCCATACCTTCTTAGGGCCCTCCTGCTCATCTTTCCTGGTCCATGCCCCCTCCTTGGTTCTTCACATCTCAATATCATGCCCAACCAACCACCCATTCATTTCAATCCAATGCTCAGTCGTAGCCTCAGTGGAATGCATCTCATTAGGGGTGGAGGCCCCAATACAATTCTCCTCCCGCTCTTATGCCTCCACCACCTACCCAACCACAACCGTTACCTTCTGCTCCACCAAGGCAACCCCAAATGCCTACCCAAAGAAACCTGAACCCAAACAATAAATAGGCTCAGTAAGTGTATAGTGGGGAACCATCATGCCCAACTTATGTTGTGGAGATTCAGGAAATTAACTTGTGATCTGGGAAAGTTCTCCCAGATACCCAGCCTCCACTCAGGGAGGTTGAGGAAGATAAAGAGGAAAGTGAACCTAAAGCAATTCTACCCTTTCCTGAGAGACTATCTGTGATAGTCCAGCCTACCCCAGAAGAAACTGAACTTCTGGGAAAATTGAAACATTTATGTGTGAAGATACCACTTCTCCAAGCCATAAAAGATGTGCCTATCTACAATAGGTTGATCAAAGAGAAGTGCTTTAGGCATCCAGGAAGGTGCAAGAGAGATGCCCCAACCATCAATGTCATAGGACAACTGTCCAACCTGATGTTAGAGCAGGTAATCTGTCCAAAATTTCTTGTCCCTGGAACCCCAGTAATCGATGTCCACATCAATGCCACCATGATCCCACATACCTTGATTGATCTGGGAGCTGCCATTAATGTGATGACAAAGGACACAATGCTCAAACTTAACCTCCAGGGCTCCTTGAGGAAGACCACGACCGTGCTACAGCTAGCAGACCACTCCACCATGACCCTTGAGGGGATTGTGGAAGATGTGATGGTCTCCATTGATTCTTGGGAGTACCCTGCTGATTTCTTAGTTCTCCAGCCAAAGGCAAAGCTCATTGGGTATCCTCTCATTTTGGGAAGATCCTGGTTGGCTACAGCCGATGCTTACATCAGTTGTCGAGCTGGGAACATGACCATAAAGAACGGGCACATGTCTAAGCAGTTAATCCTATATCCTCTTGCCCAACCGTTGCTAGAACATGATCTACCTCTCTGGCTGGAGGAGGAAGATGAGGATGAAGTTTATTCTACATCGCTTTGTGCATTAGAAATCTCCATGGGGGGAAATAGCAAGATGAGGATGATATGAGTGAAAATTTGATTCAAAATCCACCTCCCAGTATATCACCATTAGAAGACATAGTAAGAGAAACCCAAATCAACCCCTCAACTGATCTCTATGTGGCCAATCCTACTTCTCTCCGTGTTAAGAATATAGAGTTCGGCCTAGAAAGAACCTTAAAATCATTCCATCCCTATCCACTTCCTAGGAGAAGGAACTGTGCAGTCCACTGAGCAAAAATCTAGATGCCTTCGTCTGGAGTTATAAGGAGATGAAGGGAGTGCACCCTTCAGTATGCACTCATCATGTATACATCAAGGAAGATTGCAAACCAGTCAGGCAACCTCAAAAGAGGATGAATCCAACACTTAAAGATATTGTTAAGGAAGAACTATAGAAATTGCTTGATGCAGGATTCATCTATCCCATCTCTGACAGTGAATGGGTCTCTCCTTTGGTGCTAGTGCCAAAGAAAAATGGGAGAATCTGTGTCGACTATTGGGAATTGAACAAAGCCACTATAAAGGACCATTTTCCTTTACCTTTCATAGATCAAGTGTTAGACGGTCTGGCAGGGAAAAAGTTTTTCTCTTTCCTAGATGGGTTTAGTGGGTACAATCATATTCAAATTAGCCCGAAAGACCAAAATAAGACCACTTTCACTTGTCCTTGGGGTACCTTTGCATATCGGGTCCTTCCTTTTGGTTTGTGAAATGCTCTAGCCACTTTCCAAAGAGCGGTATTGAGTATATTTTCTGAATTAGTTCATCATGCAGTAGAGATATACATGGATGACTTTACTCCTTATGGTTCTGACTTTCAAGAAGCTTTATCTAACCTAGGAAAAGTTCTAAACAAGTGTATTGAGAAGAACCTATCCCTTAGTCCAGAAAGATGTGAATTTTTATGACTGAAGGGACAGTGTTAGGTCATGCAATATCTCAGCAAGGACTATAGCTGGACCCCAAAAAAATTGCCATCATTCAAAGAGTCCCACCTCCTCAAAAGGTGAGGGATGTCAGAAGTTTCCTAGGTTTAGTTGAGTATTACAGGAGATTCATTAAAGATTTCAGCAAGCTATCCTCTCCTTTGTTTGGCCTTTTAGGCAAATATGTTGAGTTCATATGGTCAGAAAACAGTCAAGAAGCCCTAGATACCTTAAAGAGCAAGCTAGTGACTACCCCAATTCTCAAAGGCCCAAACTGGGCCCTGCCATTTCATATTCATACATATGCCTCGAAAAAGGTGATAGGAGAAGCCTTGGGACAAATTGATGAAAAGTTACCTTATGCCATATACTTTATAAGCAAGAACTTGTCAAAGGCAGAGTTAAACTATACAGTGACCAAGAAGGAACTCCTAGTTGTCGTGCATTCCTTAAACAAATTCAGACATTATATCACAGGCTATCAAACCTTTGTGCACACTGATCATGCTGCAATTAGATATTTAATGAACAAACCAGATGTAAATGCTCACATTATTAGATGGTTGCCTTTACTGCAGCAGTTTGATTTGACCATTATTGATAAGCCTGGTAAAGAAAATGTTGTTTTTGACTTTTTGTCTAGAGTAAATTTGCCTGCAGGTGAAGAAGGAATGGTGGATGACCAAATTCTAGATGAACATCTGTTTGCTATCTCAGTACTCTCTCCATGGTTTGTTGATATAGCAAACTACTTGGTTTCAGCACAATTCCCACCACACCTATCCTCAAAAGAGAAGAGCAAGATAGTAAGGAAAAGCATCCCTTTCACCTAGATTGGGGGAAATATCTTCAAACTTGGCCCAAATCAGATCTTGAGAAGACGTGTCAGGGAGGAGGAAGTCTTTGACATCCTCTTGACCTATCATGATGGGCCTTGTGGAGGTCATTTTTTAGCAAAAAGAACTGCCTTCAAGATATTGCAAGCAGGCTACTACTGACCCACTCTTCATCAAGATGTGAGGAGATATACTAGCCAGTGTGATCGATGTCAGAGGATGGGGAAACCTAATCCAAAGGATGAGATGCCCATGCAACCTCAAGTGACCTTTGAGCCATTTGAGAAGTGGGGCATGGACTTTGTGGGTCCTATCAACCCTCCTTCAAAACAGAAACAATACATCATTTTGTGCACCAATTAACTGACAAAGTGGGTAGAGACAAAAGCAATCAAAGTAGCAACAGAGGAAAAAGTAGTTGAGTTTTTGAGAGAAAACATATTATACAAGTTCAAGTATCCAAGAGATTTGGTCACAGATCAAGGCAGTCAGTTCACTTCTAATTTTATTGAATACCTACTCACACATCATAAAATCAGGCATAGGGCTTCCACCCCTTACCATCCACAAGCCAATGAGTAGGTGGAGATCACTAACAGAGCATTACAAGAGATCCTGACCAAGGTAGTGAGCAGCAACAGAAAAGACTGGGCGAATAGATTATTTGAGGCCACTTGGGCCTACAACGCAACATGGAAGACCACCACAGGGTTCACACCCTATGAACTGGTCTATGGGAAGAAGGCTTTGCTGTCAATAGAATTTGAGTTCAATACACTAAGGATGGCAGCTCAGCTAGACCTAGACCTCAGCCATGCACAGAAGGAGAGATTACTTCAGCTCAATGGATTGGATGAATACAAATTGCAAGCCCTTCTCCATACAGAGGTAGTTCAGCTTCAGAGAAAGATATGGCATGACAAAAATATCAAGGAGAAGCAATTCCAAGAGGGAGATTGGGCACTACTCTATGATTCAAGATACAAATATTTCAAAGGCAAGCTGAGGACAAGATGGCTGGGACCCTACACTGTGGAGAAATGTAATGAAAATGGTTCAGTTTTGATCAAAACCATTAATGATGAAGCCATCCCCCTGCTTGTAAATGAACATCGGTTGAAAGTCTACAAGAAACCCCTCTCCAAGCAAGAGTTTCTTGAAGGTTTGAATAAAACAGTGATGGTAGTGGAGCATGTCTTAGCTTCCACTTCACCCACTCATAGAAGAAAAAATAAAAAAATAATAAGGACTCAAGTGAAAACCTCCATGAGGTGCTTGAGTCCCATCATTGGGTTGAAAACCTCTTCTGAGGCGGCCCAGTGATTTCAAAAAAAAAGAATAAGATCCCTGGGTGAAAACCTCCCTTGGAGGCGCCCAAGGCAAGAAATTAGGGTGAAAACCTCTTTGAGGCGCCCTAGTTGTTTTTCAAAAAAAAAAAAAGAGAGAGAGAGAAAAGAAATGAATTGTTGTTGCATTGCAGGTTTGCAGGAGGACTACAAGGAGTAGAAGAAGGTGCCAAGGGGACACTGACATTTGCACCAGCATCCATCTCACCTTCTCCACACCTTCCTCCATCATATTTGCCATTTCTTTCACCCCACTTTACCTCTTTTTCAAAAACTATGTTTTCTACAGGAGGCTCCTGTAGGAATTATAGAGAGCCAGAAATGGCTACAGAAGGCAGTTTGAGGGACAAAGAAGCTTCATGAAGGACCTATAATCCCTCCTACAATCTTCAAACCTCCTTGCCATCATTTCCAAGCCTGCATCACACCCCAAGCATCATTTTTCTTCCTGTCCAAGAAAAACACAGGAAAAAATAGTTTTTCAATAAATAAATAAATAAAAGAAGAAGAAGAAAAAAAAAAGAGAGGAAGCAGCACCATCCACCTCACCTAAAGCCTACCTAGTACCTCTCCATATTTATCTACACCTATGGCATCATCCTCAAAGCTCCAAGCATAGAAAGAAGCTAAAGTTTCAAGGGGAGAAGCGGCTACAGGAGCTCTTGTAGGAATTCCTGTAGCAGCTGATCCCATCAAAACCCAGCACCAGCAGCAGGAGAATGCACACATGAAGGTTGAGAAGGAACTTGAAGCTCAAGCCCAGCCAGAGAAGAACCTGCACAAGACACAGCCACACATCGGCAAGTAGAAAACATGCATCAAAATAAATAAAGATGTGCAGTAGAAAGAGCCACAGCACCTCACAGCAAATACATTCGGATCACAGGTAAGTAACTAAATCGCTCCTTTGTTTGCATTTGTGTAATTAGAAGTCATGCAAAAGAAATGAAATGGTTGATATTGAATGAGGGAAAGGTGGCCAGTTAACTTGGCCACCTTCATCTAGTTGATTCCACTCATCCGAGATATCACCCACACGTGCGCACAGTCAACTCCAGCCCAAGATGCCAAGGACAGGTAGTGGAGGAAGTGTGAACTCCGATGCAATGATGGGAGATGATTATGAGGAAAAGCCATGATGACAAGGTAGGTGGGGACCAACGGTCTGAATATGGCCAACGTATACCTTGCTAGCTCACCCCTCATCACTAGAAATATCCATAAAGGGTAATAAGTACTCCCCGAGCATTATCACCACCTTTTCCTTCATTCTCTCATCGTAACTCAGCTACAGCAGTCTCCTTGTGCCCCCACAGCCTCGTAACTATCATCCTCCATTGATCTCTCCCATATTCCTGCTCTCGGCATTTTCTATAGGAGCATCTACAGGTTCTACAGGAGCACCTACATGAATTCTACACGAGGGACAATAGGCTTCTACAAGAGGGGCAGTGAGTTGTTTTGAAAGGAGAAAACACGAGTTTTAGCACGATTTTCGGTTTGAAGAGGTAGGGTTCATGCATGCACCCTATTGAATATCAATATATGCAAGAAGTGTTTTCAATTTGAGGAGGAAATAAGTCTTTAGGAGAGGAGAAAATACATTAAAAAAAAAAAAAAAAAAAAAAAAAAACTGCTTATTTAAAATAAACACGGTCTCTTATGTTTCTCTGTTTTCTTCAAAATTCATTGTCTCCACCTCCGTATTTGGTTTTCCAAAAGAGTATAGACAATATTACAGGAGGGTTTATGAGAAAGGAGCCCACTAACTCCATGAAGCTCCATGCAAATCCCCAAGTAGTGGACATATTCACAAGAGCAAATTGGATGAACTTTTTTGAGAAATTCTGAGGGTTTGATGAGGAGATTGCCCAAGAATTTTCCCTCTCTTTGGTCCCTCACATAAGAACACATGCCACTGTCACCTTTAGAGGTCTTTCCATGGACATAACCCCTGAATTTATCAGTAGGGTCACTACCCTTCCTCTTGGGCTACCTTGGAGTAAGGATGAGAAACCAATTGACCAGGCTGCCAAGAAATTTTTTTCCAAAACAATCAAACGCATGTAGAGGATAAAAATGGAATTAGAAGCGCTAGCATACCATATCCTTGGGATGAGGTTAGTTATCAAATAATCAAATACATTTCCTGTGAGGGGAGGTACAACATTGTATATGGTTATCACTTTAGAATCCTCCATAAGTTAAGGTATGGCATGGACACTCCAGCACCTCAGAAGCTCAGTATCCCCTACTTCCTCCTGCAGTCCCTCATTGACTCTAGGACTAAGGTTCAAGAAGTAAATTCAGAGTAGCTAGCTCACCATGGGTTAATCAAAATCCTAGTGGAGGAAGCCCTCCATACATTTACACTCCCTATAGCATGGGAAGTTTTCTGAAACATGACAGATGGGGATGACATAAAGGCCTTATCCTCTGATGTCAGTCCTACTGGTAGTGAGGAGGAAGAGCAATGAGGGGGAGAAGGTGAAGCCACTGGTGACTTAGAAGAACAAGAAAGGAAGGATGAAGAAACTGAAATAGAGGAGGAGAGAGCTGAAGATACAGAGCAGGAAGAGACAGAAAAAGAGACAGAAGGAGGAGAAAAAGAGGCAGAAAAGGAGGAACAAGGAGAAGATTCCCCTGAGACTCTGGAAAAGGAGGCAATAGCTTCCCTCACTTCCCTTAGTACACCAATCAAGCCAAAGCAAAAGAGGAAAAGACAGGCCTCCATGTATTTTAGGGCTAGGAAGAGCACAAGAATCAAAATAGGCAAACCTCAGCCCTCTTCAAAAATGCCAATTACAGTTGAAGATTCACCCTCTGCCAAGGGGAAAGAATCCCCTTCCAAGACACCTATCACATATGAAAGGGGGACTCCTAGATCTTCCACATGGAAGGAGAAGGTAGTACTACAGGACCCAAAAACAATCCTACAGGAGGCTCAGACAGTTCTACAGGAGACATTGTCAAAACTACAAGAGACCCAAAAGCTTGAGAAAAGGATGGAAGGATAGCCACAAGTAAAGGAGGAAGCAACAAAGCTACAAGAACCTGATCCCTGGCCTAGTCTTGCCTCCTATTACAATCTACTTGAGGGAGGAAGGATAATCCCACAAAAATTTGCAATTCCACTATTCTTTGAATTAGAGAAAGAAAGAATAAGAACACATAGGTGGATGCAAATATCCAAATCCAAAGGATTTGAGGATGTTGGACATATCGAAAACAAACTCAAAGAAATGGGCAGAGAGTTGAGTGCTCTCAGAGACAGGGAAGAAATTACAAGAAGACACCTTGAAACTGAAAATGAATTGTTAAGGAGGCAGCTGCAAGAGAAACAAACTCAGCTGGCATGCATGGCCAACTTATCCAAGGAGGCATTGCAATGTAGAACACCAAAAAAATCCTATGGCCTCTAGCTCAAGGACCAATGGTTACAATTCCAGATAGAGGCTCTGGCACAAAGAGGCACAATGCCTTTTCAAGATTACAGGCAGTTTATGGATATATGTGACCAAAGCACATCAAAGGATAAGGAAAAGATGGCAGAATTCTACCTACATAACATGTCCCTTACAGACATGAAAGTGTGGGACCCCAATGCCAAGCTAGGGGACCTGCAATTAATGGCCATGGCCTCATGGATGAACCATGAAGAATTTAGGGTAGTAGAAATAAAAGATTGGTGGTAAAGGAGAAGAATAAGCCACTAATGATAAGAGTTGAGCCATCAGATCCCATGGCACTCATCACCACACACAACCTGCTTGCTAATGACCCTCAGATTGCCCCTAGATATCTCACCAATAAGGCAAAATCCATTGCACACTTTGAGGATATGCAAAGGCTACTTGGGGATGACTGTGTGCATGCATGCATGAAGAGATGGAACACCTTACCACACAATTTGCAGATCAGGGAATACCATTCCCCCATGAGGCTGAAGGAGGCATTGAAAAGAGTGCCAATGTACAAGCACTCCATGCAGAGGCTGAAGGTCAACTAGATTAGCCTCAAACTGAGTCCCCCACTGCTGTTAGGCATGTTGAAAGGAAGGAGAGAAGAAGAAGAGGAGGAGCAGTAGAAAGAGATAGACAGGAAGGCAGGATTCTATGGCAAAGAAGAGTAGACCACATCAGAAGCTTGGGATGCTATGGAGGCCACCAGGGCCATAAGGGATGAGGAGATTGACTAAGTTGCTTAGAGGATTACCAACACTTTCAGTAGGGGGGTGATGATGAGCCTCATAAATGGGTAATTATATGGGCTCATTTTACCTCCTAACCTAGTCAACACAACCATTCTCTTAGCTTATTGTATGATTTTCTGATTATATTTATGCTTACAGAGTGAGTTGAGTTAGTTATTGTGCCATGTGGTCTAACATGTACTTAATGTAAATTATTGATGAGTTTCGAGGTCAAAGTCAAGGATCCAATCGAAAAATGGTAGCAATAACTCGAAGTGGACAAAGGAGAGGACTTATAGGAGGGAATCCCCCTCATTTATTACTCCTCACTTCGAATTCCCCTTCATTCAGCTTGGAGTACAAGCAGTTGAATCATGCACTAGAAGGCAGTCAAGCAAATGGAGGATGACTGATGATTATCTCGAGTTTTGGGATCCAAGCCTCCCTGATTTTAAGGAAGCTCTTGGTAGCTTCATTTTTATAAGTAGAGGGGCCTAGGGCCTCACTAGGGTTGTATTTTTGTTGGATTTTTGCTTATGTAAACTCTGCTCCAACTTCGAGCTTATTATTTTGTGACAATTTCATGTAATCTTGTTATTATTTTGACAATAAAGATGGAATCCTTTTTGAGATAGCACTAAGTTACCTCAGAGGGCTGAAACTCTTGGGTTAGGGTCCAATCCAAGTATCCAAGCTCCTCTTTACTTGTATTTGTATGTTTTATTTTAGTTTGTAGATTAGGTTGCTGTTAGATGTATTTCTTTTATGATTAAGAATAGGTTGCTTTTTATTATTCAGTATTTTGGTTCCATTTGTGCTTTCTATAGCAAGTTAAACAGTGATCAGAAAAGACTCAAAAGGCTAGCAACAATTCCTTGGCCTCTCTTCCTCCCTTTGGGACCATGATTTGAGGCAAAGACCCTCTTGTTGCCCCAAAAACACAGATTTTCCTCCTTCATAGGACTTCTAGTGTTTACAACTTTTTAGTAGGTTAATAGTCCAGCTTTGCTTTGCTTTAGATCTTCTTCATCATGCTCACTTCTTTATTTGCAGTAGTCTTCTTTCATGCTTTCCTTTCCTACAACATTTCTCAACATTTCCTTTCATAGATCATAGTTTAGACCGTTTTTATGCAAAACTTTGTTTTTCCTAAATGCATTCATTTCACTTGTTGCTTGATTTCCTTGGTTAAATGTCTATTTCTTTGTAGAAAATCTCTTCCACTAGTAGGCCAGCTTATCAGCAATCACATCCTCCATCTGATCCATGCCCTATAGGTCTCCCAAATCTCACCTCAATTCTACCATAGTTTCATGCATTTTTCCATAGAACCTCTTCCTCTCTCCTTGAGCAAACCCAATCATATTTTTCTCTCTTGGTGATTCATGGTAGACCTTAGGCACCTTAACACCTCATTCCAACCTTCATCCACCTTTTTCACCCACTCTCACACCCTCAAAACAGTGGAAACTGCTCTCGGCCTCCTCCTGTAGATTCCCTGTTTTCCTCCTATAGATTTCTTGTGTCCTCCTGTAGATTTTCCTGTAGGCTTTATTTTGAAGGCTGAGTGTGGGAAAAGCCTCCAGAAGGCCACCTGAGACCTCTTAGGACCCATCCACACCATCCTACATCCTCTCAAGTCCCAAAACCACCCTTCAACACCACCTATTCGCTGCCACATTCACACACAATAAATTACATGCATGTCAATTTCACATAAAAATACATAAAAATCCAAAAATATGTCTTTTGCTTATTTACTTCCAGAAATAGCATAGTTATATGTTGTTTACTTCCTTGAATAGGTAATGTCATTCCTTTCATGGTTTTCATAGCGCTTTCTGCAAAAGTAGAATTAGTTGGTTAATTAGGGTTCACTAGGTTTTCTTTACATTTCAGTCTTTCTCCTTTCTGCAGTTAGAATAGCATCTATCTTTCCTTCCTTTCATCACATATAGAGATTCTTATGGAATCCATAGAAGTTTGCTTGAGCTCCTAGTGATCTTGCGCCGGCTGACCAAGTGACAACCTGCAATGAGAACTAGTACTTGTGCATACAGCACTGACGCTTCCAAGTTTGTTACAAACTATCGGGTTGACACTACAACAAAACAGGCAATTTACGCCAGATTTAGCACTAGATTTTAGTGTATTTTTCTCTCCATTGGGATGAGCAGCCTGGCGTTAAATCTGGCTCTATTGTACAATTTTTAAAGTGTCCTTTTTTGCGCCAAATTTTGCATCTTTTTTTTACGCCAAATTTTGCATCATTTTTTGCATCATATTTTGCACCAAGATTTGCATTTGGTTCTGCAAGAAGTTTTGCTTCTAGTTTTGTGCCATTTTTTGCATCTATTTTTGCATCATTTTTTGCTTCCTGTTTGTGCCATTCTTTGCTTCTATTTTTGTGTCATAATTTGCATCAAGTTTTACACCATCTTTTGCATCTGATTTAGTGCCTTTTTTTGCATCAAGTTTGTGCCAGTTTTTGCATCTAGTCTTATGCCATTTTTTGCTTCTAATTTTATACTTATTTTTACATCTATTTTTGCATCAATTTTTCTGCCTTTTTTTACACCATTTTCTGCATCTAATTTTGCACCATATGTTGAATCTAATTTAGTGCCAAATTTTTCATCCATTTTTGCACCATTTTTTTCATCCACTTTTTCATTTCATTTGTCTCCCTTTTTTGCATCCTATTTTGCACCTAATTTTTCATCATTTGTTGCATCCAATTTAGCATAATTTTTAACAACATTTCTTGCATCCAATTTTGCATCCTTTTGAGCATCTAAATTTTCACCCTATGTTGGACCATGTGTTGCGTCCACCTTTGAATCCCATTTTGTGTCTAATGTTATGTTCAATTTTGAGCTATTTTTTTCGTCTACTTTTGCATTTGTTTTTGCACCAAGTTTTGAATCATTTTTGCACCTCATTTTGCATCCAATGTTGCATCCAAATTTGAGCCATTTTTATGCCCATTTTCGCACCATTTTTTCTACTTTTCTGTCCAATTTTTCACCATTTTTATTTCCAATTTTGCATCCTTTTTGGTGTCTAATTTTGCATCTTTTTTGGCATCCAAATTTGCATCCTTTTTTTCTGCCACATTTTGTGTCCACATTTGCATCTCATTTTGCACCTAGATTTTAGTTTGAATTTTCATCTAGTTATGCATCATTTTTGGCATCCTTAATTTCACCATTTTTTAGTTCCATTTTGCTTCTTGTTTTGTGTCTTTTATTACATCCTTTTTGCACCCAATTTTGCATCCTAATTTTACACCATTCTTTGCATCCTCATTTTGGTGTCCATTTTTTCATCCTTGTTTGCACCCAATTTGGTATCTTTTTGTATGCCCTATTTTGTTCCCTTCTTTGTGTCTAGTTTTGCAACGTTTTTTAATTCTACTTTAAAGCCCTTTTTGTCTCATTGTTTGCATCTTGTTTTGATGGCTAGTTTAACATCCAATTCTACTCCCAATTTTGCATCAATGGTTACATCCACTTTTGGCTTCTTGTTTAGAGTTTTACTTTTACTTCCATTTTACTAATTTTATTACATAGTGAAATATTTGACAGTTGAACACAAAACCCTCTCAGTTTATCCCAAAAACCTAAGATAGACTGATTAAGAGAAAGGTTGTTCTCAGGCTCAGGATTCTTAGTAGATCAAGATGTAGAGTATAGATTAAGAAAAGAAGAATGAATTCATGTGAGTCCTCGCATGCAGGTCTTGTTGGAGTTTTTAGTGTAGCTGGGAAGCGCTCCTAGATAGCTCCAAATATTGGTCCTACACACAAGAGAGAGAAAAAGAAATCTTCACAACATAATATCTTGATAATTAAAACTATCATAAACATATAAATATTACTGAATAAATAAATATAAACCAAAATCCTATACATTCATTAGTTAAATAGGATAAGTAAAGAATGAATAGTAGCATATGGAAGGAAGAACAACCAATCTATATTAATAAAGGAGTTGGAGGAAAGTTACAACCATCAGATGTAGTTGCAACAACACCTCCCCCAACTCCTAGCTCCAAAACTCTCCCTCTCAAGATAAATCTCAGTAGCGTGACAATACACGAATTCCCATCATTTCCTCAATGGCCAAGCCTCTAATATATAGGAAAGTGAAGGCTATGAAGATTTCTCAAATTCCTCATTAATTCAATTTTGGCAAAAGCTTTTGGGTGAATAATGTTTCCTCATATAAAAATGGCATTTTCCACATTTTAGATGCTTTTGTGCTTCGGAAAAAGCTTCCCCATGCTTTATGGCTCTTTCCCACTTTTGTATGCTTTTATTTTTTAGGAAAAATCTAAAGATGAGGATAAAGAGATCACATTCCACCATATGAGTTTCTGAAAGTGAACAAGAGTGTCAAATTCTAATTAACTTGAGCTTTTTTCCTCGCATTAGAGGAATTTTCATTTTAAAATGTTAACATTGAATTTCCATGTCATAATGTGTAAGCAAATCAAAATCCTTTAAAATTTAAAAGACATACAACTTACCTAATTTAACAGTGAATGGTGCCCAAGTGACCCAAAGCTATATTAAATATTAAAAATAAAATTAATATCTTAATCTATACAAGTTAGAATATCGAGAATATTTTTAATAAAGGGTAAATCATGGCGTGTTAAATAAATAAATTTAAATATAAAATCATAAATCCTAAATTTAATTTAAATTTTAAATTTACTTTCTTAATTTAAATTTTATTAAATCTTGTATTGATAAATTAATTTAAATATAAACTATAAATATGTGGTTATTTTGATAAAAGTGCATTTATTTGAGTAACTTAAATTTATATTTTAAATTTTCCTTTTAAATTTAAATTTTCTTAAATCTTGTGTTAATAAATTAATTTCAATATAAAATACATGTAGACGGTGATAAAAGTGACATTATTTGGGTAATTTAAATTTAAATTTAAATTCCCTTTAAATTTTGAATTTGCTTTTTTAATTTAAATTTGTTTTTTTAATTTAAATTTTATTAAATCGTGCTAATATATTAATTTAAATATAAAATACATATACAGTTATTTTGATAAATGTGACATTTATTTGGATAATTTTGGTAAAACAATAATAAAAATGATATATTAAAAAATTGTCTACATGGCATTATTTTATTAGTTTGTTAATTTTTTCTTAAGTGGTTATTTTTTGAGTTGAAAATTCCTCTAATGTGAGAATTTTGGTAACAAAAGTTAGATGAAGGGGACAACTTGTTATAGACTAGGATATCATGGTCCTCATGGTACATAAAATATATTATAGGCTTATATAGTTTAGGAGAAATGGGTATTTCAACCAACAGCATAGTATTCTCCTCCAAGATGATGAGGAGGTATTTTCATGTATAACACATTTAAGAATATATCAAAATTCAAATTCATAACTTAGTATTTGTAAACAAACTTAAGGGTAATTGACAACATTCATAAAGAAATATAGCAGTATCCTCATATATAACAATTCTCCATCAAAAAATCATTGACAATTTTCAATATACATATATTACTACTAAATCAACATTTATCGTAGATATCATTATTCCAAGGTAAATTCACAACATTACATCCAAAAATAGTAATATCATCATACATAATCATTCTCCATAAAAAAATATTGACAGATTTCAACACATATATAAAGTAACCAGATAATACTAATAATATCCTCGTCATCTTTAATCAAATCAACTAAGATTGAAATGTGTGATTATCATATCAAAATATTTCATGAACACCATTATTCTAAGGTAAATTCACAACATCCATCAAAATATAGTAATATCATCATACATAATAATTCTCCATCAAAATAATGTTAATAATTTTCAATATATACATAAAATAACAAGATAAAAATGATAACATCATCATCATATTTAATCAAATCAACTAAAAGTCAATGTAAGATTACCAAATAAAAATATTTCATAGATATCATTATGCTAAGGTAAATTCACAACATCCATAAAAAAAATAGGAATCTCATCATACACAATAATTCTTCATAAAAAAATTGTAAACAATTTTCAACATATTCATAAGGTAACAAGATAGTGCCGATAGTATCATCGTCATTATTCAAATAAACTAAAACTCAAATGTATGATTACCATATTAAGACATCCAACTAAATATAAAAAATAACGCATGGCTAGCTAGCACCACGAAAATCATAGTCAAGCTCATCCTCATGATCATTTCCATGATCATCATCTTGACCATCCTGATAATATCATCCACATAATCATCACCAATGCCATCACCATCCTAATCGTCATCATCTTTGATATATGATGTAATCTAAACATAATCTATATCATCATCTTCGTGGTCATTACCTATAGCGTTCTGGAAAAAAAATCAATGTTACATGTTAGTACTAATTCTATAGAAAAATGCATATTTTTATTACAATGCTAACAATAAAATGAGGTAGGACATAATGACATTTAGTAGTACTAAAAATAAAATGAATATATGGCTAAAAATATATTGGAGATCCAACTAAGATTACACTTGTAATTCACATTAAGTAGTAAAAGCATTTTTTAATCCATATGAAGTAGGTACCCATTTGTTCTTCATATTATATTGTGAATGTTTCTTATGATTTCCATGCAGAATTGGTAAATTAATATTTAATGGAAACTTTATTTCAAATTACAATTGTAATTCAGATTATAAATAGAAGAAATTTTAGCAAAAAAAGAATGTCACATGAAAAAGTAAATTGTTTTTAATGAAAAATAAGTCGCATACAATATGAATGTCACATGAAATATTGAGTTGTTTTTAATGCATGTAATTTTCTCTATAATAAGATGGATCCTAATGTTTGTTCAAGAAAAAATGCTCACAAATAATTACTTCATTTTATCCATTATCACACTTAATCCATTATACCTAGTGACGACAATGATTCCATTCAAATTGCTTTGAACTCCCTACATATAATGTAAAAGAGAAAAATCCATGACCACGACCATGACCACAACCCCCTCCCTTGCCTTGTCCACCATTAGAGACAATGAACTTGGAGTTATGACCACGATAGCAACCCCTCCTTTGCCTTGTGTCCACCATTAGAGGCATTGAACTTGGAATTAAGCGTACTCCTATTTTCTTTTCTCTAATTAATCTCCAAGGAATCAAAACTTGATCAATATATCAAGGACTCCATCAAGGAATAGATATATCATCAGAGAAGCTCAATAGGCTTTGCCAAAAGAGTGTGAAATAACACTTATATCTGTTTTATGAAATAACTCGAGTGAGCGGAATGAATGGTGGGAAACACCTACCAAGGAAAGGAATATTTTTGGTCTGTCCTTATTTCTATTATTATTTTTGCTTCTTAGAATGGAGGGAAGTGTTTAAAAAAATTCTAAAAATTATTTAAAAAAATAAATAAATAAATAAAATAAAAAATAAAAAATAAATTTTTTTCTTAAGTTTAGTTTTTTTTTAATATATATTCAGTTTAATATTTTTTTATTTTCTAAAAAAATATATTTAGTTTCTGGTTTTTTTTTATAACAAAAATTATATTTTCTTTTTATAAAAATGGATTTTAAACATCCATTCGTGCTAGATTTGTGATTTTATGATATAAGTTTAAATTATATATAAAAAAGTAACTTAATGCCATGCATTGTGTTGCTGAGATGGGTATTATACATCTCTTCCTTGCTAAGTTATAGAATGTGCTTGGGTTTTCTTAATGCAAGAAAATTAATTCTTCTCTTCATTATATCTTGAGATGTTCAACTTGCACCTAATAAAACAATAAAGTTAAAATAGGTTTGCCTTCGTCCTTTGTAGATTTCTTTCCCCATTAATCCTTGTCTTAATACATTAATTGTCTTATGGTGGCCTTGAGTGGTCATTCCAATTAGTTGCGTGCTTTTTAGTTTTATGTTAGTGACATTTCTTAGGATTGATAACATATTATTTAATTTATGAAAATGTGTTATTTTCCATATTATTGTTAAATATTAATATTAAATATGTTGGTTTTGAACATGGTTTAGCAAAAAGTTCCCAAAAGGTTTATAGATTGTAATTTATAATGTAATGCTTCATTGCTTGATGAAATTTTTATGGATATTTTTTTTAGTATATTAACTTGTATGTGATAAAGTCAATAGTCACCTATTTTTAAGATTTTCATTGGTTGATTTCCCTTAAGGCTATCAAGTTCACCATTCAGTCCCAGGTTAAGGAAATATAGGAGTCATGAAGTGGCATTGTCCAATAACTTAAATCTTGGAACATGCTTTTTTTAGTCACATTATACTTCCTTTCTGTGTAAATTCTCCATGAAAATAGTCTCATGCAACATGAGGGACCTCAATAGTAAAGGAAAACAAATACTCCTAAAAGAAAAATGGTACGCAAAGCACCCATCAATAATGTTGATATAAGAAATAAAAATATTAAGTGAGGTTCTACCTCATATAATTAGAAAATGGGGGAGGAATTTCCAAGTAGTAGTGAATGATGATTAGATATAATTGGCTGGAATGGTTATTATTTGGAATGATCAAGACATCAAGGTTACCAATATGTTTACCTATTTTCACATTATGACAATATAATTTTAGTTAATTGACATCGAGGACTACTACCATGTATCCAATGTCTATGAATCCAATATCCCAAATGGAAAAACTCTATTTCTCAATTCTATTTCCAGCACAAGTAATTTATACTCCCCATATCTGTGGATTATTGGGAGTGAATTCAATATTATCAAGTGTCTCGAGGAAAAGAAAGGATGAATCACAATGTTTACCAAGCAATTTTGTAAGATATACCATCAAGGCCCTAAAGTAGTATCCATTAAAGTTCTCAAGCAATGAGTCTCCAACCCACACATGTGGATCAATGACATGTAATACATGTGTGTGTGGTGACTAACTTAATACACTGTTCTAATAACTCCACAAACTTAAGTATTTCACTCTGTCACATGATTGACCGTAGTGTGACATAAGTAAACCAAGAGTAGACATGAAACCATTAGGCAAGAAAAATTCCCTAGATCCTCAATTAGGTGCTTAAATGATGAAGTGAAAATGAAAGGGGAAAAGAGGACTTCATGATTTAACCATCACAAACATGTGATCAAGTGTGACTAGGAGTGTATATATTCATATGTTTTCCAAAGAGGGTGTGAATACATGAGTTACCATTCATTGGGCCTTATTTTTCTTTCTTTTGATTTTTCTTATATATAGGACTTAGGGAATAAGGTTTTGATAAGTTTTGAACAACTCATAGATATAATATTTACATAAATTTTCACTTTAACTTTAGAGTTTAGACTTAGATAAATCATTATTGTGTATCTTTAATGATTTTGGCTTTCACTTTTTTATTTTCTTTCATCACAAATGACAAAAGGGGAAATATTTTGCCACAAATATATGAATGCTTAATCATAAAGGCGTCATGTGATGAAAACAAATTAATGATGTTATTCCCTATGGAAATGATGGGTATTCTTGAGAAACGCTTATGCTTGTGGATGTCTCCTCTCTGGTTGAGAGGGAGTGAGCATTGACACCATATTATCCATTTGTCATGTACGATGGTCGAGACTAACAGTTGTAAGCCTACTAAAGACACCAGTAGGGAGAATGGTGGATTAAATAAACATTTGGGACCAATATTCTTTGAGAATTTGTACTTTGACTAGGACTAACCGTCATAAGTCAAGTACATTAATCCAAGATAAGAATAGTCATGAGGATCGACATTTCCTAGTGTCAAATATTATGACAGTGGATTAGGAAATGATCATGCGAGGACATGCCTGATGAACATCCTAGTGTGGTAAGTTCCTAAAGAGGCAGTGGTGTCCAAATTTATGCCTCCCAACATTGTGCTATGATCTAATGGAGAGATATAACTTGTTAGTCAAGGCCTTTCTATTTTGCCAATGTTGGCTATGATGATGTAAATCATCGTTGATGCTTATTAATCCAGATCCCTTCTTATATGAATATTTCAACTTGAGAGTACTTTTTTGTCTCATTATGAGTATCTCCCTAGTTTAGAGGGAGTGTCATCATCTTCATTATCATCATCATCACCACCATCAATCTCATCATTGCATTATCGTCATAATCACCATTCATGTCGTCATCATCATCATCATCATCATTATGGACATTGTCGTCAATTGTTCATAATTATAGGTGTCGTAAGAAATATCATCAACCCAAAAAATATTACGAGTGCTAAAAAATGGTTGTTAGGACACATGATATATGCAAGAGAAATGACAACTTTATTTTTTAGAGATGATTGATGATCATCATCATCACTACCATTATCATCGTCATTATAATTTTCATCATCCCCATCATCATAATTAATGTAATTTCTATCATCATTGTTGTCAACTTCGTCATGAACATCATAATCATCATTCATGCCATTATTGTTGTTGATGATGACCAAGATGAAAATAATGATAATGATGATCAAATGATGATGACTTGGAAGATGACTCTAAAGATAATGATTATGATTATGACCATGACAACATTTAAAAATTGGGAAGATTGTCCAAGGTAATTATCATCGCCATCATCATTGTCATTATAACCCCCATCATCTTTATCATCATTTTGATTATCATAATAATCAAAATTCATGTCATCGTCATCATCTTCATTATCATCATCATCATAATTATTGAGATTTTCATCAATTGTTCATAATTGTTAATGTCATAAGAAATATCATCAATGAAAAAAATATATGAGCGTTGGAAAATGGATGCAAAAGTCAAAAAAAATGGGGGCAACAATACACGTAAAATTGGATGAAGAGTGGACACAACATAAGTAGATGCAAAACAAGATAGAAAAATTGACACAAAAGTGGATGAAAAAGTAGATGAAATAGTTGATGCAAACTTGGACACAAAATAGGATGCAAACATGGATGAAAAAGTGGAAGAAAACATGGGTGTAATAGTAGGCATAAAACTTAGCATGAATCGTTGTAAAATAATTGTGGATACAACAATGAACAAGAAAAAGACACAAACTTGGATGCAAAAAGGAGGAAAATTGGATTGAAAAATGGATGTAAACATGGACCAAACATGGGTGCAATAGTGGACACAAAATTAGATTCAAAATTCGACGCATCAGAAGTGGATGTAAAAGTATATGCAAAATGGGATGAAAAAAACATAAAATTTATTTGATGCAAACTTGGACACAAAAGAGAATGCAAATGTGGATGCAAAATTGGAAGAAAATTTGGGTTTCAATGATAGCCACAAGATATGGCACAACAAAAGTGGATGAGAAAGTGGATGTAATAAAAAACACAAAAAAAGATGCAAACTTGGATGTAATACAAGATGCAATAAGGGATGAAAAAGTGGATGCAATCATGGGTGCAACAACAAAAACAAAATTGGATGAAAAATATGGATGCAATGGAAGTAGATGCAAAAGAAGATACAAAATGAGATGCAAAACCCAACACAAAAGTGGATGCAAAAATAGATGCAATATTTTGATGCAAACGTGGATGTGAGGATGGATGAAAAATTGGAAGCAAACGTGGGTACAACAGTAAATACAAAACATGGTACAAATAGTGTCACAACAAAAGTGGATGTAATGATAGATGCAAAAACAGAAGCAAATGAAGATAAAAAACAAGATGCAAAAAGGGATGCAAAAGTGGACGTAAACATGGGTGCAACAATGGATGAAAAATATGATGCAAAAGTTGATGCAACAAAATTCGATGCAAAAGTAGATGCAATATGAGACACAAAACCTGATGCAAATCTTGATGCAAAGGGGATGCAAAAAATGATGTAAAAATGGATGCAAAAAATGATTTTAAAAATGATGCAAAAGAGGATGCAAGAGATGATGAAAAAGTTGATGCAAGTGTAGGCGCAAAAAGTGGATGCAATAAATGATACAAAAGTTGGTGAAACAAAATTAGGTGCCAAACTTGATGCAAAACATGGTGCAAAGGATGGCACAAAACTTGGCATAAAACCTGGTGTAAAACCTGATGCAAAACCTATTACAATACTTGGTGCTAAACTTGGTGTAGGACTTGGTGAAAAACTCGCTGCAGACTTTGCATCAATTTTTGCACCATATTTGATAAATGGACACAAATAGCACCAAAAATGGGCTCTAGACACAAAAAAGGAAGAAAAAAGGGATGTTAATCATAGGGTTTTGTTGTAGTGTGATAAGAGTAAAGTAGGAAGCCTAGGAGTTGCAGCATTGTTGCTGCAATACTGGTGCTCACCACATGCACTTCTTTATTCAAACCACACTTATCCACCAAGTCAGGATTAACATAACTATAATTTGATCTAGGGTCAATCAAAATAGAAACAACTTGATCACAAATCTTACCATCCATCTCAATGATAGCTTCTTGAAGGTCTACCTATCTATTATCCAGTGCTGCATATATCTTAGGAATACTCTGCCCAACATCTCCACTGTATGTGCCTCCTAAGCACTATATATATGTAGTCTACCACCCTGATGTTGTGGACAATCTCTCCTACGATGCTCTCCTCCACAATTCCAACATCGCATGGGCTCCTTATTCAGCTCTTCAGATGGAAGTCCCTATCTTCTTTCAAATGCATTAAACTTCTTAGATTGTGCCGTATTATATTTATTACTTTACCCTGAGGTATTGATTGCTTCTTGTCCCATTTTCCTTTGTTCTTTGCATTACCTTTCCAACCTGTCTTAGTATTAGATATATGATTCGATTTCTCATAGCAATGATTTATCTTTCGAATGGCCTCCTCCAATGAGCTAGGCTCATTGAACTCAATCCAGTGTTTGAATGCAATCTGTAATCCATTAATGAATATTTGAATCTTGGCCTTCTCCTCCTTGAGGTAAGGAACATACCTCAGTAGCTCCAAGAACCTACTAACGTACTCATCATCTGTCATCAATCCCATCTTTTGCTCATAGAATTATTTTTCCTCATCATCAGAGTATCTCTCTGATAGGTACTTATTCTTGAATAGTCTCTCAAACTCATTCCAAGTCAAGTCCTCCTAATGAATGCCTCTGACATTCTTCACATCTTCCCACAAAATATTTGCTTTACCTTTGAGACTAAATGTAGCTATTTTGGCTTTCATGTTCTCTAAATAATCATGCAACTTGAAGAACTTCCTCATACCAAGCAACCATGCCTATGCACCCTGTGATTTCTTCATCTCCCCATCAAATGTAAGTGGTTTTTCTCTCTTAAAATCGTTTGAAAAATATCCCATGTCACTCCTCCTATAAGGATGATAACAATGTCAATCATAATGCTTCTCATAACCATTAGAATAGTACATGCGTCCATCACCTCTCCTATCTGGATTATCCAAGGACCTACCATCTCTGAACATATAATCTCTATTTGACCTGTACCCACCAGAATACCTATTGTCACATGCCCCATTAGCTTTTTCCTCCTACTCATGACTGATCCGAAGTGGTCCCTCTCATTGCAATTCTGACAAACTCTAAAGTATCACTGCATTTACCTCTGCTTGTTTCTCCTGTGCCTATATGATTTTGTCATTGTCCGCCTTACAACTCCTTATTTCTGCCTTTAAGCTTCTCAGTGTGTCTGCAAAATTATAAGAGTGCCCAACACCATGTTGCTCATCTGATCCATAGGAAGAGCCTTGAGAACTATAGTCTACCATCTTGCTAGTCATCTTTGATATTCTTCCTACAAGGTATATCATGTGAGCTAAACCAAAATCACAATAAACCAACGTACATTAGCATAATTCTGGGAGGATACCTCGTCTGCAGGATCAAAAAATCATCATAATACATGTATAATGTAATCATGACAACATCTATAAATATAACACATCATCATATAACCATCATTCTACCTAGAGTCCAGTCATTAATGCATGACCATATAAACTACACATACCATGACCTCATGCATGATAAAAACTGCTACATCATTGTACACTTGACCACATGTGAATACTAACATGCATAAAAAAATCATAATCAACCATACACTTATGAAAACACACTCCACAACAACACCATAAACTTCCCATGGCAACCTCACTGCAGCCATAACCCATACCATACAAATGCAAGAAGCACATGGTATTACCCCAAAAGAAACACATATGCAACCGACATGGATGCATGACCAGCACACATCCCATCCAATTTGAGGAGTGAACCATGCTTTGATACGACCATGTAACACCTTCCTCCCACATCTACTCAAGTAACCATCCAACCGAGGTAAATATGCGACGAGAGGCCATTATAATGGGATTCAACCTCCTAAGTCACCTTAATGAAGTGGAATTGACAGAAATACACCACATAAACATTCCAAATCAGCAACAGAACTCCCAAGAGCCATCCTAACCACTCAGGTAACTAGCCCCTGGGTCCCACTGAGTGTTTAGACAATTAAACCCTTAGGCGCTTCCTTGATATGGACAAGCATGCATCGAGGAGGCTCCAAACACTCCCACAACGTGGGTATGCATTTGTCTCAGGACTTTTCTCCTCAAAACTGTGTCTGTGACTCCAAGATTTGTGCTACTTTCTCAAGCCCATAGCCTAGATCACTGCCTAGAGCTCAATGATAGGTTTAAAATAGAAAGATAAAAATATAATAATGATACGAATGAAATTACTTGAACAAGGACTAGACTGGACCCCTACTAGTCAAGACATGCATTTCATCAAACATGTCACAATCATAAAAGCTATAGGTCTAAACAGTATAACTGAGCATAGGGGTCTCATAATTATCTGAGAAACACTAAGAAGTATTGATGCCTCAACACATTAGCTGCAATTTCATCTATTAGGTCATAGATATTGTTCATTCATTTGCAAGTAAACACATGATGAGAGCCATACATAGCCATTGGCATAATACATGTTCATAACCAGCATAATAACAACATAAATACCAAGGAAACAATAGTCATATAAGCCACATATGAACCAATATAATATTCCTTAAATAACCTCATATTATCGATGTAAAGGTCAACAAAGTTTGGGACTTCCACGAACCACCTGACCATAGACATGGTTGAGCCAAATCTCTCTCTAGACTCTCACCCCCTTCCCATATTACAAGCATGAATGTGGGATTTCATTAAAAACATCAATCAAAACCATCCAAGGCTTCCAGAGGCCAAACCACCTCAACGCATCAAACAATGATTCCACCTCATGGTCGGATATCACAAACCATCACTAGATTGGTCTCTACCCAAGCCTTCCAGGGCTCTATAACGTTTATTGCAACCAAGGCTCTAGGACTAATAACTCAACCCACAACTGCCACTAGGCTTCAGAGTGTTTGTCCAACAAAGGCTCCAAGACTAGTAACTCAACCCACCAAGGGCTCCAAAGTGTTTTTCCACAAGACTAGTAACTCAACCCAAGCTGTTACATGGCTCCAGAGAAAAGAAAAAAAAAATGGACCCACAACACCATGGCTATCTATGAAATGGAAAGTCTAGGAAAATCCATTGTCAATTCAGGAAATCCTCCATGCCAATGACAGATGATGACCAATAAACCAAATGCATGCCAAAACCAGTGAGGAAAACATACATGCAACTCAGTACCTACAAGAAAAACCCATTGTAGATATTGATCTTGAATTCCTCTAGTACTTTCCTACTCTTTACCTTATTTCTCCAAAACGCCAAGTATGCCACACTCCTCCAAGAGTTCTCCAATAAAAATCTAAGTGTCTAAGAGAATGAGTGAGAGAGAATAGAGGGAGAGATCCAAAACTGAACTAAAAAATGTCTGTGAACTGATCCTTAGAATCCTTTTTATTAATGAGCCCTCTATCTTCTTTATTTTCCATTATTTTCCTTCATTTTCCTCCTCACATGCATCTATGACCTTTCACCTCCCTTTTCTCCTAATTTCCATTATTTTCATAAATAAATGTGCCAAAATGCCATTTTTCCTTTCCAAAGCCTTTGCCATTACCTTCTCCAATTTCCTTAGCCATTAATCAATCACCATTGATCCCCATCACTATGATTTTTCCAAACATTCAGCTTGGAATACGTGTCCCATGACCATGGTTATTATTTTTCCTTTATTAACTTTTATGACATGGATTTTTGACGAGGGATTTTATAGTGGTACTCAATGTTATGGACTTTTTCTTCCTTCTCATCCAATATATCATGGTAGATACCAGGCTGAAACAACATCCAGTTGTACTCTTCCTGTTGACAATGTTTCCTGCCCAATCAACATCAGTGTATCAATGAAGTTGAATATCTCCGGAAGAATATCTCAGATCAAGTGTGATCGACCCTTGCAAATATCTCAAAATGTGTTTTCCATTGAACTAGTGTGCATGGAGAGGCTCAATCATGAATTGACTCAATGTATTCACATCATAGCATATGTCCAGATGTGTGTTCACTAGGAACATCATAGCCCCAATCAACTATCTATACTTGAATGGATTCACCAAATAAGATCCTACAGCTTCTCCACATAATTTCTTGAAGTTAATTTCCATCTGTGTGGGTAGTGACTTCCATTTTATCATTCCAAATATTTTGAGCAACTTCACAACATATTTTCCTTGTGGAAGGAAAATATCACCCGGCCTTTGACACACCTCAATGCCTAGAAATTAGTGCATGATTCCAAGCTCCTTCATCTCGAATTCACATGCTATCTCCCTTTTATACTCAATCATCAAGGGCTCACTACCTGTCAAGAATAGATCATCAACATATAAAACCAAAATCAATGACATACCTTGGAATACCTTCAAGCAGAGGTTGGGATTGTGTTATGAAACAAAATCACAACAATATAGAAAAGATAGATCAACGCCTCTTCGAGGGGGCAACCTCCTTTACATTACACAAATGAACAATTCTTGGATGATACAAATGACAAGACCTCCTTTCTATATATAGGAGTCTAAGGGGTCATAATATAATCAGAACCAACATAACAATAGTAATGTAAGGGCATCATAATAACAATAGTGGGCTTCTATGGGGCACAATAATAACAATATGGGGACTACATGGGAACAACAATATAATAAGGGGGTTGTACTCATAACAATAATGGGTTACACTAGTAGTATAGGGACCTAGCAGATTAGCATTACTTCTTGTGTACCCAAATTCACCAAATAACTTTCTATGCATGTGTACCATGCTCTAAGGGATTTCATCAAACCATACAATGCCTTCTTCAACTAGAAAACATGTGACCTTCTATTCTCTACTTCAAATGCCTGTGGATACTCAATGTACACTTCTTATTATAACATTCCATAGAGTAATGCAATCTTCACGTCCATATGATGAATGATCCATCCTTGACTTGTGATAAGGGAAAATATTGAATGAATGGTTGTATATCAAGGCACATTTGCAAATATATCATCATAATCTTCTCCCTCTTTTTGGGAGAATCCTCGAGCCACGAATCTTGCCTTGTATTTCTCAATGCTACCATCAACTCCATGCTTGATCTTGAATAGCCACTTTGAAGTCACCACATATTTCCCCTTTAGTCTCGGCATGAAATCCCATACATCATTCTTCATGATTGATTCATATTCTTCAGCCATAGCATCTTTCCAAACTTATTCCTTCACGACTTCTTTGAATGTAGGAGATTCATCTTGAATCATAGTGATCATGGCTGCAACATATCCCTGGTATCTGCATGGCTTCTTCCTTTCTCTAAATGATATTTGAATGGGAACATGTCTCTCATAATCCTGTAATGTGTCTTAAAGCCAAGGTGGCCTCTTCCTGGTAGGAGGATCACTTGGAGGAATATCTAATGGATCCATGAGTTCCATGGGATCCATGGGATCATCAACAATATCTATCTCATATTTTGGCACAAAAGGACCATCTAAAACATCCATATCATCATTCTTCTCAGGAGGAGGAGGTAGAGGAAGGTCCCTTTATTTTCCAAGGGTTGCATATTCATCGAATGTAACATCCCTACTAATTTCAACCTTCCTTTGACCAGGAATATATATTCTAAATTCTTTATAATTTTCACAATATCCAACAAACGTACCTTTTCTTCCAAAGGCTTCCAATTTTGTTCCTTTTATCCTTCAACACATGAAAGTACACGGGGTATCCAAATATATAGAGATGACCAACATCAGGCTTGGCACCTATGAACACTTCTATGGGGGTCTTGTTGTCCAATGCTTAATGAGGTACCCTAATTTGAACATATACGGTAGACTTTGTTGCTTCACCCCAAAGGAACTTCAACAAATTTTGATTATGGAACATGGCACATGAATCTTATATAATGGACATTTTCTTTCTTTTAGCCATTCCATTTTGCTCGGGAGTATAGGGCACAATTGTCTCTTTCTTGATACCTTCCTTCTTGAAAAAATCAATGAACTCCTTTGATGTTTACTCTCCACCATTGTCGGACCTAAATATTTTGATTTTCTTCCTTGTTTGATGTTTGATCAAATCTTTGAACTCCTTGAAAATTTCGAAGGCATCATCATTATGCTTCAAATAAAATATCCATGTCTTTCTAGAGAAGTCATCAATGAAGGTGATATAGTATAGATGGCCGCCAATAGAAAACATGGGCATCAGAACACACAGTTCAGAATGGATGAGATGGAGGATGTCATTTGTCTTATTCTAACTAGAGGGGAATGATCCCCTTGTCTTGTTTCCACTAGCACAACTTGGAAATACTCCAACATGATGGGCTTGAACCTTAGGAATCCCTGAGACCAATTTTTCCAATTTCGAAAGAGAATAATAATGTAGATGGGACAATCATCAGTGTCATAGATCGCTTAGAGGATTATTATCATGGACTAATGCTAGAAGTGGTCTTCCTGAAACCTCATAGAGTCCTTCATATCTTGATCCCAATGTGAATACATCTCTCATAGGTGATCCAACAAGCCAAGTAAGAACCTTTCCCTTAATGAAGGAAAACCTCATCCCTTTTTCTTCCAAAGTGGATATTGATAACAAATTCTTCTTTAACCTTGGAACATACATCACATTATGGAGCAAAATAGATTCTCCTGAATTCAAATGAAATTTGACGGACCCAAAACCATTAACGAGATCAGTGTAGTTGTCTCCAAGAATTTTTTTCAAATTTGACTCCCTCTCTACCAAATTAGAGATAACTTCCTTATAACCTTATAAGTGATGAGTGGCCTCAATATCAACCAACCAACTATCCCATGAGTCTGGAGGAGATGAACTAGTAAGGGCAGAAATAAGAATATATTCAGATTGATCTGTAACATTGCTTTCATACCTGGAGAATTTTCACTTCTTTTGTGGAGGATGATCTCCTTCATGATCACTTGGAGCATCTCTTCTTCTAATTTCATCTCTTCCATTGCAATAATTCCTTCAGTCATCTCTCCTTATTTTATCATTGAACCTATTGTTGTTGCTTCTAGTATTGTGGCATGGTCCATTGTTCTTCTCGGGGAAATCTCAAGAATAATGGCCTTTCTTATGATAATTTCAGCATTTGATGTGCATAAATTCCTTCCTTCAATTTGGATTTTGAGGAGTATTTCTTGAATTTGATGGACCTCCTTTTCCTTTCTTCTTCTTTTTGTCATGAGTGATGAATGCAACGTGCTCTCCTTATTCATGCTTTTGAATCCTTCCTCTTGATATCATTGTAGGAATTTACAGGGTAAGTTCCTTAGATAGAATAGCAAAGGACACCATGTTGGGCAATTTAATTGCTTAAATTTCTTTCATTAAATTATCAACCATGGATACTCGTAATCTTGTGATGATGCCAGCAAAACATATGCAGGAGTAGGCAACTAACTCTATGTCTAACTAAATGATTTCTGATTCAATATAATATGTGAGGGAAGAGGCTCCTAATTAAGGAGGTCCTCGTTGTCCTTCCCTATAGTATTATAGATTGAAAAGAAATCATTGATTACATTAAACCAAAACTTGAAATAAAGACAAGAGAATGAATTTTAATTGTTGTTCAATTTCAAATAGAGAGAGAGACTAACTTAGTACCTTGATTGTCCCCTCATATACTGATCCAAACTAAACTAAGATTCATTCATAAGCATAAGAAATGAAATAACTTGAAACTTAAAAGCAAAAGAATGAATTTCAATTATCATGCAAATCAAATGGAGAAAGAGCCTAACTTAGACCCTTGGTTGTCCCCTCACATGCTGATAAGATTTTAATTCAAAACTCATTCATCAATCACAAACAAACCTTCAAACATCTAAACAATTAATTGAAATAAGATCTATTATGAAATAAAATGTTTCTTTGATCCTTTTAGACTGAGCTCAATTCTCTTAAGAACAAAGTGACAAACTATTCCATATACTACATTAAGACAACTTATATCTAAAATTATAGAATGGAAATTTATGTAAAATAAAGCTTTATTCTATTCCATCATAAGTTGGATACATGCTCGAAGAGTCCTCTCCTTTGGAATGGAGGAGGTACTCCTATTTATACAATGGGATGAGATAAAAAACTCATAATGATGATACACTAATCTCTCTTTAGTTCCATACATCTCTCAACCATCTAGACACATAACCCCCTTTTGTCCTTGATCTTCTCCATGAGATCATGATCTTTTCCATGAGGCTTATCTTATCAAATTCGAATTTGATCATTCAAGGCCACATAAAGATGCCTCAGAAGCTTCCTTTGTACCTACACATGTCAACAAACTCATTCTAATTGTTAGGTATAAGTATAAGCATATTATTTTCTAAAGTTTAACCATAAATCCACTTTAAAATGTTAAGAATTAATAAACTTTGGAAAAGCATAGTTATAACCCAATGATGAGGTAAATGTAATGATGTGGAGGTGGAATGGAGGTGACATGAAGGTAATATGGAAGTAATGTGAAGGTATTGGTGAATGATGGAGTGAAAATAAGGACTATTTTGAGGCCCAACACACCACTCACAAACAGATCACAGATCAGTACACCAATATCCTTGACGTGCTTAAAACCATCAAAGAGGGAAACATTCCATGACCTAAGCCAATGTACCCACTTCAGGTAATTAATTAATGTAAAAGAAAGAAAATTTACATAAGATTCTCTCATGAACAGTCACCTAACAAATGACCCTCCATGCTCTTTAAATAGAGATCATGGACCAATCGAGGGTTAAGCCACGGATCAAGTGTCGGTAATACTGAGGAGAGAAAGAACCATCAGATCACTTCATGTCTATAACATATCGTGATTGTTGGATTGTAAGTTACAAAAAGTACATACTAAAGAAACACACTTTACCTAACCATACATTAGAGCAAGTTGTACTTAATTATTTCCTATGTCTTGGAATATACTAACATCCCCACTTAAGAACAACCTAGGAGAGGATTGAAATATGTACAAAGATGACACAATGGGAGAAGGAAGGAGGCATTAGAGCCTATCCCCTTGTAGTGACAACTTCCTGAACTCCAACCATAAATTGAATTTTAGTAAACTTCGCCTCTGTGAGAGCCTTTGTAAACATGTCTACAACTTGATCATCAGTTGAAAAATATTGCACTTCAAAAAAATGGTCATGAATGAGCTTTCTGATGAATTTCATGTGTATTTCAATGTGTTTGCTGCGCTAATGTTGGACTGGATCTTTGCATAGTTGGATGGAACTTTGATTATCACACCAATGTGTAGTCGGATGTTGCTGCTAAAAACCAAATTTTGACAGGGCTGAGGAAGCCACATGGCTTCCTTAGTATCTTCAATGGTGCCACGATACTCTGCTTTTGTTGAAGAAAGAGAAATGGAACTTTTTTTCTTGCAAGCCCATGTAATAGGTCCAGAACCAAGAATGAAGACATCACCTGTAGTAGACTTCTAATCATTAGGGTCACCAACCCAATTAGAATCAGTGAAACCAACCAATAGAGGAGATGCTTCTGCACTGTACTAAATCCCAAACTGAACTGTACCTCGAACATAAAAAAGTATTATTTTAGTTTCTTTCCAATGACTTTCATGTGGGTTTTTCATAAACCGAGCAATAAGGACAATAATAAAGGAAAGGTCAGGATGGGTATGGGTCAGATACAAAAGTTTTCCAACAAGCTAACGATATAAGGTAGCATCAACTTCAATGGAAGTACAAGTGACTGAAAGTTTGGTTCCATACTGAAAGGGAGAAGGGGAAGGTTTATAGTCTTCCATTTGAAAGTGGTGTAGAATATCACAGTGTTGGCATTATGATACAAGTGTTGTCCTTGATGGCAACTCACTCAGAGGTTGGTACAGGTGATGGCAACTTAATCAGAGGACAGATCTTAGTACAGTAGGCCAAGAAAGTTCATACACGCAGGTTCATTAAGCCCAAGTCGCGTATACAAGCAGGTTCACTATATACCAAGTCGCGTATACGCAGGTTCGCTATATACCAAGTCGCGTGTACATGCAGGTTGGCTTCAGTAAAAGAGCGTGTATGTGGAAAACTTATCTTTGGTCTATGGCGGTTATTCCTTGGAAGTTGTGCCTATAGTTTTGGACCATGGTGTCTCGACGAACGTGTTGATCCCTAGTTTTGAAGCTGATGGTATTGGGTTACTATGGTTTTGGACCGTGGTATTGTAAAGGGCCTAAGGCTATATAAGGAGAAGATCATTAGGCAAGTGGAAGCAAGTATGGTGTGTCTGACGAAGTGAGAAGTTTTGGTATCACTGTTTATCTGTTCGGGACGCTTGGCAAGGGTCGGATCTGACAGCGAAGGCATAAGTAATTATTTCTAGATCTGCACGCGGGTTGCCTTTGGAGAAAGCGCGTATACACGCGGTTTTGGTACAGTGAAGTAGTGTATGCATAATAAGATTTGATATTTCAGGTTGCTGTTGATTCTGGTGGTTGTTGCAGAGTTCTGGGCTCTGGTTTGGGTTCTGTGTTCTTGATGACAGGGTTTCAGTGATTCAGTATTGGGTTGTTTAATGAATTATGATGCAAGTATAAGTTGATGATTGTATTACAGTAATGTTTGTTTTGTACTCTTGGATCCAGTCAGAAAATTGATGAAACGTGGTCCCTGAAGGAAAGAAGGTTGTAGGGTCAGCACCTACGTACTAGTAAATGGATCGGCTAGTACAAGAGCTGAGGGGGTTGTAGCTCCCTTCCAGAAGTAGTTGGAAAACGAGAGAGGGTTGTAGCCCTCTGCAGGTTGTAGCCTGCGTACTGGTAAAGGACTGCACCAGTACATTGTAAAAGAAGTTTCTTATTAGAGAAGAAAGAGACAAATTGCAGCAGGTGGTTTTCACCCACATTGGGTTTCCACCTTATATCATGGTGTTCATGTGTGTGGCTCTTGTGTGATGTTTTGTTCTGTTATACTGCACCTGTTTACTGTTAATATGCTTAATAATGTTCTGATGCATTTACTGAAGATTAATCTAACTGAATGATAAGATCTCTGGATATACGCTAGTTGCATTAGACATAGTAGCGTGTACACGCGGGTTCACTTAATTGAAGTAGCGTATATGTTTCTGAGTATGAAATTGGAAAGATTTTACTGATCTGATAATACTGATTCACCCCCCCCCCCTCTCAGTATTATTTCCAACAATTAGTATCGGAGCAGGTCCTTTAGAGGAAGCTTGATCGCTTGAAGGAAAAGATCCATCAGAATGGCTAATCCAGAAAGAGAGGCACACATCAGGCCACCAGTCTTTGACGGGAACAATTTTACTCACTAGAAGATAAGAACCACTGCATATCTACAATCACTTGGAGCAGAAATTTGGGGAATCGTAGAAGGAGGATACAAATTCCCATCAGCAACTCCTACAGATCCAGCAGAGAAAAAGCAATATGAGCTCAATGCCAAAGTTGTTACTGTCCTATTGAGTAGTTTGACACAATCAGAATTTATGAAGATCATGCATTTCAAATCAGCTAAGGAAATATGGGACAAAATCGTCACAAGCTACAAAGGAGATGATCAGGTAAAAAGAGCAAAGCTTCAAACTCTCAGAATCCGGTATGAAACTCTTAAGATGCATAGTAATGAAAGCATAGCTAATTATTTTCTGCGTATGGATGAGATTGTGAATTGTATGAGGGATCTGGGTGAAGAATTTGAGGAAGTTGTCTTAGTTGAAAAGGTTTTGAGATCTCTTTCTGCTAAATTTGATTCTAAAGTATCTGCCATAGAAGAAAAGGAGAATGTGCAGAAAATCACCATGTCACAGCTTCACGGGATCTTAACTGCTTTTGAAATGCGACAAGAGGTACCACCAGAAGCCGCATTCGAAGTGTCAGAGGAAGAAGATGAGGTAAATTTTGTCAAGAATCTTGAACGGGGAACTGGACGGTTCAAAGGTAAGCTACCTTTCAAATGTTTTCTATGTGGTAGAGTTGGTCACTATGTTGCTAGATGCCCTCATAACAAAGGAAAGATATCTGAAGAAGATGGTAGAAGCTATTATACCCATATTACAAGTTCATTCAATGATAGTGAAGATATTAGAAGTCTCATGGCACATGAAAAGAAGAATGCTTCATCCAATAATAGCAAAGATATTAAAAGTCTCATGGCACATGAAAAGAAGAATGCAGAAACTGAAGAAGTTACCAAATTAAATGAACAATTGGAGACAGTAACCAGGGTAAGGGAGCAATTGCAGGATGTAGTAAAGGATCAGAGCATAACTATTCAAAGGCTTGAATCAAAGATCCTCTCTCTAAAAGAAGATCTTAAAGATCAAGAACATGAAGTGATCAAACTAAAGCGACAAGTGGAAGAAGGAAGAAAAGCTGAAGAAGACCTAAGGAATCAGTATCTGAAAAAGGAAGAACAACATCAAGTTGAGGTAAATATCTTGAAAGGTAAACTAGAAGAAAAGGATAAGCTTTTACGATTTCAAGATAGTACTAAAGTCTTGGATGATATTCTTAATAGCCAAAGGTCTCCTGCTATCAAAACTGGTCTTGGTTTTCATGAATATGTTGAAGGTGAATCTAGTTCACAAGGTGAGGCAAGAAATTCTAAGGAGAAATCTGAAATGCTCAATAAGGAACAACCAAGGAAAGAAATTCCTCAACGAAGATCCTTTAATCCTAACTATGGATGTGATAGACGATTATCTCCTCCACTGAATAATGTTGAATTTCATGTATGTCATAATCTTGGACATGTTGCAGCCAGATGTAGAAGTAGAATGGTTCAAGACCATTACAAAAGATCATTGCATCCCAGGTATTTCAGAGGATATTGCTTTTCCTGCAATGCATATGGACACAAAGAAATTGATTGTGATAGAAGGAACATGAAATATGTAAGATGTTATACATGCAACAAATATGGACATAAAGCAAGGGAATGCAGGAGCAGATTTCAAAATTCAAAACAAGAGGACCATACATCATAACAGTTCCAGGAATTGAAGAAGACAGAGACAGAAAAGTGTGGCATAACTCAGTCAGCTGACATAACAGACACAGGGGAATCTGAAAGTGATGAATTTCAGTATTCCTTGCATACGCTGATATAATGAAGACAAGTCGCGTATATACGCGAGTTACAGGCTGTAAAGCCGCGTATATGCAGAAAGGGCAGCAGAACAGACCCAGGTTCAGTCATGGTTGGCTCAGGCTCAGGGGGAGCAGAACAGACTCAGGAAATGGTTGGCTCACACTCAAGGGGAGCATATACTTCAAATAATTCATTGTTGGCATTATGGTTAGAAGTTGCTGATGAAACTAAATGATACATCTTGTTGTTTGATCAAAGGAATAGTATTGTAGACTGATGCTTATGGTACAGATCTGAATGGCTGGTCTTAGAACCTGCATCTGCTCAGGGGGAGCATGGATAGATTGGTACACTTTGGCATAAACAATGGGGCAGCCAAATCAGAAACTTCAGCATGTACTCAGGGAGAGTATGGACAGCAGTATGGACAGCAGAAGGTATACCAAAGAAGAGAATATCTTGGTCCGCCCTTTGCCCTTGATGTCAAAGGGGGAGAGTGACTTGGTGTGGTGGTTGCCATCAAGTCCAAAGGGGGAGATTGTTGGCATTATGATACAAGTGTTGTCCTTGATGGCAACTCACTCAGAGGTTGGTACAGGTGATGGCAACTTAATCAGAGGACAGATCTTAGTACAGCAGGCCAAGAAAGTTCATACACGCAGGTTCATTAAGCCCAAGTCACGTATACAAGCAGGTTCACTATATACCAAGTCGCGTATACGCAGGTTCGCTATATACCAAGTCACGTGTACACGCAGGTTGGCTTCAGTAAAAGAGCGTGTATGTGGAAAACTTATCTTTGGTCCGTGGCGGTTATTCCTTGGAAGTTGTGCCTATAGTTTTGGACCATGGTGTCTCGACGAACGTGTTGATCCCTAGTTTTGAAGCTGATGGTATTGGGTTACTATGGTTTTGGACCGTGGTATTGTAAAGGGCCTAAGGCTATATAAGGAGAAGATCATTAGGCAAGTGGAAGCAAGTATGGTGTGTCTGACGCAGTGAGAAGATCTGGTATCACTGTTTATCTGTTCGGGACGCTTGGCAAGGGTCGGATCTGACAGCAAAGGCATAAGTAATTATTTCTAGATCTGCACGCGGGTTGCCTTTGGAGAAAGCGCGTATACACGCGGTTTTGGTACAGTGAAGTAGCGTATGCATAATAAGATTTGATATTTCAGGTTGCTGTTGATTCTGGTGGTTGTTGCAGAGTTCTGGGCTCTGGTTTGGGTTCTGTGTTCTTGATGACAGGGTTTCAGTGATTCAGTATTGGGTTGTTTAATGAATTATGATGCAAGTATAAGTTGATGATTGTATTACAGTAATGTTTGTTTTGTACTCTTGGATCCAGTCAGAAAATTGATGAAACGTGGTCCCTGAAGGAAAGAAGGTTGTAGGGTCAGCACCTACGTACTAGTAAATGGATCGGCTAGTACAAGAGCTGAGGGGGTTGTAGCTCCCTTCCAGAAGTAGTTGGAAAACGAGAGAGGGTTTTAGCCCTCTGCAGGTTGTAGCCTGCACACTGGTAAAGGACTGCACCAGTACATTGTAAAAGAAGTTTCTTATTAAAGAAGAAAGAGACGAATTGCAGCAGGTGGTTTTCACCCACATTGGGTTTCCACCTTATATCATGGTGTTCATGTGTGGCTCTTGTGTGATGTTCTATTCTGTTATACTGCACCTGTTTACTGTTAATATGCTTAATAATGTTCTGATGCATTTACTGAAGATTAAGCTAACTGAATCATAAGATCTCTGGATATACGCTAGTTGCATTAGACACAGTAGCGTGTACACGCGGGTTCACTTAATTGAAGTAGAGTATATGTTTCTGAGTATGAAATTGGAAAGATTTTACTGATCTGATAATACTGATTCACCCCCCCCCCCCTCTCAGTATTATTTCCAACACACAAGCATACTTGGACTGGGAAAGGGAAATACCTTCTTTGGATTGTAAAACTTGAAGGCCAAGAAAATAATGCAAGTGTCTTAAGTCTGTCATTTCAAACAACATTTTAAGGCTGGACTTCACATGGTTTATAAGGTTGGGATCACTACCAGTAAGGATAAGATCATCAACATAAAGAAAAAGAATGATAAGAGACTTACCCACTTTCTTGGTGTAGACAGTATTGTCAGAATGACACCTAGAAAATCCAATGTCTAAGAGAAAGCTACCATTTTGGCATGCCAAGCCTGAGGGGCTTGCTTGAGACCATAAAGGGATTTCTTAAGATGACATACAAGGCTAGAGTCTCTTTGTGTAAATCCAGGATGTTGTTCCATATTGATATATTCTTGCAAGTCCCCATGTAAGAAGGCAATTTTAACATCCATCTGATGGAATTCCCATTTGAAAGAGGCAGCAAGGGAAAGAACAAGGTGGATATAGTTCCTTTTGGCAATAGGGGAGAAGGTTTTAGTATAGTCAATGCCTTTAGCCTATGAAAAACCCTTAGCAACAAGATGAGCTTTATGTTTATCAACTTTTCCATATGGTCCAAACTTGGTTATATAAACCCATTTGCATCTAACAAGTTTTCGTCCCTTTGGAAGAGGAACAAAATCCCATGTATCATTTGCCAATAATGAACGATATTATCCATTCATAGTTGCGTCCAAATATGGATGGCTTGAAGCTTCTACAGAGGTGTCAGTATCATAATTCGCTGAAGCTTGAGCCAGTAAAGAAGAGGCTCTATCAAACTAAAAACATGTGCAACGATGATCTGTAGGATCACCTGCAAGAGCACCTGCTACATCTCGAGTAGCGCGGACCCATTTTAGAAGTTGAGGAGCTAAAGGAGGATCCTAAGAAGGTGGGGAAGGATTTTCATCTTCGTTGTCATCATCTGAAGATGGAATATTTTCATCAGTAGAAGGGATAGAGAGAGGTGGCACACCCGTTGAACTAGGCTCATAGGCTGATATATTTTCAGAAAACTTTACATCTCTTCTAAAGATAACATTTTTGGATTTAGGTTGAAGAAGTCTATATCCTTTGACATCTTTAGAATATCCAACAAAAAATACATTTTTCACTCTTAGGTTCTAAGGCTTTATGCTTTTCATCTGGAATATGGGCCTATGCTTCACTTCAGAAAACACGAAATTCACTTACATCTAGTTTAATTGAGCTTCGTTCTTCTTCTGGAGTGATATTCTTTAAAACCTTAGTAGGAGTGTGATTCACCATGTAATTTGCACAGTTAATTGCTTCTGCCCAAAAATTAAGACTAAGTCCTTTAGATTGAAGCATACAATTAGCCATTTCCTTTAAGATGTGATTCTTCCTTTCAGCTACAACATTTTTTTGTGGAGTATATGGAACAGTACGTTGTAATTGAATTCCATGCTCAGTGCAAAAGTTGATGAATTTTTTGATAACATATTCTCCGTCATTATCAGATCTTAGCTTAATAACTTGATGTCAAGATTGTTTCTCAACAAAGGCCTTAAAGGCCAAGAACATGTTAAAGAATTCACTCTCGAGTTTTAAGAAGTATACCGAAGTGTGTCTCAAGAAATCATCAATGAAAGTTAAGAAATACTTGTAGCCAGAGAATGAAACAACTAGAAGTGGACCGCATAATCACTATGCACAAGCTGTAAAGGAGTTGAGGCATGCCAAGGGGCACGTTTTTCAAAATTATCCTGATGATGTTTTCCGAGTACACATCTGGAACAAACGCCATCTCTGCAAGATACCATAGGAAGACATGTCACCATATTTTCTTTACATAGATTTTGAAGGGAGCAATAGTTTAAGTGACCAAATCGCTCATGCCAAAGTTTGCTCACTTCATCATTATTAGCAACAAATACCGAGGGAAGAGTTGATGACCCAAATTTTTTAAAATTATACAACCTTGTACAGTCATCAACAATGCCAATAGCTAAAATATGTCTAGGATCTCTTAGGTCCTTAATTACAACATCATGAGGTGAAAATTCAATGGTTTTACCTTCACTTGAATGAGTTATTTGATATACAAATAGAAGGTTGCAGTATAAGGTAGGAACACATAATACATCCTTAAATTGACCACTATCTAGATGAGTAGTTATATTCCCTACAACACGAAGAGATCTATCATCACCAACATATATATTTTTGGTGTTACAATCATTTAAAGAAAAAAACATGGCTTTGTTTTTGGCCATGTGATAAGAAGCTCCAGAATCAATGAGCCACTCATGAGAATGAGAAGAAAAAGAAACACTTAGTGCATAACCAGACAGAGATGCTTGACAACCACATGCAAAAAGTGTTATTCCTGAAGATGAAGTTGAAGTTGAAGAGTTCTCCAAATGGATGTTATGCTTTTTCATTGCTCCTTCCAAGGGTTCCATCTTCTTAAAGCATTTGGATTCTAAGTGTCCATCATGATTACAAAAGTTTTAATGTCTATCAGCTTTCTTCCCTTTATTTTTAGTTGCCTTATCATTTTGTTGAGCTGATTTTTCATTTTGAGACTGAAATGGCTTAGGACCCTTGTTTGGTTTAGGACCATTCTTTTTAGGATGTTTCTTCTTAGGATTCTTTGAACTTGGTTATTGCTAGGCTGCTAAGAATTTCTTAGAAGAGTTTTCAGTATTTAGAAGACCGAGATGCAAGAGTTTTTCTTGTTCTCTTATTAAAGAATCACAAAAGGCATTAAAAGAGGGGGACTTGTAGTCTTGTCCTTGAGAAATAAAGGCTTCTCTAGTAGAATGGATGGTGGAAACAAACACAGAGTAGGTTTCTCCTAACTTGGTAAGAATGGAATAGATAAGACTACCATCTTCTTTCTTAACCTTAGCACCTTCCAAGAGAAGTCTAAGGGTCTTGAACTTGGACAAAAAATCTTCAATGGAAGAAAAATTATCGGGGTCCAATGTAAACAATTAATTTTCAAGTTGATGAGGTCTAATTTCATTTTTAATTCCAAAAACTTTATTGAGTTTTTTCATTGCTTCATTGGGGGTTATCAATTTCTATGATATGGAATCTAAGGTGTGGAGAAATAGACATCTCGATCAACCCACGTGCTTGATCTTTCTGATTTTCCCATTTGGCTTGCTTATCTTCATCTTTATGTTTAGACTCTTGGCCTAAGGCTATTCTATAAACACCTTTACTTCTAAATAAATCCACAATGTAGGATAACCATTGGAAGTAGTTGGTGTTGTCAAGAATAAATAGGCATGGAATTTCAATTTTAAAATAAAATGAATCTATAGACGTTGAAACTATGTGTTCCAATTGAAATATCTCTAAAAATTAGGTTGATTAAAAAAACAGCTCTGAAAATGGCTCCTGAATGAAGAAGTTATGCCTTTTTGAAGAAAAGTTGTTGAAGATGCCGACGAACTACATGAATGTTGGGAAGTGAATGATAATGTTATATTTATACCCCCCCCCCTCCTCCCCCTTCCAAACTTAATCTAATTAGTTCAATTTAAAAAAAAAAAAAAAAAAAATAAATTACTTTATGTGACCCATTTTTATAAATAAGTGAAACTCACTTTTACAATGGTACTTTATGAACTACCCACTAAATTGTAACTTAAATAAAAGATAAAGCGACTTTAGAATTATAAGTGACTCACTTTTTATAATGGGCGAGAACAATTTTACATAAAGTAACTTTAAAACGTAAGATACATGTGCTTTTTGAAAAAGTAACTCAACAAGACCTCTATTCTCATAAAGTAACTTTGGACCAAGTGAGTTAGTTTAAAAGGTTAATAATTTTTGGAAAGAAGGGGTTTTTTTTTTTTGCTCACTGAAGCTTTAGAGTGCGTGCTTACTTGAAAAAGCCCTTTTTGCCTACAAAACAAAAAACAACCACACAAACCAAAACGAACATGCAAAAGAAATCCAAGTCTTTGGCCTTAAAGTTAGATTTGGCCAAAAACTATATATTTTCCTCTATGTTTCTGGTTTTCCAAGATCACGCGGCTCAATGGAAAAGATCATACGCATGAGAAAAATAATTTCTTTCTGTTTCTGATTTGCCTAGATCGCACTGAGTCGTGGGATAATGATCATACGCAGAAATGAATGTTAGCCTCACTCTCTTAAAAACAATTATAAATAAAAATAAAATAATTAATTAAATTAAATCATGAGAGTTAGTTTCTCAAACTAAGGAGTTTAGTTAGGAGGAGAGATTCTCTCCAACTAGTTCTCCTAAGTTAGTGTGTAGTTGAGAAATTGTCTCAACCAAGTTGGTCCAAGATAGACGCACTATCTTGAGACAACTTGCTCATGTATTTATATGTATCATAAACATTATTTTAATAATGAGAGAATGAGAAAAATATGTGAGCATGAGAGGCCACATGATGGCTCTCTGCCTTTTCCACCATGTTTGGTTTCTATGTTTCTGAGTGTTTATTTTATTAAGTTTCCTTCATGTGTGTGTTAAGTTTCTTCATGTGGTATCAGAGGGATCTTCAATTGGTATCAGAGCGGTGATTTGATTTATCATCAGAATTTGATGCTGGGACATCATTCCTTTGTTGCAGCACAGCTCCACTGGATTCTCTGAAAGTCTCCTCATTGGAATTAACCGAAACTATATTGGATCGCAGATCCAATTGCAGTTTTCATGTGACGTTGTTTCACACTCAGATCCTCGATAAGAGCTGCTCTTTTCGTACTAATCGTACCCTGCACACGGTGCAACAGAGCGTAGTTATCATTCCATACACATGCTTCCTTCATGAGCCCTCAGGGATTTATCATGGCTTCCTCTCTTGAATGCCAAAAAGGCCTTATCGCAGTCTGCCTTAATCGAAGAAATATCCAAACCTGCTCCTGCTTTCGAAACTGGGCAACTACAACAGAACGCAACTGAGAAGAGGTGAAAGTGATGAAAACGTTGCTGCCTGGAGAACATTCCTGATTCCTGAACATTGCTACCCACGCTGGTGTCTTCGAGTCTGCTGACGGGAACTGAAATAGACTGTCACCATATGCAGGATTCACAAACACAGTTGTCGATGCCACTGCGGTTGCTAACACCGCGCTATATAATTTAGCGGCCATTGTTACAGGAAAATTGATGAGCTAGTTGTCTGTATTTGAATGAACTATGGTGTGGGAGCTTGTTATTCTACTCAGTAATGCAAGGATACAGAATGTCGTTCGATGATATTACAGAAAATTATTGCAGAGGCGGAAGTTTTGTTATGGGTTTTTATTGGTTTTAATGCATCGGTAGTTGTATTTGTGCCAGATCCCATTGTTTCTTCTGGATGCCTTTAATCTGAGAGAAGTGATTGGAATTCGATTTCAAACACTCTCCGGCACTGTAAAATTCTTCACGGTTGGTGAGTCGATAATGGTAAACAGAGGTGTCGTAATTGAACATGCCTCTGCTCTAAAAATTGTAGAGACGTGAAACCCGTGCAGTGTTATAAGAGCCCTTTGTATTCATTTCTTGCACGCTGAATCTGCACAAGCCTTCAAGCACTACTATATAGATGACTCTTCCACTTGGCTTCTCCAAGTCCTCATGCTGTCTCGGTGTTTTGCCAGCGTTTTCGTAGCAGTGATTTTGTGATAAAGAACACTTCGTCGCTGCAGCTATAAAATCAAGTTCACTAGAGGGGGTACGAACTTAGTTCACTGGTCATTATTCTTTGCCCCTGATAGGATTTTTTTCAAGGCCCAGAAAACAAATGGCGTAATGAAATTCTTTTTGTACATTTTGGAGGGATAAGGAGTATTTCTAATTTTTTGGAGTCATAAGTGATTTTGTGAAGTTATAATATGCATATTCAGTATTTGGAGTGATAAGTGAAAGTCATTATTGTAATTCAAAGTAATGTTTTATTTTGAGAGATTTAGTCCATGAACATCCATATTTTGAAGACAAGTTGCTTCAAAGGGTTGCGAGCTTGGCATTATCATTGTTTTAGAGTCAGTTTTTGAAGCCAATTTGACGCCAAGGAGTTCTCAGTCTGTGCTTGAGATGCCTCACTGAAGGCATTGTCATGATGATGTATCTTGAAGGTTAATAAAAACATATCTTTTTGTGGTGATCGTGTCCTAGATCCGCCCAAAATTGAATAAGGGGATCATAGGTACACACTGTGTCATGGATGTGTTTGCATGACTTGTGTCAAGTTTGTAAAATTCTCTTTTTATTATTCTTAAACAAAACAACTACATGCACATAAGAAAGTTTACATATACAAGTCATCGATCAAGCTCCTAAAATCAAAGCTCCCATAATCAATTAAGTTCATAAGCACAAAGCATCACATCATCGACTTGATAAAAGTAATATTCTGCAACAACATTTCACATCATGTAATCAAAGCAATCAAGTTAAGGACGCTACATAATCAAGTTGTCAAAGACGATTCTACATCAACATCCAATCAAGTTGTCATCTACATCAACAACAATTTTTTGGCAATTGCACTTGCACCATTTTTTTAATAAGCTCAATACAAAACTATAACTTGCAAATCATCATTTGTAAGTTGGATTGTAATCAAAGACAAATTGAGTTGAATTGTCCAGGTGCATTTTCGGTTGTAACCGACACCCTAATTTGAATTGTTAAGGTGAATACATTAAGTCAAGTAAGTCTTCAACTGAGTCATCAAGATTGAACTTGTCATTTGTCTCTTGGGTGCATTTTCGATAATGTTTGACACCCTTCCTTTTTTAAAATCAACACATTCAGTGAGTACATTCAAGAAAGCACAAAGTGTCAGTAATCAATCAAGCAAGTTCAAGCAAGCCATCTAGCAAGCAATCATCATCAAATGAGTGTGAAATCTAGTATTCTATTCTTCAAGTGAGCATCAAATCAAGCCAGTGTTTAACGCAAGTGCATTAAGCAATAAAGCAAGCGAGCGTGTCATTCAACCAACAAAACAAGCGAGCCTATGTAAAGTTCATTAAAGCATTCATAACATTTCATTCAAGCAAAGTGATCATCATCAAGCGAGCATGAAATCAAGAGTTCAAGCAAACAAGTTATAAAACTCTAGCAAGTGTTTAAAGAATAAGCAATAAGAAGCAGTACAAGTGAGCCTGAATTCAAAGTGAGCAAGCTAACATGGCAACACACATTCAACTATCTCAAATTATTCACAATTTGATGTTATCATCAGCTGGTGACATGGTGCACATCAGCAAAACCATTCTTGTTGACATTCTAGTGCATCTTCAACATGAACATGAAATGATTGAGTTCATCCAACCAGCTTCAAGTGTTGAAGTTGTTCCAGTGCAACTTTCTTCCAAACCCATCATCAAGCCATGGGAAGAAATTCAAAGTAATCGAAATCAACGCAGGTTAGGATATCTCAAAGATAATGACAACTTACATATCCATGATTATTCAAAGCCCATTCAGTTCATCAGTGCTGCATTACTTGAACAAATCACCTCAGCAAGTTCTCAGCAAGTTGCAGACAAACATCAATGCACACAACATGAAGTTGCAGACAAACAGAAATGCACACCAACTCAAGTTGCAAACAAACCAAAATGTTCTCATTGTCAAAGAACCGGTCATCTGGAAGATCAGTGTTTTGATCTCCATCCTTGTAGCCATTGCGGCAAGTCGAATCATTCATCAGAGAAATGTTGCAAACACGACCAACCTGCCAGATTGAAGATAAATTATTCATGGATTGATCCCTGGGAATGGTCATCCACAGCCAGAAGATTGTATAAGTTTTACAATCGCATTCACTCACACATATTGTAGCCAACATAATGATGGTACTCTCGTGCAGTTGAACGGGGGAGTACACCTGTGAAATACTCCTACACCTACAGGGGGGAGTTCAGATATAATTTGGAGAAGATTGTCTCTCCTTTCAGCTGACAAAGGGGGGAAATTTCAATGAAATTGATAAGTGGTTGTCAGACTGAAAGTCTCAACAACATTAGTGAAGTAGCCAGTGGGCATCTTCATCAGCCAGTGGGCAATCATCATCAGCAAATACGCCAGTGGGCATTCATCAAATCGTGTCAGTGGACACCGAATGCTATTTTCAAGCAAAGGATAGTTGGATCTTTTTGTGACTTGGCACATGATGGAGTTGTCAAGCGACATTGAGAGATGAATCAGTCATGCAGCTGACTCATAGTCGCTTCATATTGCAATTTCTTCAGCATCCACATTTGGCGGTTTTTTTCAGGCAAATGATTTTTAAGGAGCAACTTGAGAACTTGGAAGATGGTTCCTTGTTATTTTTGGATTTATCATTGGGGGGGAATGTTAGCCTCACTCTCTTAAAAAAATTATAAATCCAAATAAAATAATTAATTAAATTAAAACATGAGAGTTGGTTTCTCAAACTAAGGAGTTTAGTTAGGAGGAGAGATTCTCTCCAACTAGTTCTCCTAAGTTAGTGTGTAGTTGATAAATTGTCTCAACCAAGTTGGTCCAAGATAGACGCACTATCTTGAGACAACTTGCTCATGTATTTATATGTATCATAAACATTATTTTAATAATGAGAGAATGAGAAAAATATGTGAGCATGAGAGGCCACATGATGGCTCTCTGCCTTTTCCGCCATGTCTGGTTTCTATGTTTCTGAGTGTTTATTTTATTAAGTTTCCTTCATGTGTGTGTTAAGTTTCTTCATGTGGTATCAGAGGGATCTTCAATGAAAGGTATAGATCCGATAATAAAAAAATATATAGGACTATAAACCAAAATAGACAAAGAGATAAATAACCATAACTGCAAATAAAGACTGTATACCTCCAGATCTTAAAAATGATGTATCCAGGGCTACCGGAAACCTTTTAACATGAAATAAAAGGGGTTCCTAATTGGAATAGATGCTCCTAACATAATAGAGTAGTCCTCTCAGCTCAAAAGTGGCCAAAAAAAGTAGATATATGAAATGACAGTCTGGTGCAGTTGTATTGGCTTTGGATTTAGATCACCAATGGATGCGGCCCTCGAATAGCTCTGATACCATGTAGGGATTTATAGGTTGGGTTCCTTAGATAGAACACCAAAGGACACCTCTCACAAATAGATGACAGATTAGTACACCAGTATTCTTGACGTGGTTAAAACCATCAGAGAGGGAAACAGTCTGTGGCCTAAGAAAACGCCTTCAGGAAATTTATTAATGTAAAAGAAAGAAAATTTACATAAGCTTATCTCATGAATGGTCACCTAACAAATGACTCTCCATGCTCTTTAAATAGAGATCATGGACCAATCAGGTGTTAAGCCACAGATCAAGTGTCGATAATACCGAGGAGAGAATGAACAGTTAGATCACTTCATCTTTAGAACATATCATGGTCATCAGATTCTAAATTAAAATACATACTAAAGAAACACACTTTACCTAACTATACACTAGACCAAATTATACTTAATTATTTCATATCTGTTGGAATATCCTAACAATCATAATTTATTCTTCTTGAGAGAGATTTCCAACAATTTCATCAAATGATGGGAGGATTGTGTTGTTGCTTATGGTAGTAATGAAAGTTTCCCAAATAGGAGGGAGACATTTTAGAGTTACAATTACCAATTCCCTGTCAGGAATAGATTTCCCAAATATTTGTAATTAATGTCTAAGACGAGATATCCTCATTCTGTATGATTGCATAGACTCTCCTTTGTTCATCTGGGTGTCTTTGAGTTGAACTTTCAAGGAGATGATTTCATTCAAATTATTGACTTCATACATGCCAACTAACTTATCATATATGTCCTTATACCTTCTCAAGTTTCCAACATATGCAAGTAAATTAGCTTGTAAACCATCAATGTGATTTTATTTTCTTTTAACTCACGTTTCTTTTGCTTATTCTTGGTAGCAGTAGAAGAATTCTTTGGAGGCTTAGGTATTTTGCCTTGAATGTAGTCTAAAAAATCATTGTTATCAGCTATGATCTCCAACCTGACTTTCCATGTAGCCAAATTGGATGAGTCGCCCAGTTTCTCATTTTCTTTGAAGAAGGAAGTCATCTTAACTTAGCTAGATCAGATCTTTCAAATTTCCAAAATATGATTGCTTCAATTCTTGTTTAATTTTGGGCTTTTCCTTCACCTTAGATCTTATACCATGTTCAATTTTCATATTGTTCTATGTTGTATCAATTAATTTAGCCCAATTCAATACTTCTATTAGCAATATTTTCAATAACAATTAGTCTTTCCATCCATCAACAATAATTGAAAATAGAACAATATATGCAATGACAAAGGAGACAATCAACACATGAACAAGAGACACCAAGTTTGGTAAAAGACCAGGGAAAAAGCCATGAGGGGTCCAACCCTTTGAAATTCTTCTTCTATTAGATTGTCATAAAAATTTTCAGAAGAGATTACAATGTGCCCAATATAATACCATCACCAAAACAGCCCAATAACATTAAGAAATAAGTTTCCAGTGTCATAATATATTAGAGACAACATTTTGTTTTTGTGGTCAACTTCTATCTTCAGTCAAATCTGAGTCGAACTTCTTGGTTTCAATTTGAAAAAGGAGTTGTGTGAGCGACTAGAGGCTTCTAGTCACACCCTTGATTCCTACAAGGCAGTGACTGTGGTTGAATTTTCCTTGTGACATGCCTACGGATGTAACCCAAAAACTCTAAAATAGATTCGAGCCTCAGACCCTGTAATTTCGGACTTTCACAAACTTTTGTTGTTGTCCCTGCCTCAGACTTGTGTGAGCCATTCAATGAAGCAGAGAAGAAGAATATTCTTGGTGATATCCAAATGAGATTGATTTCACTTGCATTTATAGGCTTCCATGAGTGACCAATTGTTTAAGGCTAACCTTGTCCAAATGTGCATATGTGGGCTTTTATTCATAAGTACAATTTCCCTTGTCCAAATTTGATGATATTTAGGTCGATTTAGGTCCTATCAAAAAGAGGAATTCAATGCAATCATCATATCAATAAAATAAGTTATGCACAGATGAATTTTACCGTTGTTTCATAATTTAACACGCATACCATGGTGTTGTAGACGTGGATTAAGGAACATGTTCAATATTATACATTTTGATCTCATGCTCTCATATTGAAAGATCTTGTTTGGTAGAATCTCTTGATTCATTAGCTATATTACATTGGCCATGTCCCTTTATGGTATGAACTGGTTTGAACTCTATATCATACTCTTGAATACAGGTCATCCAATTAGCCCTTTTCTCAACCATCTCTTGTTGTGCAAACAATGTTCTTACTACTTGATGAGGTTCAAATATGATTGTGTGAGATTTCAATATGTAGGGCCCAATGTACTTAACTACCTTGTATACTGAATAATCTTATTTTTCGATGGAAGTATAATTTAACTCGAGCCCTTGTAGACTAGCACTCATAAAGGAGATTAGCTGCTCATTTCCTTCAAAATATTTTGGGTCAACACAATCGCAATCAACGAGACTGAAGCAAACGTCTAGAGCAAGAAATCTTAGCCATAATATAGACTAAAAAGTGTGGGCGCATCAACAATGTCTTTCTTAATCTGAGTGAAAGAGTTATTTCGCATTTATCCCATTTGTATACAACATATTTATTGATCATATTTTGTATGGGCTTGACTATCTGAGCATAATCGGAGATGAATTTTCACATGAAAATATTTTTTCCTAAGAAAGACTACATGGTTTCTTATTCACTAGGAATGGGATTTGTGTGATGGGTTTGACCCTCTCCGGATCAATCTTAATTCTTCTCTTTGTGATGATGTGCCCCAGTAGGATTTCTTTAGACACACCATAGATGCTCTTCTTGGGATTAAGGAAAATCCCATTCTTTCGAAATTGCTTCAATATCTATTTCAGATGATGTATGTGATCTGATATTTTCTTGGAGAACATAGTAACATCATCCAAATAAACAACAATTCTTTTATCTATTAGGTCATCGAAGGCGATGTCCATTGCTCTTTGGAAAGTCGCACTTGCGTTTATAAGTATAAATGGCATTCCCTTGAAAGAAAATGTCCCCCATTTGGTTTAGAAGGTAATTTTTAATATGTCTTGTTCTGCTACTGGCACTTGATTATAACCAGAGAAACCATCTCATAGTGAAAAATTTTAGACCAAGATACTATCTGGAGTATTGGCTCCATGGATGGTGTTAGTTTCAGTCTTTACAGCCTTCCTCCAGTGATCAAACATGCTCTTACAAAGTGATTTTAATGTTTCAAGGTCAAATTTTGTCATTTCAGTGAGTCTTCAAGCAAAATTTGGTCACTAGGCATTGGGTCTAGGGTTTGATTTTACCCTTGTCAAAGTTGTCCAAATTTCGGTCCATGTCATAGTTCAGCTAAGTGTACCATCATTCAGAGAGTTTTCATTATCATGTCAAGTCCCACTAGGTCATTTTACACCTTGTTCATGCTTCAGTTGTGCCTAGGTAAGGTCATTTCCCTCTCCTAGGGTTTTGAAGGCAATTTCTCTTGGACAGCCAAATCATCGGCAAAACTTGTATCTAGATGTTCATGCACCTTCCCCTATCCTTAAAGTACCTTATCAAACACTTCCCATCGCTGAGATCCCCCAAATTCCTCATTTTCGCACAAACCCTAGTTTCTTGCTACAAGCTGGCAATTTTCTAGGTTGGACCTGTGTTTGGCCTTTTTGGACCCCTTCCCATCACTCAATTTCAGAGATTCCACTTTCTCCTACTTCCTAACATCCCTACCTACTTCCCAAAATTTCCTGAAGAATTTAGAAGCTCCCTATCCCCTTCATTTCGCTTCATTTCGACAAATCCCTTGTTCCACACATCAGGGTAGGCTTCACTCAAATGATGTTTTTGAGAAATCAAAGATGAATTTATGAAACCTGAGAGATTTTTTTGTCCAAAATAGGCCAAGGAAGAAAAACCTCCTTCACTTTTTACACAGGTGTCATGGTTTTAGAGAAATGTCAAAAATACAATTGCCTCAGGAGAATTGATGCACCTCTGAAGTGACCTTGGGAAAATCAATTTTTCTCCTCGCTAAATTAGCCAAATGACTCGCTTGAGAAGTCAAATGATAACTAGACACAAATAGATTTCCAATGAGCTATCATGAGCTCAATTTGGAGTTGATTAAGGCATTCAAAAGTTGACTGTAATAGCACTCTTCCTTGAGGCAGCCTCACTGGGCACATTTTGACCAGTCTTGAGAGATTTCATTTTTGACAGGGCAAATAAACTCCAAATTAAAAAATTCCACTTGAGTTGGAAAGTAGACTCAAATAAATTTCCAACGAGCTACCTTGATCCCAATTTTGACATCGGGAAGGCCTCCAGAAGTCACCTGGAAAAGAGCGCGACGCACAGAGAGAGCACGGCACACTGGGAGAGGTTTTCCAGTGTAAAATTTACACTGGCGCGGCGCACACAGAGAGTGCGGCGCACAGGGAAAAAAGGGCCTGAAATTGTTCCAAATTGCCTCAAATTTCTTGGTGAAAGCTATCAAGTTGAGAGGTAGGCTTTATGACACCTCTTGTACATCAAATCTGTCAATAATATGGTGTTTATAAGATGTTTAAATGTCACCCAAAAGCATAAGGTCAACCATAAGAAAATGAACAAGAAGACAATGGCTGAGGTTGCAAAAATGAGATGATAGCACCAAGGTTTCACTCCACTCCCCTTGTCCCCTCACCCATCATCTTTCTCATCTCCCCTTCACCATTTTCCTAAGAAACCCACCCTAAATCCACCACATAACCCTTTCCCTATCCCTGCAAGCAATTCATGGTGAAATTCTGAGCACACGGCGCACACACAAGGAGGCGCGGCACACTCATTGTGTGTGGCACAATGGATCCCATTCACAGTGCAAAAATGCCACTGGCGCGGCGCACTCAGAGCACGCAGCGCACTGGGCAGTGCGCGTGACGCACAGAGATACAAAGCCCAGAAAACTATAAATTCGCCCAAAATTTCTTGGATGCCCATCAAATTTGAGAGGTAGACCAACTACCTTCACTCTTGCATCTAACTTGAGAAGAGTGGCATGGTTGTAGGACTATGAAATCAAATGCAAAAAAAATTTAAGTAAACAAAATAAAACACAAAGAGGGACAAAGAGCTAGGGTTTTGCTACAGTAACATGATAGCTTGATATGCTCCTATCCTATCTCTATCTGCTAAATTCTCCTAGAGCAAGTTTTCCTAATAGTTACCCTAGCTAAATTGTAAACATATCCCTTTGTCCCCTTTACTCCTATAGCTCAAAATGTCCTTAACCATACCCCATCAAAACCATACCCCAAACACTCCCAAATCCCTGATAAATTTCTCCTTTAAACCCATATTCCCCTTTTCATCATTCCCCTCCTAACACTCCCCTATTTTATTGTCCCCTTGGTAACATATTTTCAGAGCATTCATCAGTGTCATTGGATTCAAAGAGCAGCGTTAAACTCAGGGTACAAGCAGCAATGATGGCATCAGAAAATTCATCAGATTATGAGGGGGATACACACAGTGACACATCTTCAGGAGAGAGGGCCCATAGGAGACATCATCGGAGTGGCAGACATCTCAGAGACAAGCCCAACACCCTCATAGAGCTACAGGCATGCCCACTTGCCATGTCTTGTTTCCAGCACTTGGCATGTTATGAATTTTGCCAAAGGGTGGCAAATGTCAGAGTACATCATGAGTTGGCCCGCCTTTTCGCACTTCATCTACAGGGAGGCCAATCTGTCCTGGCTGGGGTCACTTTCACCTTAACACCGGAGGCTATATCAGTGGCAACAGGGATACCTAACGTTGGGGAGCAGTGGCATAAGAAAAAGAAGGTGGAGAGGCATCACTATGAGCCTTACATCAAGAACAGTTGCTTGAGCCAGCTCACCAGGGTTTTTCCATTCAGATTTTTGAGGGATGAGTATGCCCCACTCATGAGATTGATCATGAAATATTTCAGTTGCGAGGGGAGGTTTTCTCGCCTTTATGCCTACCACATCCGCCTGCTCATGCACTTCACCAAGGTGAAGATGATTAGCCTCCCATTTTTCATCTGCAACAACATTGAGAAGATGAAAAAATTCATGCAACGCAAGACCCCATGACAACAGCTAAACAGTGTCTATCATTTTGCTCTCATCCCGATTTTAGTGGACCATCAGTTGGGATTGCAGGGTATTGCTAGGGGGGACTTCATTTCCTGTGATTTCTTCAGCGCTCCACCGGTGATATCAGAGGCAGACATGAGGTGGGAGGTCCTTCACATCAGTTTGAGCCTGAGATGGGAAGTCCTGCACATCAGTTTGAGAGCCATGAGACTGCCACCATGCCAGTCTTCATCACATATCAGAGAGGCTATCCGAAAGGAACCAGACCGTTGTTTGCAACAGCAAAGCGAGTGTTATCTCAACCCGGGGTGGAAGGGGCCTCGCTTCCGCCATCAGCATCACAGGAGCAGGGCAAGGGCAAGGAGCCAGTGCAGGATGAAGGGCCATCAGGTGAGAAAGAGACCAAGTTTGTTCTCCTCCAGGATGATGATCCAGATGCAGAACCTACCAATGAGGAGCTTATAGAGATCATCAAGGAGAAGCAATCAGAGATTGAAGACTTGACCATTGATCTAGGAAGGGCAAAGTGGAACATGAACTACCTAGAGTGGAGAAACAAACAGCTTGAGGACCAACAGACGATCATGGAGCTGCAGAACATCCGTGAGCAGCGCCAAGTTGCTCAAATAAGAAGGGTTCCGCTCACCTCTTTGGAGCAAGAAATCGATGAAGACCGGGAGTCCAACCTTGAGAGAGTCAACATGCATTTGGAGAGGCTATTGGACAAAGAAAACTGGGAGAAAGACATGTTGAGGTGCTTGAATCATCATTACCAGGCCCGCAACATGAGTTCCAAGGCGAGAATCAAGAGCCTAAAGGCAAGATTGAGCAAAGCGAGAAAAGAGGCAAAAGAGGCAAAGGAGGCAAAGGAGCAAGATCGGCTTCGAATCTTGGCTGAGGCTTCCTTGGCACAGCAAACCACTTCATAGGGAACCTCCAGCCCAAATTCCAAAAAAATTGGGCAAATTTTGGTCACAGGCAAAATTTTTGGGCACAAAATAGGAAATTCCTCCCTATGCGCCGCGCCACTGGCACGACGCTAAAATTCTAGCACTCTAATCGAGGAATTGCTTGCATATTCATATTCAACATCAAAAAATACGTCTACTGGTGTCCGGGCAAGAAATTTTGACAAGTTTTCGGTCTCCTAAAGGTCAAAAAACACACAAAAATGGCCTCTCTGCCACTTTTTGGACACACAGAAAGCAGTCTTGGGAGAATGAAGTTTTGGAGGGAAAATGAAATTCAAATTCAAAAATTCTAGTTGCGTTGGAAGGTAGACAGGACAAGCTTTCCAACAAGCCCACTTGGGCACATTTTTGACACCTGAAAGTGCCCCAAAATAGGCTCCAAAGTGGCGCGATGCACAGGGAATTTGGCGCGGCGCACAGGGAAAAAACGGCCAAATTGCTCCCGTTTCGCGAAATTTCGGGTCGCGACTTCTCCAAGTGGGCCTGGTCATCTACTCTTCATTTTTTTGGCACCAAGGGTGCCTTTTAAATAATTTTCTCTCCAGGTGGGCATCTATCCAAGTGGCAAAAGAATGCAAAGGGTCACCACAACCAAATGTCATGCTTGAGAGCGTTGCACCTGTAGCTGATGATTGACTCTCCATCTCCTTTTCGAAATGATTTGAGTAACTTCCCAACCCCTGGGCGTTCCATCTCTTCTCTACACTTTCTATATATTGTAAGCAAGTTATTTGCAAAGGGTTGGTTGGCTTGTAACTTCTAGGAGACTGTGGGAAAGAAACTCTGTTTCTGCACTGTGTATTTTTGACAGAGAGTTTAATGAAAGGCAGCGGCTCTGTTTCATGAGATTCTTGTGGTTGTGAGTGTAGCAAATGTGTTCTTATGTTCCATATGTATCTTTTTATGTTTCATAATTCATTTCATGTTTCATTTCAATGAAATTTTCTAAGTGGGATTAGGTAGAATTCAATTTATATTGCTCTGCCTGTGGGAAAATTTCATGTGGAGTGTTATTCTTCTGTTGAAAAGGATTCATGCGACCATGCCCTTTTCACTATCTTCGGCAATCTTTCCATTCTACGTCACCTTAAGTTGAAATTGCTGCGCTTCCCGCCTTACCTTGCCTCACAGAATAATCTGTGCCTTCATTCTCAATTCTTTGTTCTTTGCTAAGCGCTAGTCCCATATACATCCCAGAAGCTCGGTCACTTCATAAAATCTTTTCCAAAATCCTCTTTCACTTACTAGCCTAAGATAAACATCGCATTGTAAGTCATCTCATACCATTTTGCCTATCCATTCGTTGAGTGTGACTCGGAGAGAGCCCTCTCCTGCTCTGGTAGGGCTAGCTACCAGACTGAGCGTGGTTTGTGGTTACCCTAATTTTTGCCTTCTTTCAGCCTGAGGCAGATTTAGGTGCTAACAGATGGCACTAGATAGTTATCTTTATCAGAAGCCCCATTAAGATTGCGAAAATATACACATAATCTTATCTCTTTAGAATTCTTTCTGACTGGGACTAGATTGGAAACCCACATGGAATATCTGACTTTAAGTATGATCCGAGAATCCCACATCTTTTTCAATTCCTTTTGTCTAAGGGGCTCTAGTGTTGGATGAACTTTTCGTAGTTTCGACTAAAACCGTTTCACCCCTTCCTTTATAGGGATAATATGTTGGATAATACGAGTCTAAAAAGTCTTTAAATCATTTTATATCCATGTGGACACGTCATGGTACCTTTTGAATAAGTGGATAAATGCCTACCATTATTATCAAGAACAAAAAGTACTGAAGTTCACATACTTCAGATCTTTGGGAGTTCCCAAATTAACTTGTTTAGATGTTAACTTTGAACTCTAAATATTTATTTTGGTTGGCCCTCTAAATTGGTTATACATATCATATAACTTCTCTAGGGATGCCACAAATTTTACATAGTGTTTCCTTTCATTGCATTAGATGCCTCCTACAAAGCATGATCATGCCCATCCTCCTCTATGGTAGCATCTTTAAATACATCAGCATTAGCCATAAAGTGTAGTATATGTTGTTCATCATTGAAAATGCTTAAGTTCGTGACATTCTCTGACACAAATGGTTTATATATAATTTCAACAGAAAAACCATTTTTCAATGGTGACATCCCAGCGGCTACATTTGCTAATGCATCTGCTGCAACATTTCTAATTCTAGGAACATAAACAATATTGAAATCTTTGAAATGATTTATCAAACACCATACCTCCTGATGGTATTTTTTAAGATACGATGAAACATAGTGTATAGTATCTCGTACCTAATGAGTGACCACCTCTAAGTCACCAATTACCTTTATAATTTCTACCTTTAGGTCAATATCTTTCTTTCATCTGAGTATGAGTGCTTCATATACAGCAGTATAATTGGTTCACTTGAACTCTGAATGACATGAAAAGATATGCTTTTTATTGCATGGGTTTGTAAGATCACAACCTACACTGTAACAGTCCTATGTCTTTGAACCATCAAAATATAAATTCCAAGCATTGTGAGCTAATAATCTATTTCCTATACTACTATTACTACTATTATGCACATCTATGTTACATGTTTCATTTGCACCAACTGGAGAACAGGAAGGAGTTCTAGTTGTGTATCTGGTTGAACAAGTGATGGTTATTCCTAATAACGCTTTAGTTCAGTTTCAAGGAAACAATTCCCAAAAATCAAATCAACAAAAGAAAGAGGGTCATTGTGGTCCTCAAGTGGTGTTATGTTGTGTTTCATGTACGGCTCACTATTCACTCGAAAATGATTATTCCTTCCCTTATATGGAAGCTACAAATGTGACCAGTCTGTTGCAAAATATCCCTATAATTTTCTAGGCCAGTCTTTGCTAAGTAGTACATCATAGGCTTCTAGTATGTCCATAATTACAATATTCATACATTGGTGAAATCAACCATATTTTGATAATATGATAAGCATGTTCTAAGCTCACCAATAGCCTGGACAAGAAACATATCCAGTTGAATGATTTGTGCATTCGTTTTCTCCCATTTTCCATTTATTTTATTTGTTATAGATAATGACATCACATTCACAGATGCACCTGAGTCGGCTAAACAATTATGGACATTATAATAAAAAAATTCAAATGTTAATAAAAACGACAGGTAGAGAGTGTTATATTCTAATGTTAAAGAATTTAATACATATTCAAGAGGACCAGAAGAGTTACCTGACACCTTTTGAGAGGAGGAAGCTTTATCACTTGTTGAAGATTTTGAAAAGGTGTGGACAATAAGTTCACATTGGCCTGCGATCTTTGTGACCTCATAGATGGAAATGTTGGCTTGCGTCTTCTTCATATCTTCCACAATGTTATAATCAATCATTTCACCTATAGCAGACAATGTTGAAGTGTCTAAAGGGGTGAATTTATTTGATGCTTATGGAGTTCTAGACTTACTATTGTTACTAGAGGAAGTGTTCTTGGACTTAACTGCCTCTCCAGGCTCACTATATGCATTTTGAGTAGGGTTGATAGGTGGTGAGATTCTTCTCAACAATTTCTCCTTCAATTTATGTTTAGTTAATTCTTGTTTAGATATAGGCCCTTTACTCCTTAAATTGTATCGACCATTTTACTTCTGGGGAGGGGGGCCATTTTGTGGTGGTTCTTTAGCATCCTTCTTATCAGTGTTGTAGATATAGTGCTATGCATTCATTACATGTCCAACACTTTTTCTTTCTTCTATTTCCTTAGGTTCTTGTATTTCCTTTGTTTGTTTTGTCTGCTCATATGCTAATAGAGTGTCCACAATGTGCGCAACCAAAGTGTTAATTTTGTGGTTCCATTGAGGGCATGCCTTTTCTAAGTGATATTCCTAATGGAAAGAACGGTAATTTTCCATGCCAATGCTTTCTATGTTCATCACAACATTCAAATTTTATGTAGACTTAGCAGTTTGATTTCTATTGTTAATATTGTTCCTTCGAAAAGGGAAGGACTTGGGAGGCTTGTTGCTAATGGAAGTCTCACTTGACCTTTTATTTAGTTCTAAAATTTCATTGGTGCGCATATTCACCATCCTGGTCAAGATTTTGATGTCTGATGATTTCTTCTCTTTGGTCTTATTAGAAGAAGGTTGTGACTTCCTACTAGTCTCTTTGGAATATTTTGATTCTTCATCATTTGTAATGACCCCAATCGTGCGCAAGTCCTTCTCAATGGTGATCACTTATTCAAATTTTAGTGCCAAATGGCTCTCTTTATGAACTAGGAAATATTGGTGGGCAAGGCAGTTTTGTAATAATCGGTGGCAATTGAATCATGTTGTTTGTTTCTGGGGGGAATTTATTCAATATATGATTGAATTTATTATGAAAATCCTTCACTTACTCATTTTCCCCCATCTTCATGCTTTCGATCTCTTTAAGTAGCATAGAGGTAGTTTCTCATCAGCAAACTTCTCAAGAAATAGCTTTTTAAGCTCCCTGTAGTTGTGTATTGAATTGACGGGAAGATATGGTACCATGATGTTGCTCTGCTTTCTAATGTATAAGTGAAAATCCTGCAGGAAACATTTGTAAATGCAGGTAGAAATCATTGAGATGGTCTTATGCCTTTGTCTTCTTATCTGGATCATACTTTGAGAGAAACTTTTCTAGATGTCTTGGCATCTTATGCAAATTGTCTGGAAGAGCAAGAGGCCCTTATGCCATCCGATCCAAATATTGGTCTACCATCTTCTCGTCTCTACGATTGTCCTCCTTATTAGAATTTGAGGAATCTTGACTGTCTAATTCATCGAAGAGGTTCTTAAAAATAAAAATTGTATCAACCTCATTGTTATAGGTCTATTTGGGCACATCACTCCCATCATTCATATCAATACTTTTAGGGCTCATCAAACCCTAATTCAATTGCTACATGCCCTAAACAAGTCATCAGATTAAATGCCATCATTCTTGAGACTTTCTTGGCCAGAAGACATCCTGAAATGACTCCTTGAGGGACCAACACAGCCTTGGTGAGGGGTAAATGCGCTGCAGATCAATTAGGCCCATTCAAGCGTTCTCTGGAGAGCACCTAGGCCCACTTTGACCTATGCTAGGTGAGATTGAGCGAAATCTTCATAGGGTTCTAGGAATATTCCTCCATTCTATACCATTATAGAAGATTCCCACCTCTTATCCTCTCCTATGAGATCGAAATTGGATAGGGAATGAATCAAATAACCTCCTATCCTCTCATCCCTTCCTCCATGGAAACTAACTCCCAAATTGTAAAGCCATTCAATGCCCAATTTATGACAAAACCACCTCCATTTCCCTATAAATTGAGCACTCACCATAATGATAAGGGGATGGAATTTGAAGAGTTCTAAGGAGATACTATTGGTTTGAGGTTTGAGATCATAAGAAAGTATTGTTATGCTGCTGGAGTGTTGTGCTTTTGGTGTGATGAAGGATGGAACTCAAGCTAGATGAGTGACATGGGATCGGACTTCTTTGGATGTAACTCTTCCTTCTACTTAATAAAGTTGTTTACACCTTTTCCCATATTCTTGTCTTTATGTATGATGATTATATGTGTAAATTCTTTCAATTCTATTTTCTTATAGTAGATAGATCTCTTTCTTTGATTGGTTTTTTGTCCTCTCTTTATGATTACAGGTATTGATCAAGCAGATTCAGTTCAAGAAGGAACAATGGGAGCTATTCAAAGGAGACAAAGGGAAGCGAAAGATAACAAGTAGGTCCCTTGTCTTATTTATCTTCTATAGGAAAAGGTTAAACTCTTTAATTCTGTTGTTCTAAGTGTAGCTACCCACTTAGGGAAGTTGTGTTTATCCGTAGATGCAAAATTCCACATAAAAAATTGGCAACCATTCTGGGGAATGACCATCGTTCTGGGTAGTTTATCCTCACCATAGTACACCCTAGTAGAATTTACTTGCTTTCATTGATCTTATTTTAGTATTTTTTAAGTGTTTTTTATCAAAACATTCAGGTTAGATGTCTTTTGATTGGTGTCTCTGGCACCAGCACATGCTTGGTCAGGGGACAGTGCTTTGCAGAGCACCCTTGGCTTAGAGACAGTGCTATGTAGCATAGTTACTCCCACTCTAACCTGCGCTAATCCTCCTTAAGCTTAAAACCCCGTCTTTGGCTTGAATTTTTCCAATTTTTCTTCTCAAGTTTTTTGTTTAAAGATTAATGTTTCTATGGTTCTAACATCAACTTGTATCTCTTCTCCTAGCCCTACTTTGACCTTGAATTTTTAGTGTTTCTTAAGAGTTTTATTTATCATTATCAATTCATTGTCAAAGTTAGCTTATATCGATTAGTCCTTTCTGAAAAGTATGTTTCGTAAATTCTTCATTTCTTTGAAAAAGAAACTGTTGTAAAGTCTTCATTTCTTGTGAAAAGTATTGATTTATTGTTTATGCATCTAGTTCCTTTTTGTTCATCTAAACACTAAAGGGACTAAAAAGAAAAACTTGCATTTTGCATATTGTAGTTTGTGAATGCTTGATAGGAATAGCTAGGGAAATTGCATTAAGTGTGCTCTTTGCTCTTTGTCAAAGTTCTGATTGCTTTATCCCTTACTAGCTACGGTTTTCATTGTTAATTGAATGAAAGAATGTTTCTCATGTTAGTTGCATTCTAGGAATTGCAAACATACATCACATGGTGAACCTTGAAAGGAAAATTTTTAAGAAGGTCAACATAAAAGTTATCTCAATTAACCTAATGGAGCATTGTAACTTAACGCATAACATTTAGAGTTCTAGGGTAGAGACATGTTCTGGCATTGTTAAACATAACAGTTGTCATTGACTTGTCTGCGATACATTCTGAGTACGATACCTCATTCCATGTACGTAATTATATCGTAGCTCATCCAGGTACCTTCGTGTATATAGTTCAGTGTTATAGTACGAAAATTATAAAGGAATGCTCTCACTGTGTGGTTTCACATTAGACGACGCTAATACGGATTAGGCCTCCACATACTTTCAAGTATATATGGGAGGACTACATTAGGTTGCTATCCATCCTTGGGTAACCGAGTCATCTACCTTGTACACTGTGATACACAGAACACAACAATCAGGTAGATTTCATGCTCGTACTTCTCGGTTCGCTGGGAGGTATTTTGCAGTTCATAGTTACTTGGTAATCCTTTTGCCTAGATTATCCCTCTTTTGTTTTGTTATTTTATTTTGATTAAAATAAAATTAATTGACCATGGATAACATCCTCCACATCACTCCTTAGTTGATCTTAGGTTGAAACATATGTCAACAACTCGGATTCCATCGATCAAGGAATTCCTTTTGATGGGAATCCTAGCCCTTTTCCTCCTTTCAAAAATATTGGTGCTCCTTATATGGCTACATTGCCCCTTTCGAGATTTACCACTGCCTTTCTAGTATGGTTTTTTTCAACCTCCTTGGTTCAAAATGTCGTGAATTCTTTGCAATCGAGTACTCCTCCAACTACACAAAATCAACCTCCAGTTGATCCTAAAGTTGACCCTTTGCATTCTTCCTCGGTTTTGTCTTCCTCCCCTTCTTCCTCTTCGCTTGGTGAAAGTATTAACACTAGTAACCAGGTGGCAAAGAAGAAGAAGAAAGGGAAGAAGAATAAGAAGAAGAAGAAAATTCAGTGGGGGAACCAAGCAACCATTGCTTTGAATGCAACTTCTGATGATAAATTGTCTGATAAGCCTTACAAATTTTGATATCCATGCAAACTTTGTACAGGAAACCATGTTCTTTGAAATTGCCTTGATATTCCTCGGATCTTAGAAGAATGGTCTTCTCGTTCACATCATACTGTGTCATCAACTTCTAGAGATCATGCTGGTGACACACCATTAACTAGTGGTAGTAAAGTTCATGGGAAGAAGGGTAAAGTTAAGTTTCCTTGTAGGTTATGTGAAAGGAATCAACCCATTCACCTTTGTCCCTATCTAGATGAAGCCCAAAAAGTGTTGGATAATTGTCCTGCTTCTTCGCAATGACTTCCATCTAGTTACAGGATACTCTCCCTTAATCCTTCACTAGTTGATGAATTGACTGACCCAAATCAACCGTCGGTCAAACACACTCTCTCTGAATATAAATCCCATGAGTCTATACCTGACCCATCACAGGTCGAGGAAACAGTTGACCTGATTTCACCTTCAGTTAATCGTACCTTTCCTGTAGAGAGTGAGTATGATACCACTCAGGTTATCTTCGCTTCTTCAGATTCCAATGATATTGGAGGAAACCCTCCTGTTCCATCAAGACAGGAGGAAAATCCTCCCATTCTCGTAACTCAAGGGGGTAATTCTCTCGTTCTTACGGTACCCCCTCCAAGTAGTCTGGTCACTTCCTTTGATTGGAATCGACTGGCAAGATGTCGTCTTCCTTCTTATGTGCCTTTCCAAATCATAGTACAGGTTTGTAAAATGGTCATACCTGGCACTATTATAGATGAAGGTGCATCTGTGAGTATCCTTTCCTCCACTGCTTGGCAAGCGCTCGGTTCGCCGCCACTTGTTCCTGTTACCCAGAATATGTTGGCTTTTAACAGAGGAACCAGTCAACCATTAGGGATCCTTCCTTAGTTGCCTATTACTTTGGGAGGAAAAATTGTTTATCTCAATGTGATGGTAGTCCTAGGCCCTTTAGATTACAATTTACTTCTTGGGCATGACTATGTTTATGACATGGGAGCTATTGTTTCAACACTCTTTTGAGTGATGTGTTTCCTGCATGAAGGCAGAATTGTCACCGTTGACCAGCTTTCATTTCCTGGTCCAAATATGGCTTCCAGTCAACCATCTTCCCTAAATGGTCCTTTTGTCCCAACGGTATCTTTCCCGCCACAGGTTAATTATGTGGCAACCCGTTCCATGCCTACATCAAATAACGATCAATTTCGTGATGTTGTACATTATGTACTGGGTGCATTGAAACCAGATCTCGAATTCCTTGTTATGGATCCCTTCTAGAGCATTTTTCTCCCATTTGATGAGAATCTCTTGGAAGTCATGACCTCTTATGGGTCATGAACAAAGGGTATGAGCATAGTTCCTTGTCTTGTGTCAAGCTCGTTAAAAAATGAAACAAGGAATATGAGTATATTTCTTTTACTGTGTCAACCTCATTAAAAAATGAAATAGGTCCATGAGGACAGTTCCTTGTCTTGTGTCAACCTCGTTTAAAAATGAAATAAAGGATATGAGTATAGTTTCTTGTCTTGTGTCAAGCTCATTAAAAAATGAAACAAGAAATATGAGCATATTTTCTTGTCTTGTGTCAAGCTCGTTAAAAAATGAAACAAGTAATATGAGGATACTTCTTGGTCTTGTGTCAACCTCGTTAAAAAATGAAACAAAGGGTATGAGAAAAGTTTTTTGTCTTGTTTCAAGTTCGTTAAAAAATGAAACAAGGAATTAGAGCATAGTTCCTTGTCTTGTGTCAAGCTCATTAAAAAATGAAACAAGGAATTAAAGCATAGTATCTTGTCTTGTGTCAAGCTTGTTAAAAAATGAAACAAGGAATCTGAGTAGAGTTCCTTGTCTTGTGTCAATCTCATTAAAAAATGAAACAAGGTCCCCTGGAGCAAAGTTCCAAGTCGTTAGATATCGTAAAATCACAGTCAAGTCTTTCACCTGATCTCGTAAATGAACCTTTATTCCATTCGCCTGGTAGCCATGAGTAGTCTACTTAGGCGAATGCAATGAAGCTTGGGGGGCATGCAGTTGTTGGGTGCTAAAAGGTGTCTTTTAAAACTCCTAATTGCCTCACATTAATTATCAACCTGGGTAATTCTTTTTATTCCAAGACTGTACACAATATGTGCAAGCTATAAATCCAGAGAGTAATGTTTTAAACTAAGCTATGAAATTCAATACAAGAGTAAACGGATGCAATCATAAATCTCAAGCTTGTAACTCTAAAGTAAATAACTCATCTAAGCATCATGACTCTATCTCAAACAATACCGTGATTCAATCTCAATCAACCAAATTCAAATGACAATCAACCGAGAGCACCGTAGTATTAACTGAGCTATTTCAGTTGTACTTAAACTATTAGGTAAAAGGAAATAATTTAATCAATCACGCTTTATTCTGAAATTAACCGGAAATGATTCTTTAACCAATAACTAATTCAATCCATGACATGAATTAAATAAAATCAACTATTACTGCGCATTAATGAAATGAATACCAGAAATCCAATTCAACAAAAATACATCAACTAAAAATCTATAAAGCAGAATAACTTGCAGGAAACGAAAATGCATAAAACAATGAACAGCAGTAAGTTCCACCAGAGACCGGGCCCTAGCCACCAGCGAACACTGCTTAATGATTTCAGAAGATACGAACGAACAGCAACACAAGTTGTATATTAATCATCAAAGTCACTGATCATTACAACACGATCTTGTTTCTTAGAATCACCCTTCTATAAATTAAAATTACAATCCAAGTAAAAAGACGAGAGATCCCTCTTCGGTCTTCTCTTTTATAGTCAAAAGGAAAAGATAAATGTGATCCCTCAGGATCAGGAGATCCTGAGGGATTCACAACTAAATGCTATCTTCAGACAATTCTTCTATCTTGCACTGATCTCCTTGACTTGTTCCTTGGTTCGACCACACCCGACGCATCTCATTTTCCTTGATTAGCTTTTGTTGTTCCGACTTGGTAACAACAGTTATTCCTTCTGCTGTTTTTCTACATAAAAAGTAATGAGAGTTAGTTTGGTCGGTCAAATCATATCAAGAGTTGTTTTATTCATTCCTTATCAAAATCCTATCAATTTGTTATTATATTATGGCATAAGATGGATAAGAAATGAGAAAAAGGATAATAATCAAGAGTAAATACATACCTGTTGCACGGCTCAACATACTCCCCCGCTTACCTTTTTTCATGTCCTCATGACAAATAAATAATTCCTATGTAATATAGTTAAGGAGTAGGCTAGAAAAAAGGCTTCTTTATCAGGCCTGAAACCGTGACTTTTTGTCAAATTTGCAAAGGCTTTTTGTTCATGTCTTTCAGGTAACTCATAGTCAAACCAATACCCTTTAGGAGGATACCAAATAATGGGACATCTAAATCGACATCCCAACCAATAAGGCCCTTCCCTCAAAATAAGATTGCTATATGTGATTAACCGGCTTGCAGCAGCTTTGAAGTTCCCATAATTAAATGGTTCTCTTTCCTTAACACTGTTAGTTGAGACCATCCATCTCATTTTGGATGCAGTCAGGGACCTTTCTTGGATAGAGAGGAAATATGTTGTTCCTTTCTGTACAATTTCTTTATGTATGGGCCCTAAAATTTGAATCATGCCTTCTTGTGTCATCAGCCTTTTATGTCTAGCAAATAGTTGCAAAGGGTGAGTAGGCTCACTTCTTACCTAGAGATCCAACCCGTGTTCCTGTCTTTGGAATGAATTATATGCCTCAAACCACTTAATTTGGTTAACTGCAAAAGAGATAAAAGCCTGGAATTGAATATCTACAACAAAAGGGCTAGGGTTCTTATCAACTTCTCCTTCTAATATGAAATTATGCAGATAAAATTCACAAAGAAGCCTTTGGAATTTTGCCCCATGTTCCTTGCAGCAACTTATAAAATCTTTAGTTGTCTTTAACTCAATTAGCTTGCCAGCTCTTACGGCTTTAACCTTTAACAATAAGTATCATTCTAATAAGAATAGGGCATAATTTGTGGTCGGAGACGTACATGTCAAGACATCTGAATATAGCGAGCAAATGGTGTCTATCTGATTCCTGGCTTTGTCTAGCTTGGTCTTTACCTTCTTCAGCTTTTCTTCTTCCTGTCTCAATTTCTCAAAGGCCCCATTTTTAGTTATGGTTAATTCCCTAAACTATTTTTGCAATTCTTGATCTTTTTGCAGAGGGACTGTCTCTTGTTCACATCGTTCTAGAGCAAGTTGGGCTTGCATCAGTTCTTCATGTAGCTTTAGGAGAGTAGGGTCTTTGCTTGACTGGATATACTTTGATTGTTCTTTTGTCTGAGTGCCTGTGCTATGAGAGAATATTTCCTCAATCTGTACTTCCTTGCTTTTGGAGGACCAACCCTCCATCTGAATGGCTGCATCCACTAACTCTGCATGAAAATTTTCCTAGGTGGCTATTGTTCGAGTAGGAATGAGTTCGGATTGGGTCTCTTTTGACCTACCCTTACATATTTCTATTTGCGTAGCCATAGAGACTACTTCAAGATTAGTGTTCTGGGCTTTGTTATTTGCAATTCTTTTAAGCTTCTTGCGTAGCCTTTTAACAGCCTTTTTAAGCTTTTGATATTTGTGCCTCAACTTCTTTAGTTTTGCTCTGGATACTTGCCCCTTCCGAGGAGCCTCTTTTATACTAACAAGATCGTCAATAGCTTCTACATATAAAGATTCTTGTTGTTTATCATGGTTGTGTTCCAATAGAACTGTGTCACTAGACTGGTTGTCTGATCCATGAATAACTTTTGTGTCTGCTTCCATTTCCTGGTCAGAGGGTAGAATTTCTGCATGCCCAGAATCTTCTGGGGATTGAGCTTCCAATAAGTTAGGATCAAGTGATCCTCCAGGCTGCATGTATGCATTTAGATTTTCTAGAACTTGAGCCATCCCTATCTCAAAATCCTATAGAATATCATTTTGGGGACTCATGGTTGATGCTTGAGGCAGTTCTTCTTCATTTTCTAGTTCATCATCAAGGTGTTGTGCCCTTTCTTGTTCTAAGTCTGATCTATCCTCTTCCTCGGGTTCTTGTCCTAAATTGGCCTCTTCCCTGGGTTCTGATTCTGGATGACATCCTTCCCCTTGTTCAAGTTCTTCCTCTGGTTCCGACTCAGAGTCCTGTATACTAATTGGCCTGGATGGTTCTACAGGTTATTCGGCGCTATCTACAGACATTCTCTAAGCCAAATATAACCTTTCATACCACCTGCACTTGTGGGGTTCAATGTTTGAGAGGGTAGACCTTTTCCTTTTCGAAACAAGGCCCTGTTGGCTTATTGCCAAAATTTCAAGACTTTGAATTACATGGTTTTGGCTAATCTCCAGGGGCGCTATGAGACCATCCCAATTTAAGTTTTGTTGAACGAGGTTGTGGGTAACAATTAGTCTTATCAACCCATGGTGGCTAACTACGTTTTCCAAGTGCCTAGCCCGTCTTATTCTATCGGCAGTATCATGTAGCAATAAATTCAAGAAAGATGGCAGATTAACAATGATCTTTTGTTTCAAAATAGCTAAAAGTTTGAGTTGTCATGGTCTTACCACGTCTCGTCATCCATCACAAGTAATGTACCTCTAGAAAATAATTGCCAACTCATGCCATGGTTCTTCCAGAGAATATGGTTGTATGCCCTTGCCTTTCTTGATTAATTCCTCGCCTGCATCTCTGAAAATGTCCACCGCGTCTTGTAACATTATGTGTTTCTTTGGCCATGTAGTTCCTTCTGTCGGTAGCCTATATACTTCAATTATTATAGTGTCTGATATTGTAATTCTTCTACCTCTCACCAGGGATTTCCCATTCTGCAGATGGTGTAAAAATTCAATAGCGATTTCCTCACTAGAGGGCTGAAATCTTGTGAAGTGTGTTATCCACCCGGTGCGGACCAGAATTTCTCTAGCTCTCTATCAGAGATTTCCAGCACTAGAGGTTCATGGCGCACTAACTTACCACCCATAATGCTTGAGTTCTTCCTACTATTGCAAAGGATTAGTGCAGTGGAGAAAACACAGCAACAGACATCAACAGAGAGATAGAACAACAAGTAAGTTGTAACAGCTAAGTTTTCCAATTTTAAACAATATTTGTACTAAAATTCATTAATTCGAGGACTATTATTTTGCCACATGTCGCATGATCATAGAGTACCATATCAACCTATGAAATTCAATAAAATTGTTATACTGCATGCACGAGTGTGATGAAGGTCCCCTCCCTCCTTCAAGATGAGAGGTCGCCTACGACCGAATGGATGGGTGAATGCTATTCTGACGGCAACGTACAAGGGTGAAAGATATGGCATTAATATGGGACAAAGTACATATATTAATGAGAGGACTGTAAAAGGTATGGATATTATGAAAGTGAGGTGTGTAATGATGGTTATTGATAAGAGACAAGATTCTTTGGTTGATGATAGGTTATGCAGTAAGGAAAGAGGATGACAATATGCAAGAAAGATGCTTTGCTGATGATATTTCAGCTACAAATGATATGATTGATTAAAAAACATTAACTCATGCATAAAGGTTCAAGGTAGGCAAAAATTAAGGAAATAATTCTTCTGATAAAAAGAAAAGTAAGAAGAGGGTATTATAATAATTATTGATGTTGAAAAATGGAACTTCAATACCATAAGCAGAGCTTCTGTTTCCAGCAGGCATCCATAGCCTCGACAGAGTTGCTTTATAACCCATATGAGCCAGGATCCTCAATTTATAGTTAGAGAATTCCATTTTTGTTTCTACAGAAGAGATCAGTGTGCTGGCATGGTAACCAGATGACAACACTGTCATTCACTGGGAAGTAGAAAAAAGTGATCAGGTCGGCTCATGATGAGACCTCCTATTCCAAGGATATTTTTTCCATCCTTTGGATCATAACCCTGGTGTGGTGGCCATAGTGGGAATGTCGCATTGCTACATCCTTATGAACATGGTAGGTTGGCTCTTAATGAGACCCCCTGTCCTCTATCTTTAGGCAAAATTTGTTGTTTTTACACATTTTTATAATAAATAGAGGGAGGCTTAGTACTCCTTAAGAGCAGGGATGGTGGAAGAAGTTGAACATATCAATAGAAAAAAATATACCCATAATCTCACTTATAATAGATGGAGAGGATTATAACCAGGAGGGATGGAACCAACATGGTAAAGATGATCAATCGATATTATATAAAACAGAAATCAAAACAGTAAATTAATATATAAATAACTGTGTCCTTCCCCATTTTTTTCTCTTTTTTTTAAGAAATCTATCATCAAGAAGTTGTCTTGTTAAAGATCATAACGTTGAGGATATTCACCTGCTTTAATAGAATCCATAATTCTCATCCTTATAAAAGTATTGTACTTCATGCCATGAAAGAGAATTAGAAAAATGGGGCTGAGATTAGCTATGAATAGTCCTGGAGTGTTGTTCAACATTACAAAAAATGAAAAAAACATGACTTTAAGAAGAAAAAATGGTGCTCCAAAGAAGGAACAGCAACAAATTCTAAAAAAAAAGGTAGCATTTGAACAATAAACAACATAAAGTGTTGTTCCAAAGTGGGAACAACAATAAAAAAAGTGTTATTCTGAAGTGGGAATAGCAAAAACAAAAGTGTTGTTCCAAAGTGGGAAAAACAAAAAAGGTGTTGTTCTGAAGTGGGAACAGAAAAAACAAAAGTGTTGTTTCGAAGTGGGAATAGCAAAAACAAAAGTGTTGTTCTGAAGTGGGAACAGCAAAAACAAACGTGTTGTTCCAAAGTGGAAACAGAAAAAACAAAAGTGTTGTTCTGAAGTGGGAATAGAAAAAACAAGCATGTTGTTCCGAAGTGGGAACAACAAAAACAAACGTGTTGTTCCGAAGTGGGAACAACAAAAATCAAATGTGTTGTTCCGAAGTGGGAACAGCAAAAATCAAACGTTTTGTTCTGAAGTGGGAACAACAAAAACAAACATGTTGTTCTGAAGTGGGAACAGAAAAAATCAAACGTGTTGTTCCAAAGTGGGAATAGCAGAAATCAAACATGTTATTTCGAAGTGGGAACAACAAAAATCAAACGTGATGTTCCGAAGTAGGAACTGAAAAAATCAAACATGCTATTCCGAAGTGGGAATAGCAAAAATCAATTGTGCTATTCCGCAGTGAGAACAACAAAAATCAAATGTGTTGTTTCGAAGTGGGAACAACAAAAATCAAACGTGTTGTTCTGAAGTGGGAATAGCAACAATAAAAAAAAACGTAGAAAATCAGATCAACAATCATATTTACAGTTTTTACAAAAAGGAATAACATTTTACAATAATGAACCTGCCGAAGGATTTCCTTCTGCAACTAAGATTTGCATGGTGGAGTCTTCGCGTATCTGTTGGTAAAAGGATTTTCTTGTGAGTGGTTTTTGGTAAAGGCGTACTTGATGCCCATTTGCTTTGAAGGAAAAATTAGACCCATCAATGGTGGCCAATGTAAGAGTGCCATTGTCATGTACTTCCTTCATTTCACAGGGGCCTAACCATCTAGTCTGCAGTTTACCATGGAACTCTTGAAACCTAGAATTGTAAAGAAGAGTCTAGTCACCCTCATGAAATGTCTTCTTCTTAATCAGGGAATCGTGCCACTTGGCTCTTTGTTGTTGAATGAGTGTAGTATGTTGCAAAGCCAATAGCTGAATTTCATATAATTCATTTATTTGTTTTAGTTTGTTAATCTGGGCTTCAATTAAATCCAATCCCATTTCCTGGGCTATCCTTAGTGTTTGTATCTCAAATTATATGGGGAAAATTGGCTCCTTACCAAATACTAGCTGATATGGAGAGTATCTAGTTGTGTTCCTCCAAGTCGTGCGATATGCCCACAAGGCCTCTAGCAGTTGAGCCACCCAGTCCCATTTGTGAGATGAGATTGTCTTCATTAGAATAGCTTCAATTACTTTGTTGGTACTCTCCACCTGGCCATTTGCTTGCAGGTGATATGGAGAGGTAAAACTGTGAATAATGTGATGATTCTTTAGTGTAGCAACAACCTTGTGGCCTACAAATTATGGCCCCCCATCAGTAATTACTTCTCTGGGTAAGCCATATCACACAAAAATTTTGAAAAGAAAATTAATCACTATTTCCTCTATCCCTCTTGGTAATGCTACTACCTCCATCCATTTAGTCATGTCTTCTTATGCAACTAGTATGTATGCTTTCTGATTGGACGGTGGGTTGATCGGCCCGACGAAATCTAATGCCCATCGCTCAAAGGGTTCTATCACCAGCTATGGATGCAGGGGCATCTCATCAGATTGGCCAGGGCGGCCCCTCCTTTGGCAACTATCGCATGCCTGGACAAATTTCTTAGCATCCTTAAAAATCGTGGGCTAGTAGTAGCCCATTTGCAAAATTTTATGTCCAGTTCTGTGGTCTGCAAAATGTCCACCGCAAGGTCCATCGTGGCAGGCTTTTAAGATATCATAAATTTCATCTTCCCTGGTACACCTGCAGATGTACATATCGGCCCCAGTGTGAAAATGGTATCCTCTGATCCAAGAGAACTGAGTGTTACGCTGCACTTTTAATTTCCTTTCTTTGAGTGTTAGATGTTTGGGTGGTTTTCCTACTGCTAAATAATTCGCCACATCTGCGTACCATGGTGTTTTCACGGCCACAACAAACAGGTGTTCATCCAAGAACTGGTCTTTTATCGCCATTGCATCATCTGTTCTTGGTACTCGGGAGAGGAAATCTACCACTAGGTTTTCCCTCCCTGGTCGATCCTTTATAGTTATGTCAAATTCCTACAAAAGTAGTAACCAACGTGTCACTCTTCCATTCGCGATGGGTTTATTAGCTAAATATTTGATAGCAGAGTGATCAGTATATAGAACTACAGGGTATTCAGTTATATAGTGTCTGAAGTTGTTAATAGCATAAATAACAGCTAAAAACTCTTTCTCTATTACTATATAGTTCAACTCAGCAGGAGTTAAATATTTGCTAATGTAGTATATAGCGTAGGGTTTCTTGTCATCTTCTTGGCCAAGAACTGCTCCAACAGCTGAATCTGACGCGTCTGATGAAATCTGGAATGGTGTGTCCCAATTCGGCCCTCATATTACTGGTCCTATTGATAGTAGTCGTTTCAATTCTGTAAAGGCAATGTCACATTTGTTAGTCCATATAAAATCAACATTTCCTGTTAAGTCATATAATGGTGCAGCAATCTATGAGAAGTTCTTTATAAATCTACGATAATATCCTGCAAATCCCAAAAAACTATATACCTCTGTTTGAGTGCAAGGAGTAGCTAATAAGAGGATTACCTGTATTTTTGCTGGATCTACCTGAATTCCAGTTGCTGAAATGAAATGACCTAGGATCAGGCCCTCTGTCATCATCATATGGCACTTCTCGTGACTTAAGCAGAGCCTAGTTGCAATACATCGTTCCAAGACTTTCTCCAATGTCTGTAATCCCTGTTCAAAGTCATCTCCATAGGGTGTGAAATCGTCCATGTATACCTCCAATCCTTCATTTATCAAGTCTACAAAAATACTGAGTATGGCTCTTTTGAATGTGGCAAGTGTGTTGCGCAATCCAAAAGGTAATACCCTGTAAGCAAATTTTCCCCATGGGTAGGTAAAAGTAGTTTTATCTTGGTCTTTAGGGGCAATCTGAATTTGGTTGTTGCCGCTGAAGGCATCTAGGAAAGAGAAGAATTTCTTCCCCTGGTCGATGAATGGAAGGGGAAAATGGTCTTTTTGCGTTGCTTTGTTGAGTTCTCTGTAGTCAACGCATATCCGCCACTTCCCATTCTTTTTAGGGACCACTACTAATGGAGAAACCCATTTACTGTCAGATATAGGATAGATAAAATTCACATCTAATAGTTTTTGAAGTTCTTCTTTAACAATATCCTTTAGGTGAGGATTTAATCTACGTTGAGGTTGTCGAATGGGTCTTACATCTTTTTTAGTGTAAATGTGGTGCATACATAGCTGAGCGTCAATCCCTTTCACGTCTGGGTAATCCCAAGCAAAAGCTCCTTTACATTTCCTAAGGACTTGAATAAGTTTTTGTTGCTGGTCATCACTCAGATTATTGTTAATATTTAGGATATTCCCTAGCTCGATTTCAATGGTGGTTGTTGGTATTGGTTGGTCATTGATATCTCTTAGGGAATCTTCTTCAATTTCATTGTCAATGACTACTTTAATCATGTGACATTTCAAACTAGATACTGTAGCAGGATGATTGATAAAGGTATTAATGACATTGTCTTCTATTTGGTTTTTAAATTCAAGGGCATCTGCCACAGTCAATGGTGACCGAATATTTTCTATTAAATATGTTATAGGTTTCTTCCTAGTTTTTACAATGGTTAGGCTTGGTTGAGCAGGAGGGTATAAGGCTAGATTCTTCACATCATTCCCTCTGGTTATGGTCATACTGCCTATCTGGCAGCTGATATAAGCATCAGCGGTTGCTAACCAAGGCCTTCCTAAAATTAAAGGATGTCCATCTAGCTGGTTCCTAGGGTTAATAATCAAAAAATCTGCTGGATATTCCCAAGTGTCTACAGAAACCATCACATCCGGTAATGTTCCTTCTGGCCTAATGACTGAGCAGTCAGCAAGTTCCAGCAAGGTAGTTGTTGGTTCCAAGGTTGTGATGCCAAGCATTTCACAAGTTGTTTTGTGCGAATGTTAATGGCTGCCCCTAAATCAACTAAAGCATTGGGAAAAGAGCATCCATTTATCTGTACTGTGATAATGGGGTTTCCCGGGTCTTCATATTTTACATGTGTTTCTTTGCCTAGTAATAAATCAGACAAAGTCCCGACAATATGGATAGTTGGGGTTATTTTTGTTTGCCTCATAGACTTCTTTACACACAATTCTTTAATAGTTTTGGCATATATTGGAATGTCTTCAATAACTTGGAGGAGGGTTATTTTTATACAGATATTCTTGAGTTCATCCAGAAGATCAAAGTCGGGATGTTCAATTGGGCATGGTCTCATCAATATTTCTAGGAATGGTGGGGAAGTAGTTATGATCTATTCGGGAGTTTTCTGCCTGACTGTATCTTCCCCTTGTCGATCGTTTACAGTCAAAGGCTTATTTAGGTGTGGTTCTTCAGGTTGCAGGTTTTTATCCTCGTCTGGAGCGATTATGCGTCCAGATCTTAACTTGAGTTCATTACACTCTCTCAACTCTGCTTCAAGGTCCAGACCTTCAATGATTTGCATTGACTGGATTGGTCTGTTGTTGGGATTTGGGTTGGGTTGGGCTGGGAGTTGTGGTTGTATATTAGATTGAGGATTTTGCTGCAACTTATAATGTGCTGGTAAAGTAGGTTGAGACAGAGGAATTGTCCCCATAGGCTGGTTCGTGGATCTTTGCCAATTTGATTTCCAGTTCTGATTTTGTGAGGTGGAAGGGGACCATTGGGATGGATAGGGATTGTTCTGCTAGAATGGTGGAGGGTAAGAGGGATTTGACCAATTATTGTTTGGATTTGACTGGTTGGGCCATGATGGCATAAAAAATGTTTGAGGTGGCCAAGTAGAAAAAGGTAGCTGGTTTTGCCATGTTGCCCCTGAATATTACTAAGAATTATATTGCGAGGGAGGAAATAACGAAGATGGATTGGTAGGCATACCTTCTGATGTGCTTGTCATTGATGATGTTGGTTCAGCAGATATATTGGTTCTACTTCCTCTTCCACTGCCTTGAAGACTGCTTTTAATCCTGGGAGCGATGGGCAACTTTCTGTGGCATGCTCCTTGGTACATATGGCACATGCCTGTATCATATCTAGCAGGCATTCTTTATGACTGTGTTTTTTTCTACAACGGGGACAGAAAATAGCCAAGTTCTGTTCTACCTCAGCTTGCTTTCGTTTAGCTTGCATGATATCTAATTGTGTCGTCAGGGTTCCCAGGATATCAGTCTTGAAATCCTCCAATAGATTGCCGATTTCGACTCTTGTAATGCCTCCTCCTGAGGCTTTGTTGTCTCTGGTGATCGCATCGTGTCTAGTTGGTTTCAACCTTGTACTTCCCCCGGAGCACCTGATGCACAAGTCTATAATATTGTCATAATCTTCTTGATAAATATCACCCTTACCCATTATATTCAGTGTTTCTACCCATTGGTCTTTCATACCTTTAATCATTGTGGTTTTTAGAACATTATCAGGCAGATTTGCATAAGGAGATCTTTGCAGATTATATTGGAAACGCTCCACATATTCTTCCAGAGTCTCGTTAGGCTTAGCTACCATTTGAAAGATTTCATCTTTTAGTTCTCTAGTTCAGCAATAATCTTGGTATTTTTTAAGGAAGGATGTTTTCATATGTTCCCAATCATTGATGGTACCTCCACCAAGTCCCATAAACCAACGCAGGGCTGCTCCCTTCAGAGTAGAGGGGAACAGTTTCAGCTTCTGGGGGTCAGTGGTGTAATCATAACCCCTACATAGGACATCAAATTCGAAAAGGAATGCATCAGGGTCTTCTGAAGTTAGCCCATGAAAGGTAGGAATATTCTGTAATGGAATAGCTTTCATGGGGGCATTGATAGTTGTGTCTACAATAGGGTATTGTAACGTAGATGTCTGGGGTTGTCGCTGATTATTGGCCATTTGGTCAAAAATATGCCAATATTCTTCAAGGATCTCTAGAGCTGGAGAGTTGTTCCTAGGATGTCCAGAAGAGGCTGGAATGATTTTAATAGTGCAACCTTGATCCAGAACACTTGGTGTTATTTGTTCAATCACTACTTCAAGAGATGTAGGTTCTAATGATTTAATTTTAGGATTACCTGTTTCTCCTTCTCCTTCACGAAGGATGCAAGAATTCCCTTCTTGTGAAGGGCGTGGTTGTGAATTTTCAATATCTTGGAAACTTTGTTCAGACCCTTCGGTCCTACTATGAATCTCAACGTTAGCTATAGATGGTGATCCTGTGGCCTGAAGGGAAACAGTAGGGTGTCTGGTAGCAATAGTTTGGGGTCCTACTGATGACTGAGACTCAACTTTTCTTATGATTTCGTCAATGAAGGTTGATCGTCCAAGGGTTACCAGTCCCTTGGATTTTTCAGGTTTGGGGGGAGGAATTATATCTTTTTCTAGTTTTTTCTTCTTAGTCATTCATACAAAATACAAACATTTATTTCTATCTGAAATTCCTACGCAATTCTACTGGAAAGAGGGCAGAGTAGTGAGCATTTTACTCGCTCGGTACGCAGGTTCTTACCTCCCGTTTTTAATACCCAATTCTCTCTCAACAGACAAACATCACTCTTTGTAAAATGGCAACACTCTCCCCAGCAATGGCACCAAAATGTTGTGTGCTAAAAGGCGTATTTTAAAACTTCTAATTGCCTCACATTAATTATCAACCTGGGTAAGTCTTTTTATTCCAAGAGTGTAAAAAATATGTGCAAGTTATAAATCTATAGAGTAATGTTTTAAACTAAGCTATGAAATTCAATACAAGAGTAAACGGATGCAATCATAAATCTCAAGCTTGTAACTCTAAAGGAAATAACTCATCTAAGCATCATGACTCTATCTCAAACAATACCGTGATTCAATCTTAATCAACCAAATTCAAATGAAAATCAATCAAGAGCACTGTAGTATTAACTGAGCTCTTTCAGTTGTACTTAAAATATTGGGTAAAAGGAAAGCATTTAATCAATCATGCTTTATTCTACAATTAACCGGAAATGATTCTTTAACCGATAACTAATTCAATCCATGACATGAATTAAATAAAACCAACTATGACAGCGTATTAATGAAATGAATACCAGAAATCCGATTCAACGAAAATACATCAACTGAAAATATATAAAGCAGAATAACTTGGAGGAAATGAAAAATGCATAAAACAGGGAACAGCAGTAAGTTCCACCAGAGATCGGGCCCTAGCCACCAGCGAACATTGCTTAACAATTTCGGAAGATACGAATGAATAGCAACACAATTTGTATATTAATCATCAAAGTCACTGATCATTACAACATGATCTTGTTTCTCAAAATCACCCTTCTGTAAATTAAAATTACAATCCAAGTAAAAAGACGAGAGATCCCTCTTCGGTCTTCTCTTTTATAGTCAAAAGGAAAAGATAAATGTGATCCCTCAGGATCAGGTGTTCTTGAGAGGTTCACAACTAAATGCTATCTTCAGATAATTCTTCTATCTTGCACTGATCTCGTTGACTTGTTCCTTGGTTCGACTGCACCCGACACATCTCATTTTCCTTGATTAGCTTTTGTTGTTCTGACTTGGGAACAACAATTGTTCCTTCTGCTATTTTTCTACATAAAAAGTAATGAGAGATAGCTTGGTTGGTCAAATTGTATCAAGAGCTGTTTTATTCATTCCTTATCAAAACCTATCAATTTGTTATTATATGATGGCATAAGACGGGTAAGAAAGGAGAAAAAGGATAATAATCAAGAGTAAATACATACCTATTGCATGGCTCAACAGCAGCTAGAATCGAGTCATCATGCTAGGGGCATGTAAACTGAATCCAAGCATAGTTTTTCATTTCAAGCTTGTGTAAAAATGAAACTAAATCCAAGCATAGTTTTTCATTTCAAGCTTGTGTAAACATGAAACTGGATCCAAGCATAGTTTCCAATGGTTCAAGCTTGTGTAAAAATGAACCCATCTCCATTTTAACCCTCGTGATTGCCATTTTATCAGCCTTTTCCCTCAGATGAGCCTTGGTTTTTCTCCTTCCATCGTCACTATCTACTTGGCCAATCATACGCTTTCACTTGGTCTTTTTACCCTTTTTAAGGAACAACTGCAATGAGTGGTCTTATTAGCAAGCCTCTTCACATAAATCAACATGTTTTGAGAAGTTCCAACATCACCAGAACCAGTTGCTATCTTAGACACCACTCATTCCTCAAAGTGGAGTCCTCTTTAAGCTCTTTTCAGACTCTCAAAATATGAAAAGATTGTCGAGTTCTTATCCTTTTCATCTCGTTAATGGATTGGAAACGACATCTACTCAATATAATTTTAACCCTTTTCTGGACTGAGATAGATTATTTAAAAAAAAGGAATATGTTGATCAAACATGGTCAATAGGTTCGCTATTGTATTATTTTACGTTTTTTCAGACCTGAGAGAAAAAGAACTTGTGGATTTTTCTTTTTGTCTGTTTTCAAACTCTCTAAACATGAAAAGGACCGAGTTCTCATTGTCGTTAAACTCATTAAAACATCAAATAGCGACAAACTTGTCCATCATGACAAGACCGAGTTTTATCTTCGCTAGACTCGTTAAAACATCACATAGCAATGGATTCACTCGAAGGATGGAATTATACAACAAGCATATGTTATCCTCCTCAAGCTTGATAAAAATAAAGAGGCACTGGTCAGCAATGACTGGGGAAAATGGGAAAAAGGGGTAAAACACTTTATGGTAGCAGGTCGCTCTTGAACATGACACTTTCACTTCATCTCTGTGACTACTTGGGTTGGGTTATATGCTTGATGGTTATCATACCTATGGTCTATCATGCCATCCATTACTTTGATTTTGGGTCAATGTTGCCAATTCATTCAGCGTCACCGACATGTTCAAGAGAAGTCACTCAGTTAAAATTCATCCTTTGCAGTACTCATAAACCTTCATTTTCATGACTGCCATTCCTGAGCCTTGTGTCATCAGTCACATTCTATCTCAAAAATCATTACACTTGTTTCGTGTCGTTGATGTGGGATACATCAAGGCCCTCCAGTGACGAGTCGCTTCTTGTCGAAATTAGCACATTATCCAAGAAGTTGACTTAGAAACACCTTTTCAGTACCTTGAGGCTTGCATACATCAATAGCAAGTTTCTTGCTTACGGCAATAGGTTGACATCACTGGCATTCGACCGAAAGACTTTGTATGGTGTTCAACATCAAAACATCCATTCACACCATGAAGAATGTAGTGCAGTACCTTAAGAATCATTATCATTATCGATGATCTCTCTCATGATTGTTAATAGCTTACATCATTGGTTGTTTATCAAACGATGTCTTCCCATGTTTTACTTCATATGACATATTCACATGGTTAGACTTGTACTTGAGCTCATTATTTGACGAGATAGAAGATCCCGGATCTAATTTCATCCATCCGAGCTGTGATTTCAGGAGAGTACTAAATCATCTGTACGATGGCTTTACATTGATGGTCATCCCATCATGGGTCTATATCTGTAGACAACTATCTATGTACATGTAATGAAAGTTTATATGCTAAGCATGGGTATGCCTTCCCTAAGCGATACATGAAAAATCCAAAATATCATGATATTATGTATTGTAATTGATGCAAGTCACCATCCACTTTAGAACCTCCTCATCACATCGTAAAGCATATCACTCGACATTATCATTTTTGACTTCATGCTTTAGGGGGGAACTATTACAAGTCTATTTGGGCACATCACTCCCATCATTCAGATCAGTACTTTTATGGATCTTCAAACCCTAATTCAGTTGCTACATGCCCTAGACAAGTCATCACATTGAATGCCATCATTCCTGAAAGTTTCCTGGCCTGAAGACATCCTGAAATGACTCCTTGAGGGACCAGTGCAACCTTGGTCAGGGGTAAATGCAATACAGAGCACTTAGGCCCATTCAAGCATGCTCTGGAGAGCACCTAGGCCCACTTTGACCTATGTTGGGTGATATTGAGAGAAATCTTCATAGGGTTCTGGGGGTATTACTCCATTGTAGACCATTCTAGAAGATTTCCACCTCTTATTCTCTCCTATGAGATCGAAATTGGATAGGGAATGAATCAAATAACCTCCTATCCTCTCATCCCTTCCACCATGGAAACTAACTCCCAAATTGGAAAGCCATTCAATGCCCAATTTATGACAAACCCACCTCCATTTCCCTATAAATTGAGCACTCATCATAGTCATCAGGGGCTGGACTTTGAAGAATTGTAAGAAGATATTGTTGGTTTGAGGTTTGAGATCATAAGCAAGTATTGTTATGCTTCCGGATTGTTGTTCTTTTGGTGTGATGAAGGATGGAACTCAAGCTCAATGAGTTACATGGGATCAGACTTCTTTAGTTGTAACTCTTCCTTCTACTTAATAAAGTTGTTTACACCTTTTCCCATATTCTTGTCTTTATGTATGATTATTATATGTGTAAATTCTTTCAATTCAATTTGGTTATAGTAGATAGATCTCTTGCTTTGATTGGTATTTTTTCCTTTGTTTATGATTACAGTTACTGATTGAGCGGATTCAGTTCAAGAAGGAGCGACTGCAGCTATTCAAAGGAGACAAAGGGAAGCGAAAGATAACAAGTAGGTCCCTTGTCTTATTTATAGGAAAAGGTTAAACTCTTTAATTTTGTTGTTCTAAATGTATCTACCCACTTAGGGAAGTTCTGTTTATCGGTAGATGCAAAATTCCACATAACACTCATACCCCTCATTAAGAGGTGGAAGATGTTCTTGATGTTTTGTATTTTTTGTGGATTCTACCAACTCTTCAAGGGTGGAAAGACCAAATCTTCCACTATAGGAACTAATATACCAATATTGGTTGTTTTTTTCTTCTTCAGAAAGTGTGGAAGATTGTGCGCTCCAAGGATTAATCTGATGGCCTTTGCATACCGATGGGTTATGGGTCAAAGTGCTTGGATCTACTCGTAGGTAACCTCAGAAGTTGATTCCAGGCTTGGCTGAGAATATCCGCCTATTTTAGTAATAGGAGTCGAAGTGGTGCTCATAATATTTCTACCTTGTCCAGAAGAAAAATAATTTGGGTGTGCGGAATTATCAGCCATAAAAATTGGGCGACCCTCCTTCTAGCGCCAGAATGTTGACAGTGTTGGATATCACCATAATACCAGGGATCTCTTTGATATAAGGTCCCAATGAGACCTCACACTTTTTGGTGAAGGAGTCCCATCCCAAATACAACCCAAATGTCTTTTTACTTAAATATGTGCCTTGGATTTAGATGTTAGCATGAGAGAGAAGCACAATTTTCCTTTCGAATGAGAAAGCTATGAAAGTCAAATTGTCGATGTATCAAGGTTCTTCCACTGCGGAGTGAAACGTAAGTGAGCCTCCAAGAGAGAAGTAATAGTACTACCCTAATGGAGACACATGCAAATAAGTAAGACTTTTCTAACAACAAGCAAAATAGTTCACAAGGATATGATGATCATTATAGCATAACAAAACATTTCCAACAAGGAGAACCGAAGTAACCAAAATAGTTCAATTAATCTACTACTAATGGAAGAAAATATGAACCATAAACATTCAAAGAATAGTCTTATCAAAATTCACAATCCATGTGTGAAAACGTGTTGGCGTTGAAGGATTCAATATCAAGCAAAAGTCCCAATATACATAAATACAATGAACACCACTAGCTCCAATAGTGGAGCATTAGAGCCACTACTTGCTCCCAAAAATTGCCAACTTTGTCTCTATAATTCCTTATGGGAGAAGCCAAGGTTAAAATTCCTTTACATGAGAAATCAGGATCTATTTATAACCTGATGATCAGTCACACAAAGGTCCACTAAAGCGCTGGCTTGGGTATCTTCCACCAACTCCTCTAAGGACAGTGCACTGGGAGGTGGATTTTGAATAAAATTCTCAATCAAGTCATCCTTGGTTTTAGGGCCTCCCCTGGTGGTTTCTACTGTGCACAATGGTGCAGAGTAGACCTCATCCTCATCTCCCTCTTCCAACCAGAGTGGTAAGTCATGTTCTAGCAGAGGTTGGGCAGGAGGGTATAGGACTAGCTGTTTGGACATAGGCCCATTCTTGATGGTCATGCTTCCAGCTCGACAACTGATGTAAGCATCCGCAGTGGCTAACCAAGGCCTTCCCAAAATGAGGGGGTATCCAGTGAGCTTTTCCTTTGGCTGAAGGACCAAGAAGTCCGCAGGGTACTCCCATGAGTCAACAGAGACCAAGACATCTTCCACAATCCCTTCGAGAGTCACGATGGAGCGATCTGCTAACTGCAGGACTGTCGAGGTCTTCCTTAAGGAATTTTGAAGGTTGAGTTTAAGCATGGTGTTCCTGGTCATCACATTAATGGCAGCCCCTAGATCAATCAAGGTATGGGGGATTATGGTGCCATTGATGTGGACATCAACTACAGGACTCCCAGGGTCCAAATACTTTGAACAGATTACTTGCCCCAACATTAGATTGGACAGTTGTCCTATAACATTGATAGTCGAGGCATCTCTCTTTCGCCTACCTGGGTGCCTAAAACACTTCTCCTTAATCAATTTGTTGTATATTGGTACATCTTTTATGGCCTGGAGAAGTGGTATTTTCAAACACAATTGTTTAAGTTCTCCCAGAAGTTCAGTCTCCTCTGGGTTTGGTTGCGTCGTTACTGTTAGTTGCTCAAGAAAGGGTGGAAGGGCTTTGGGTTCACTTTCCTGTTTCTCTTCCTCATCCTCTGGGGGAGGAGATTGGCGATCTGGAAGGACCTTCCCAGATCATAGGTTGATCTCCTGGATCTCCACAGCATAGGTAGGGCATGTTGTCTCCCTAGTGTATACCTACTGGGCCTGTCTGTTGTTGGGGTTTGGGTTCGGTTGAGCAGGCATCTAGGGTTGTCTTAGAGGAGCAAGAGGTAATGGTTGTGGCTGAGCCGGTGGTGGAGGCAGAATGGCAGGAGGAGAGTTGTATTGGGGCCTCCACCCCAGTTGAGGTGCATTCCACTGAGGTTGTGGCTGGACATGTGAGTGAAACGAATGAGCAGTGGGTTGAGTATGGTATTGAGATGGATAAGACCACGGAGGAGGTGCATACCAGGAAGGATGAGCAGGGGGGGCCCAGGAAGTTATGTGATCAGATTGGTTGGGGCTATAATAAGCTTGGGATGTCCCTTGCATCCCCTGCTAGTAAGGTCTGGGCCCATGCGGCCTCCTTTGGTTGAGGAAGTAGAGAGGTTCAGTGGTTGCCTCAGTCCCTTGGTACATGGCTTTAAATCTGGGTAAGGTTGGGCATTGGTTTTTGGGGTGGTCTTCCTCACAAACAAAACATACCTCTACTAAGTGCAATGGACACTCGTTCTTAGGGTGCTTCCTCGTACATCTGGGACAGAAAATGGCCAAAGCCCTCTCAGCTTCCTCTTTCTTTTGTTGGATTAAGAAAGTATCAAGTTGCATGGCAATGGTCTGTCTCACCTCACTTTTGAGGTCTTCCATCTTATTAGCAAACTCATGCTTGGGGAAGGTAGTACTAGCTGAAAGCGGATTCCCCCTACCTCTTTTCCAGGCTGCCCTAGAATAGTTTCTAAACACAGTCTTTATGTCCTCATAAGGTAGTTGGTAGATGTCCCCTCCAGCTAGGAAATGGAGGGTATCTAGGAGGTCTTTAGGGACTCCTCAGAGCAGAACCAGCTTTAGAGATTTAGGGTCAAGTGTGCAACTGGCCCGTTTATAGCTAAGTTAGAACCTTTCCTCGTAGTCTTCTAAAGACTCATCATTTCCCATGGTCATCCGGAAGATTTCTCCCTTTGTTTCCTTTGACCTACAGTAGTCACGGTATTTGTTGTTAAAGGCTTGCTACTTCTGAGCCCAAGTTGTGATACTATTTCCAGGTAACCCCATGAACCAGCGTAATGCTGCATCCTTGAGGGTAGAGGGAAAGAGTTTCAACTTTTTCTCGTCTTCTGCATAGTCATAAGTTCAACAAAGGACAACAAACTCAAACAGGAAGGTATCAGGGTCTTCAGTGGTCAATCCATGGAAATGAGGTAAGGCTGAGGGACTTATGTTTTTCATCTTCATGTCCCCGTTGGTCTCTCGGATGGGGAAGATACCTTCTATTCTCTCATCATTTTCTCTACCGTTTCTATTTTCAGCCATGGTCTCAAAAGGAATGTTTTCTTGCTCTTCTTCTGTTACAGGATCTTCGTATATCTCAGGAGGTTCACCTATAGGTTCTTCTGGATCACTGCCACCAAAGAAGAGAGAAGGCTGACTTAGTGATGTGGTGGGGGTGTTAGGTAGGAATTTTCCGGTATTATCTCTGTTCCTACGAGGCATGAAAAGATTTTTGGTTGTTTTTGCTTTTTTCTGCTTGTACTTGCAAAACTGGAACAGATGGAATTGCAAATAACTAAAATCTATCTTGCGGAAATGAAAATGCGGAATTGAAATGAAAGCAGGAAAGGACTAATCTATTTTGCTGAAATAAAATTGCATGAATGAAATGTTATTCTACGCTTGTAGAATTGAAATGCTATTCTACGCTTGCAGAATTGAAATGCTATCCTACGCTTGTAGAATTGAAATTGCGGAATTGAAAGGCTAATCTATGAAAGTAGGAAATGTCTAATCTACCTTTGCAGAAATGAAATTGTAGAATGGAACTGAAATAAACTACTTAGCAGAAGGTTGGAGTAGAAAAATAGAAGAAAAGCAGCAATCACAAATACTCTGATGCTTCCCCGGCAATGGCACCAAAAATATGGTGGGCTCCAGTGTTGCAGCAATAATACTGCAACTCCTAGGACTCCCTTCTTTACTCTTATCAACCTGGTAGTTCGTAACAAACTTGGAAGCGACGGTGTTGTATGCACAAGTACTAGCTCTTGCTGCAACTATCACTTGGTCAGCTAGCACAAGTCCGCTAGGAGCTTAAGCCAAATTCTATGAGCTCTGAGAAGAAGCTTTCTAACTGATGGATGGAAGCTAACTCAAAGGAGGCTAATCTATTTGCAGAAAGAGACTGAAAAGCTAAAAGGGAACACAAACCCTAGCAAACCCTAATTTTACCAGCTAATCCTACTGATGCGGGAAAGAGGATGAAAGCTACTGAAGGAGATGCCATTGACTTCTGAGAAGGTGAAATGCATGTGTCTAAGCTACTTCTACAGTAAAATCTGGAAAAAAAAACTTCTTTTGTATTTTTGAGTAAAGTGTCAGAATTGTCACGCATGTGCTTTAACTAGTTTTTGACTGTGCAGAGGTGGATTGGCGAGAGGAAATGCTTGCAAGAGGTTGGGAACGTTAGAAGAGGGCCTAAGGGGTCCCTAGCACCCTTCCAGAGAGTTTCACCGAGTTTGGCTATCAAGAAACCGCTTCCGTGAGCTTCTACAGGAAGTCTGCACGGGTTCTACAGGATGTTCTGTATTTTCTACAGGATGTTCAGAAATGGGATTTTGGAGGGTGGATGGAGAGAGAAAGGTGGAGAAGTGAGTATGGGGGTAGGAAAAGGGTGTGAGGAGGTCCAGGACTTGGTGGATGGAGTTGAGGAGAGATGAGGATGGCTAGATTTGTTCAAGGAGGAGTGGAGCAATGTTGCAAAAAAATATGGAAACTAGGTCAAAGTGAGGGAATGTAGCAAATGTGAGGCAAGAATCAGAGTTAGGGGATGGAGCAGATGGGATTGATGGAGTACGGGTAGATGGAGAGGTGTTACAGGTGCTCTGCAAGTTACTTCTCAAACTGAACAAATAATGACTTGGAAAACCAATGACCTAGCTACTTTATTCTAATCTGGCCTAAGTAACAGCAAAGGAAATGAACAGAAGTTTATTTGCAATGAAATCATGTGAAATAGTTATGCAAACTGATCAATCATGAATCTGAACGCTTAACCACAACTGGTATCAACTTTTGCAAATGAGAATCTAACACTGATGATTGCATGGTGAGGCAAAGACAGTGTTTTTGTTGGCAGCAAGGTCACCTTTGTCCCAGCTCATGATCCCACTGAGGGAGAGGTGAGATCAGAGGTGCTTGATGGCCTTTTTCTAAAGATCTTCCATGTTATTAACCTATCAACTCAATCTGAACATAAAAAGCCTTTCTAATCATCAACAATGACCTAGGTAACCAGCAATATTTTAATCCACTTAACAGAAATTATTTTGCAAAGACATAGAAAGCAAATAACAGTACATAAAGGAAGCCTTGGCACTTCGGTTGGGCCCAACCCCAAGAGCTATAGGCTCCTAAGAAAAACTCAGAACTGATGCCAAGTAAGGCTACTCTTCATTACTCAAAAATAATCATGTCACAAGAAAGTTATACAGTAGTAGCTACAAAAATGAGCTGAGACAATGATAGCACTATAGTGCAAAACCCAACAGTTCCAAAAGTAAACTACGAAGGCTGAAGCCTTCCTATTTATGCACTACAAGGGTCCTAGTAGCCCTCCTTAACTCAAGGGGCTCGGCTGTTCAAACTGCCAGTAAACAGTCACTCTTCACAAAGCTGCTCGGCTGCCTTTAGGATTCGTTTTGGTGGCCTGCTGAGCTCCGAGTTGAGGGTGGAGATTTCGAGGAAGGGCCATTTAATGCAAGAGACACCCTTCCTACGAATCCTCACCCTTGTTCCTTCATGCTTGGCTGTCACCTGGCTCATAATTGCTTGGCCTTGTTCCAAAATTTGTCCAAAAAACCTGAAATAACCACGTATTAGCCTCCTTGGTAAAGTGACCACCCTCATTCGTTCAAATAACATAAACATACTCAAAAAACATGCATAATCTATGAAAAATGGTGGATTGATGAAGAACAGTAGGAAAAATGAGCCCAATAAGTTACCCATTTTTGGGGCTCATCATCACTCCCCTGCTAAATGGGTTGCTCATCCTCTGAGCAACTAATCTAGCTAATCATCCTTTATAGCTTTGACTGCCTCCCTCACGTCTCAGGCCTCCACAGTGATATCTTCTTCCCGGTCATGAAATCTTGCTTTCCTTTCCACTTCCTCCCACTGTCTATTTTCCTCCTCTTCCTTAACTCCTTCTAGCAATCCCAAAAGCGAGGGAGGACTGAATTTCTGTCCGATCCAATTGGCCTACATATTTTGTATCGACTGTTTGTAGAGAGGTACCTTTGCCAAGGCCTCCCTCATCCTGGTGGGAGAGTGGTATTCTCTTATCTTCAAGCTGTGAGGCAGTGTGTTCCACCGCCTTGTGCAGGCATGAAGGCAGTTATCCCCCAACAGTCTCTTCATGTCCTCAAAGTGGGCAATAGCTTGAGCCTGTTTCTTAATGTATTTTGGTAAATCCTGAGGGCTATTGGCCAAGTGCTGGTGGGCGCTTATCACTGTTGAGGGGTCCTCCGGCTCTGCTCTGATCATTAGTGGCTCACTAAGTTCCCTGCTCATAATATTGTGGACCTCTGCTGCTCTTTTTTCCTCATGATTCATCCAAGAGGCCATGGCCATAAGTTGGACATCTCCTACCATAGTGTTGGGATCCCATGAATTCATGTTTGGAAGGGCTAAGTTGTGCAAATAAAACTCTGATAATTTAGCCTTGTCCTCTGATGAGCTACTGTCACATAAAGCCACAAATTGATGATAATTTTGAAATGGAGTGATGCCCCTTTGGGCCAAGGTGTTAATCTGAAACTGCAACCACTGATCCTTAAGGTATAGGGCGTATGATTTGGCAGGCTGCCTACACTGCAGAGCTTCCATCGCCCAGCTGGCCATGCAGGCCAGTTGGGCCTCCTTTTCTTGTACCTGTTGTTTCAGAGACTGTATCTCCTGGCCTGCTTGCAAGTCCTTCTCCTGTAGCTGTCTAGTTAGTGTCTCAATTTCAGCCTGCAACCCATCTCTTCTCTATTGTTCATCAGGGGTTTCTTTTTCTGTTGTGGGCTCCTCCTGTTGTTGTTATCCCAAGATGTGAGGCCTGTCTTCCTTATGCTGTCCCTGTAGCTGTAGCTGCTGTTTAAGCAGCTCGTTTTCTTCCTGTAGCTTGGCCCACTGGCTGCTTTCCACATGCCGTACCATAGCCAATTCCTTTCTTGCCTCTTTGAGTTGTTCCTCCAGGGGACCTATATCTGCCACACCCTTGGACTTAGCGATCTTCATCCAAGTGTGGGTCCTCACTCTCTCTTCTTCTAGTGCAAGGAAAAGTCACACTGCGAATTTTTGGGGAATGATCTTTCCGGCATCTAACAAGTTATAGTAGGAGCCCAAGCTGGGCTAGGGGCTAGGTTCCACAATGTTCTCCACCTTTTCTTCCTCCTGTGGTGATTTAGCTGCCTCTCCTTCCATTTCTTCGGTCTCCTTTAGCCTAGCCAGTGTTTCCTGTAGAATAGTCTCAGCATCCTGTAGAGAGGTCTTTGTGTCTAGCATTTTCATCCTTTCTCTCCAGGTGGATGTTTTCGGGCTTCCCCGTTCATAGGCGATGGATGCCTTTGAAGGCAACCTCTCCTCTTGTTTAGCTGGGGTGTCCACAATCGTAATTGGCTCCTTTGACTGTGGCTGGGGTCTGTCAGTTTTTATCCGCATGCTCCTTCTTGCCTTAAAAGACATGGAAGGCTCCCTTTTTCGCTTCCTTTTTTGCTTTGGAGATGTTCTTAGGGCAGCCAGCACTGCTGCCACCTCCCTGGCCAAAATCTCAGGCGATTTCTCTTTTTGCTGCTCCGTTTCCATGCTTCCTATAGAAAGTCCTGTGTCGACTGTTTTCATGCTTCCTATAGAAACAGTTTTCATGCTTCCTATAGAAACTGTTTCAACTGTTTTGGTCTGCTTGGCTGGATGTGTCTTTCCTTTTAATTTCTGTGTGGTTGCCTTGGTTGTGCCCTCCTTTGTTTGGACTTTTTCAGTCCTCTCTGCTCTACTCTGCAATCGTTTCTCCCTTGGTGTTTGTGCCTTTGCTCCTCCCACAGTTTTGGGCTCAGCAACTTGGCCTTTCCCTCATTTCTCTTCTTGTTCTTTCTGTGGTGGTCTGTCCTATGTTTCTTTACCACTGGCTTTATCTTCTGCCTCAGTGTGTTCCCTTTCTTCACTGTTGGATGAAGTGAGTTCCTTGGCCAGAATTCGAATATCATCATCTCTGGACATATTGCGGAAAATCTCCCAGGAGAGAGGGATAGTGTAGGTATGGAGGGCATCTTCCACTAGAAGCTTGATGAGCCCATGATGGGCTAGCTGATCCGGTGTCCCTTCCTTCAATTTTGTGCCACACTCAATTAATGATTACAGAAGAAAATAGGGGATGCTTAACTTCTTTTCTGGAGGTAAATCCATCCCATGTTTAAGTTCACTTAGCAACTGGAAGTGATAGCTGTAGACAATACTGAACCGCCCCTCACAAGTAATGTATTTCATGATCTGGAAGCTAACTTCGCTCCAAAAAGGATGTAGGCTGGCTCTCCGGACCTCGTTCTTGTCTTCTGCAAACTGTTCCTCTGGTAGGAAGAATTCTTTCTTGGCTTTTTGGCCCAATTCCCTCTCCTCTTTGCTCTAGGGTATCCCCAATGGCAAATTAGTAACTCGACTAATGAGTTGTGGGGTAAGATTTAGGGTCAACCCTCTGAAATTCATAGTGGCCAATGTCTTTGATTTAGGCTACAGGGACATTAAGAACTCCTCTGTTATCTCATCATCATGACCCTGAATTCTGTCACAAAAGGTCATCCAATTGGCACGGGTGAAGAGGTTCACCACCTCGGGATGTTCACGCAATTTTCTGGAATCCGAGGGTTCCTTCCTGATAAACCCCCCTGGCATGGTGAGAGTGCTCTGTTTTGTGCTCTGAGTAGAGAGGACTTGTTGTTTTATGGTTTCCTCCTTCGAACTTGAAGACAATATCTCTCAGGTGTTTATATTTTAACCTTGCACCAATTCCCTGGTTTTAAAAACTCGACTGTCCGTGTATAAAAGGAAGACTTGGGTTTCCCCAGACAGAGTGCAGAGCTCAATTTTCATCCCCAGCATACATATAACCATGTAAAATTCACATTTTTCCTACACAGGTTAGCCCTGACAGTGCTTTATCTTTTCTACAGGAGGAATTTTCTTAACAGGAACTGTGGAGGAGAATTTGGACGCAAAACCAACGAAGAAATTCCGTGCAACCATAAGTAAACTGCTATTTTTGACTCACGGGAAAACTTGTCACTAACCTTCCAATTCAAGACAGCTCAATTCACCATTTTTTGAACTATACCATGCATGGAAAGGTGTTTTTGAGCCTACCTCTTTGAGAACTCCAAATTTGACGAAGAAAAGTCCAGGCTTCTCTGCTCCGGAAGGCTATGTTGTATTTCCTGTAGAGCTTCTTCCTATAGAACGCTTTGCCGACTTCTGTAGGATGTCACGGTGCTTCTGAACGAGCCTGGGATGCGGGAGAATTTTGAAACAGGCCAAAAAGCTTGGGTTAACAGACTGTGGAGGCAAAGGATGCGTACTTCGCTGAGAACGGTTACAAGTGCAAATGAACAACGGTTAACGCGAGTCTTCGGCCGAGCATTTTTTAATTACAGTGCAATTTGTGGCGAGGGGATGAGGTGGTCGGGCCGATCCGTTAGCCAACGTCACGACCATCATTCCTCTGCATGTCCCTGACCGCCATTACCTCTCCTCTGCCATTAACCACCGCCACCACTGCCAGTCTCACCGATTTTCCCCAACTGGACACTCCACACATGTCGGTTGCTTGTCTCGTTGGCAAATTCGAACGTAACCGAGCTTGTTCAGATCCCACAAAGCTATGCGACTGACTGTGGGTGGCCAGTTGACTGGCCACCGAATTCGTTCAATCCGAACCATTTTCACAGACATGCAGTTTTCGAAATATAGTCTATGCAATTTGACGAATAAGGTTAGACACTTACCTGCGTGGCCGTGGACGTGTTCTGTAGGCTTCGGGACTTGGAACGACTGCTTCGCTCGCTGCTGCCTCGTGCACAGGTGCTAGAACCCATTCTTTCATTGGTTGATGTTGTATGCACAACTTTGGAACCCGATCCTTGGTTTGCAATGTTGCATGCACAGGTGGTGTTTGGTTTCAGTCGTCGAGGATGTTTTCACGTCCAGGAGGAACCTTTTTACATGTTTCCTTTTGCTGGTTTCGGCTGCCCCTGCCTCTAGAGTGTGTCTTCCAGAGGGATCAACCGCTACAGGACTCCTGTAGGATGTCCTGTAGCTGCTTCTCCTCCTGGGATGCAGGCTAAACGAGCAGGGCTAAATTCGCTGATGAAGAGTCTAGATGGAGCTTGAACAGGTAGAGTGTGCAGGCCTTTGCTGCTTGATTTGTCACTTGAAAAAATTTCTGTCCATCTGAAGAAAACAGGATTTCTTGTATGACTGTGCAGGAACACATAACCAGGTGGTTGCAATGGCGGTGGAAAGAGATGAAACAGGTGATGGATGGAATAGAGGGGTGGCTGCAGGCCTAACCAACAAACTCCAAGCTTCAAATCCCCTTCCAAAATCAAATTTGGCCCGCCCGAAGGCTCTAAAGGATGTTTCCTATAGAAATACAGAACTTCCTGTAGAAAGCCCAAAACTTCCTATAAAAAGCCCAGAACTTCCTGTAGGAGGTGGAATCTCGACCCGAATGTGATCAAATCCTGGGAAAAGCGAGTGGCCATGGAGGGAGTGTTTGTAAGGATGTCCTGTAGCCTGGTACGAACATATGTCCTCGTTTTGCGTGACCTTCTTTATCTACAATGTATTCCCTACAACCTGCAATAATTTACAGAGATTAGGCATGTTTCTTTTTTCTCTTTTTTCTCTTTTTTCTTGAGAGACAGCTGGGGCACCTCCATGAGGTTTTCACCCCCACTATCTGCCCTGGGCGCCTCAGAGAGGTTTTCACCCAAGGATCTCTTTTTTTATTCCATTTCTTTATTTTTGAGAGACAATTGGGGCGCCTCCATGAGGTTTTCACCCTCACTGTCTGCCCTGGGCGCCTCAGAGAGGTTTTCACCCAAGGATATTTTTATTCCCTTTTTTTTTATGATCAAGGTGTGGATGGAATAGAGGCAAAGCCCTGCTCTACTACCAGCACTGATTTTTCCAAAGTTTCAATGAACTCCTGCCTCGAAAGGGGTTTCTTGTAGATTTTCAATCGATGCCTATTGGCAAGCATGGGGATGGCTTCTTCATCAATGGTCCTGATAAGGACTGAACCATTGTCATTGCATTTTTCCACCGTATATGGTCCTAATCATCTTTTCCTCAGCTTCCCTTTGAAATCCTTGTATCTTGAGTCATACAGCAGCACCCAATCTCCTGGCTGGAATTGCTTTTTACTAAGGTGTCGGTCATGCCATATCTTCCTCTGGAGTTGAACTACTTCTGAGTGGAGGAGGGCCTGCATTCTGTGTTCATCTAATCCATTCAACTGCAGTAATCTTTCACGTTGAGCATGGCTGAGATCTAAGTCCATCTGAGCTGCCACCCTCAATGTGTTGTACTCGAAATCTATGGACAGCAAAGCTTTCTTCCCGTAGACCAGCTCATAAGGTGTGAAACTTGTTGTAGTCTTCCAAGTGGTGTTGTAGGCCTAGGTGGCCTCAACCAGGCGATCTGCCCAATCCTTTCTGCTGCTGCTCACCACCTTAGTTAAAATCCCTTCCAATGCTCTATTAGTGACTTCCACCTGCCCATTTGCCTGTGGATGATATGGGGTGGAAGTCCTGTGCTTGATCTTGTGATGAGCGGCAAGTCTTCAATCAGGTTAGAGGTGAACTAACTTCCTTGATCGGTGACTAACTCTCTTGGGTAGCCAAACTTGTAGAAGATATTTTCCCTTAAAAACTTAGCCACCCTTTCTTCTGTCGTTGCTTTGATTGCCTTTGTTTCTACCCACTTTGTTAGATAGTCGGTGCACACAATGATGTAAGACCTTTGCTTTGAAGGAGGGTTGATAGGACCCACAAAATCCATGCCCCACTTCTCAAATGGCTCGAAGGTCACTTGAGGTTGGAGAGGCATTTCATCCCTTGGAGTCAGTCTCACCATCCTCTGACATTGGTCACACTGGCTGATGTATCTTCTGACATCTTGGTGAAGAGTAGGCCAATAGTAGCCTGCCTGTAGAATTTTGAAGGCAATCCCTTTTGCTACAAAGTGGCCTCCACAGGGCCCATCGTGACAGGTTAGGAGGATGTCAAAGACTTCCTCCTCCCTAACACAATGCCTCAAGATCAGATCTGGGCCAAGTTTGAACAGGTTGCCCCCAATCCAAGTGAACGGGGCACTCTTCCTCACAATTCTGCTCTTCTCCTTTGAGGATCGATGTGGAGGGAACTGTGCTGAGACCAAGTAATTTGCTATATCAGCAAACCATGGATAGAGTACTGAGATAAAAAACAGGTGTTCATCTAGCATCTGGTCATCCACTGTCCCTTCTTCACCTGCAGGAAAATCCAATCTAGACAAGAAGTCAGCAACAACATTTTCCTTACTTGGCTTGTCGACAATAGTCAAATCAAATTGCTGCAACAAAAGTAACCATATAATGATACGAGCATTTACATCAGGCTTATTCATTAAATATCTAATCGCAGCATGATCAGTGTGTACAAATGTTTGATAACCAGTGATGTAGTGTCTGAACTTGTTTAGGGAATGGACTACAGCCAGGAACTCTTTCTCAGTTACAGTATAGTTCATTTCTGCCTTGGACAGGTTTTTGCTGACGAAGTATATGGCATATGGTAGTTTCTCCTCAACTTGTCCTAAGGCTGCCCCTATGGCTTTGTTCGAGGCATCAGTGTGGATGTGGAAAGGTAGGGCCCAGTTTAGACCTCTTAAGATCGGGGTGGACACCAGCTTATCTTTCAACTCATCCAGAGCCCCTTGACAGTTGTCAGTCCATTTAAACTCAACATCTTTCCCTAAGAGGCCAAACAATGGCGAGGCTAGCTTACTAAAATCTTTAATGAATCTTTTATAATATCCTGCTAAGCCTAGGAAACTCCGAACATCTCTCACCTTTTGAGGAGGTGGGACCTTCTGGATGATAGCAATTTTGTTAGGATCCACCTGTAATCCTTGCTGAGAAATTATATGACCTAGCACAGTCCCTTCGGTCATCAGGAATTCGCATTTTTCGGGACTGAGGGATAGGTTCATCTCAATACACTTGGTTAAGACTTTTCCCAGGTTATTCAATGCTTCTTGGAAGTTGGACCCATAAGGAGTAAAGTCATCCATATCGATTTCTACCGAATCGTGGACCAACTCAGAAAATATGCTCAATACTGCTCTCTGGAAAGTAGCAGGAGCGTTGCATAGCCCAAAGGGAAGGACTCGGTAGGCAAAGGTACCCCATGGACAAGTGAAGGTGGTTTTATCTTAGTCCTCCGGGCTGATTTGGATCTAATTATACCCATTGAACCCATCTAGGAAGGAGAAGAACTTCTTCCCTGCCAGTCCATCCAACACTTGATCTATGAAAGGCAAAGGGAAATGGTCTTTCTTGGTGGCTTTGTTAAGTTCTCGGTAATCTACACAGATTCTCCACTTCCCGTTCTTCTTGGGCACAAGCACTAGAGGTGAGACTCACTCACTGTCAGAGATGGGGTAGATGAATCCTGCATCCAACAATTTTTGCAATTCTTCTTTGACAATGTCTTTAAGGATTGTATTCATTCTCCTCTAAGGCTACCTAACTGGTTTACAATCTTATTTAATGTAAATGTGATGGGTACAGACAAAAGGGTGGACTCCTTTCATCTCCTTATAGCTCCAAGCAAAAGCATCCAAATGATTGTTCAGTAAGCTACATAGCTCCTTCTCCTGGGAGGGAGATAGGGAGGAGCTGATCTTTAAGGTTCTTTCGGGGCCAAATTCCACATTCTTAACTCTGGGAGAGGTCGGATCAGTCACACAGAGGTCCACTAAAGCGCTGGCTTGGGTATCTTCCACCAACTCCTCTAAGGACAGTGCACTGGGAGGTGGATTTTGAATCAAATTCTCAATCAAGTCATCCTCGGTTTGAGGGCCTCCCCTGGTGGTTTCTACTGTGCACAATGGTGCAGAGTAGACCTCATCCTCATCTCCCTCTTCCAACCAAAGTGGTAAGTCATGTTCTAGTAGAGGTTGGGCAGGAGGGTATAGGACTAGCTGTCTGGACATAGGCCCATTCTTGATGGTCATGCTTCCAACTCGACAACTGATGTAAGCATCTGCAGTGGCTAACCAAGGAATTCCCAAAATGAGGGGGTATCCAGTGAGCTTTTCCTGTGGCTGAAGGACCAAGAAGTCCGCAGGGTACTCCCAAGAGTCAACAGAGACCAAGACATCTTCCACAATCCCTTCGAGAGTCATGATGGAGCGATCTGCTAACTGCAGGACTGTCGAGGTCTTCCTTAAGGAACTATAAAGGTTGAGTTTAAGCATGGTGTCCCTGGTCATCACATTAATGGCAACCCCTAAATCAATCAAGGTATGGGGGATTATGGTGCCATTGATGTGGACATCAAGTACAGGACTCCCAGGGTCCAAATACTTTGGACAGATTACTTGCCCCAACATTAGATTGGACAGTTGTCCTATGACATTGATAGTCAAGGCATCTCTCTTTCGCCTACCTGGGTGCCTGAAACACTTATCCTTAATCAATTTGTTGTATATTGGTACATCTTTTATGGCCTGGAGAAATGGTATTTTCACACACAACTGTTTAACTTCTCCCAGAAGTTCAATCTCCTCTGGGTATGGTTGTGTGGTTACTGTTAGTCGCTCAGGAAAGGGTGGAATGGCTTTGGGTTCACTTTCATGTTTCTCTTCCTCGTCCTCTGGGGGAGGAGGCTGGCGATCTGGAAGGACCTTCCCAGATCGCAGGTTGATCTCTTGGATCTCCACAGCATAGGTAGGGTATGTTATCTCCCCAGTGTATACCTGTTGGGCCTGTCTGTTGTTGGGGTTCGGGTTCGGTTGAGCAGGCATCTGGGGTTGTCTTAGAGGAACAGGAGGTAATGGTTGTGGCTGAGCCGGTGGTGGAGGCAGAATGGCGGGATGAGAGTTGTATTGGGGCCGCCACCCCGGTTGAGGTGCATTCCACTGAGGTTGTGGCTGGACATGTGAGTGAAACGAATGAGCAGTGGGTTGAGTATGGTATTGAGATGGATAAGACCACGGAGGAGGTGCGGACCAGGAAGGATGAGCAGGGGGCCCCAAGAAGGTATGTGAGCAGATTGGTTGGGGCTATAATAAGCTTGGGATGTCCCTTGCATCCCCTGCTGGTAAGGTCTGGGCCCATGCGGCCTCCTTTGGTTGAGGAAGTAGAGAGGTTCAGTGGTTGCCTCAGTCCCTTGGTACATGGCTTTAAATCCGGGTAAGGTTGGGCATTGGTTTGTGGGGTGGTATTCCTCACAAACGAAACATACCTCTACTGAGTGCAATGGACACTCGTTCTTAGGGTGCTTCCTCGTACATCTGGGACAGAAAATGGCCAAAGCCCTCTCAGCTTCCTCTTTCTTTTGTTGGATTCGGAAAGTATCAAGTTGCATGGCAATGGTCTATCTCACCTCACTTTTAAGGTCTTCCATCTGATTAGCAAACTCATGCTTGGAGAAGGCAGTACTAGCTAAAATCGGATTCCCCTACCTCTTTTCCGCGCTGCCCTAGAATGGTTTCTAAACATAGTCTGTATGTCCTCATAAGGTAGTTGGTAGATGTCCCCTCCAGCCAACAAATGGAGGGTATCTAGGAGGTCTTCAGGGACTCCTCGGAGCAGAACCAGCTTCAGAGATTCAAGGTCAAGTGTGCACCTGGACCGTTTATAGCTAAGTTGGAACCTTTCCTCGTAGTCTTCTAAAGACTCATCATTTCCCATGGTCATCCGGAAGATCTCTCCCTTTGTTTCCTTTGACCTACAGTAGTCCCGGTATTTGTTGTTAAAGGCTTGCTACATCTGAGCCCAAGTTGTGATACTGTTTCCAAGTAACCCCATGAACCAGTGTAATGTTGCATCCTTGAGGGTAGAGGGAAAGAGTTTCAACTTTTGCTTGTCTTCTACATAGTCATAAGTTCGACAAAGGATAGCAAACTCAAACAAGAAGGTATCAGGGTCTTCAGTGGTCAATCCATGGAAATGAGGTAAGGCTGATGGACTTATGTTTTTCATCTTCATGTCCCCGTTGGTCTCTCGGATGGGGAAGGTACCTTCTATTCTCTCATCATCTTCTCTACCGTTTCTATTTTCAGCCAAGGTCTCAAAAGGAATGTTTTCTTGCTCTTATTCTGTTATAGGATCTTCGTATATCTTAGGAGGTTCACCTATAGGTTCTTCTGGATCACTGCCACCAAAGAAGAGAGAAGGTTGACTCAGTGATGTGGTGGGGGTGTTGGGTAGGAATTTTCCAGTATTATCTCTGTTCCTACAAGGCATGAAAAGATTTTTGGCTGCTTTTGCTTTTTTCTGCTTGTACCTGCAAAACTGGAATAGATGGAATTGCAACTAAATAAAATCTATCTTGCGGAAATGAGAATGCGGAATTGAAATGAAAGCAGGAAAGGACTAATCTATTTTGCTGAAATAAAATTGCAGAAATGAAATGCTATTCTACGCTTGCAAAATTGAAATGCTATTCTACGCTTGCATAATTGAAATGTTATCCTACGCTTGCAGAATTGAAATTGTGGAATTGAAAGGCTAATCTATGAAAGTAGGAAATGTCTAATCTACCTTTGTAGAAATGAAATTGCAGAATGGAACTGAAATAAAATACTTAGCAGAAGGTTAGAGTAGAAAAATAGAAGAAAAGCAGCAATCACAAATACTCTGACGCTTCCCCGGCAACGGTGCCAAAAGGATGGTGGGCTCCAGTATTGCAGCAATAATGCTGCAACTCCTGGGACTCCCTTCTTTACTCTTATCAACCCGGTAGTTCATAACAAACTTGGAAGTGACGATGCTGTATGCACAAGTACTAGCTCTTGCCGCAGCTGTCACTTGGTCAGCTGGCACAAGTCCGCTAGGAGCTTAAGCCAACTTCTATGAGCTCTGAGAAGAAGCTTTCTAACTGATGGATGGAAGCTAACTCAAAGGAGGCTAATCTATTTGCAGAAAGAGACTGAAAAGCTAAAAGGAAACACAAACCCTAGCAAACCCTAATTTTACCAGCTAATCCTACTGATGCGGGAAAGAGGATGAAAGCTACTGAAGGAGATGCCATTGACTTCTGAGAAGGTGAAATGCATGTGTCTAAGCTACTTCTACAGTAAAATCTGGAAAAAAAACTTCTTTTTGTATTTTTGAGTAAAGTGTCAGAATTGTCACGCATGTGCTTTAACTGGTTTTTGACTGTGCAGAGGTGGATTGGTGAGAGGAAATGCTTGCAAGAGGTTGGGAAGGTTAGAAGAGGGCCTAAGGGGTCCCTAGCACCCTTCCAGAGAGTTTCACCGAGTTTGGCTATCAAGAAACCGCTTCCGTGAGCTTCTACAGGAAGTCTGCAAGGGTTCTATAGGATGTTCTGTATTTTCTACAGGATGTTCAGAAATGGGATTTTGGAGGGTGGATGGAGAGAGAAAGGTGGAGAAGTGAGTATGGGGGTAGGATAAGGGTGTGAGGAGGTCCAGGACTTGGTGGATGGAGCTGAGGAGAGATGGGGATGACTGAATTTGTTCAAGGAGGAGTGGAGCAATGTTGCAAAAAAATATGGAAACTAGGTCAAAGTGAGGGAACGTAGCAAATGTCAGGCAAGAAGTAGAGTTAGGGGATGGAGTAGATGGGATTGATGGAGTAGGGGTAGATGGATAGGTGTTACAGGTGCTCTGCAAGTTACTTCTCAAACTGAACAAACAATGACTTGGAAAACCAATGACCTAGCTACTTTATTCTAATCTGGCCTAAGTAACAGCAAAGGAAATGAACATAAGTTTATTTGCAATGAAATCACGTGAAATAGTTATGCAAACTGCGCAATCATGAATTTGAACGCTTAACCACAACTGGTATCAACTTCTGCAAATGAGAATTTAACACTAATGATTGCATGGTGAAGCAAAGACAATGTTTTTGTTGGCAGCAAGGTCACCTTTGTTCCAGCTCATGATCCCACTGAGGGAGAGGTGAGATCAGAGGTGCTTGATGGCCTTTTTCTGAAGATCTTCCATGTTATTAACCTATCATCTCAATATGAACATAAAAAGCCTTTCTAATCATCAACAATGACTTAGGTAACCAGCAAGATTTTAATCCACTTAACAGAAATTATTTTGCAAAGACATAAAAAGCAAATAACAATACATAAAGGAAGCCTTGGCACTTGGGTTGGGCCCAACCCCAAGAGCTATAGGATCCTAAGAAAAACTCAGAACAGATGCCAAGTAAAGCTGCTCTTCATTACTCAAAAATAATCATGTCATAAGAAAGTTATACAGCAGTAGCTACAAAAATGAGCTGAGACAATGATAGCACTATAGTGAAAAACCCAACAGTTCCAAAAATAAACTGTGAAGGCTGAAGCCTTCCTATTTATGCACTACGAGGGTCCTAGTAGCCCTCCTTAACTCAAGGGGCTCGGCTGTTCAAACTTCCAGTAAACAGTCACTCTTCACAAAGCTGCTCAGCTGCCTTTAGGATTCGTTTTGGTGGCCTGCTCAGCTCCGAGTTGAGGGTGGAGATTTCGAGGAAGGGCCATTTAATGCAAGAGACACCCTTCCTACGAATCCTCACCCTTGTCATGCTTGGCTGTCACCTAGCTCATAATTGTTTGCCCTTGTTCCAAAATTTATCCAAAAAACCTGAAATAGCCACGTATTAGCCTCCTTGGTAAAGTGACCACCCTCATTCGTTCAAATAACATAAACATACTCAAAAAACATGCATAATCTATGAAAAATGGTGGATTGATGAAGAACAGTAGGAAAAATGAGCCCAATAAGTTACCCATTTTTGGGGCTCATCAGTGTTCTTGCCACTGTGTTTCTGGAATACCTGTATCTACAATCACTCATGGAGAGCAACTATCACCCTGAAAATATCCTATCCTACCATGATTCATGCATATTTTATGTTCGGGCCTTTCTAGTGTGCTCAAGACTTACAAAAGGTGGTTCAGGGAACATCGTAGCACTTTAAAAGGATGAAGGGCTAAAGAGGAGAGGCTTTAGTGCTTCAGCATGTGCTCATGTGATCAAAGGAAGAAGACAATTAAGGCAAGGCACATGGCGCAAGTCCGAAGGACGAAGGGGAAAGCTTCAGGCTTCCCAAGTGCGTTGTGTGCTAAAGGGAGTGATGGAGGGTGTAGGGTGCACTCCTGAAGGCTAAAGGAGGAAGGCTTCAGGCCTTTGGTGTGAACTCATGCGCTCAAGAGACCCAAGAGGGCATAGGGTGCACTCTTAAAGGCTGAAGATTGCTTCTTTTTGCCTTCAGAGTGCACTCATGCACTCAAAGAGTCCAAAAGGGTGCATGGTGCATCAAGGAAGGCTAAAGGGTGAATCTTAAAGGCCTTAAGAGTACACATATGTGCTCAAGGAGGGCGCATTGTATAAATTGCGATGTATATTTTCAATTGCTCATGAAATTTTAATCAAAATCACATTACAAAAACCTACTCTATTGCTCTGTGGAAGTTAATTCACAATTTAGAACAAAAATATCAGACATGCAATAAGAAATAACACACATGCAAATAGTATTTTTCCCCAGGAAATAAAACTACTAAAAACCCCATTGTTTGCTTGCATTAATATGGTGAATAGAGATTTGTTACAATTGTTTTGATCAACCAAGCACAACCTACAATTGCATAACCTATCTCTATGCTCATTGAAAAGATCTGAGCTAGACTTAGTCAATTTATGCCTCTACTTGAACCCCTATTTCCTTTCATGATTCCTAATAAATTAGGCCCCTATTATTTAGGAATTTCTCCAAAATGGATTGCGCAATTCCCAAGGTTGATCATTTGACTACATGCAACACCTGTACACTCAATACTAGTCTACAACTGATGTTATACTACCTTGGAATCTCCACCAAGCCTATGGAACTCGAATTATCTTCATGCACTAGATATTTTGGGTTGATTGATCGGTTAACTAGATGATCAGTGAGTTTGACTAAAGTCCCACTGCACAACTAACCTTCTACTAGTTCCTCTAACACTTGGAATTAGTTTAACTAAAAACAACTTCAGATAACTGACTTTGATTGCTACAAATTAGCAATCACACATGTTTAACTAAATTAGAACTCCTCCAACTCAAATTTATTGAGCAAACTAGGTGACACAAGACATGTCACATAATTTAACTGCATCCAAGTTGTCTGCTAGTGTGGAAATTCGAATTTCCTCAAATAAGTCAAGGAAAAATCAAATTGAGAATTTCTTGCTGCATTTTTCAACACTCCCTCTCAGTAAAAAATGGATTATCAACCATCCCTATCTTGCACCTATGGAACTCAAACTTCCCTCTTGACAAGGCCTTTGTCAAAGTGTCAATGGCATGTTCCTCTGTCAGAATATACTGCAACAACATTATCTGCCTCTGCACATAGTCTCACAAATTGGGATACCGGATATCTATATGCATGGTTCAATCATAAAAAATAAGATTCTCAGAGAGCTTGCAGCTCTGATTATCACAATACATCATATTTGCATTTGTCATCTAACCAAAAAATCCAACAAGTATCTTTCTCATCCAGATCGCCTCACATGTTTCTTGACTTGCAGCCATCTATTTTGCTTCTGGCGAGTTGAGTGCCACATATCTTTGCTTCTTGTTGTACCAGGAAACCATTGTGGACCTGTTGTGGTAAAACACAACCCTCTCATTTTTTACTTGTTCACTTCAAATAGTGGGGACCCTTTCTATAAATTTTTTGGCTAAATGCCTTTTAGGATTTTTATTAAGTTGATTATCCTACGATTTTGTTAATTTTTTTTTTTTGAGATTCTTGTTTTGATTGCTTTGTTAAAATCGATTTTTTATAAGCTTCCCATTGATGCTTGTTTTACCTCATTTGGTCAATTAGTTTGTAAATGGCACTCCTTTGAAGTATAGTCATTTATGTCACCTGAGTTAAAAATGCATAAAATGTACAATATTCCATTTTTGTAATTAAATTAGTTCAATAATGCATTTATTTTAAATATTAACCCCTAGTTAGTTATCACTAACATTTTTCATTTTTTACTTATATAGCCAAATCATGAAGCATCGGAATTTCAGTAATTTATTCCAATTTTCAAATAGATTACTCATCTCGAAAACCCAGAATGTTAAAGTGGTTGTAGTTTAGATAGAAAAATACGCTTTATATAATTATAATTAAACTAATCTTTATTAAGATAAAACCAAAATAAAACAATATAAAAAAACAAAACAAAACAAAATTTTACATGATCGGATCAGAAGTTTTTAAATGACACATCTTTTAAAAACCCTGACCCTGACCTCCTGATTCGCCAAATGGACATAAATATCATAGCGAAACTTCATAATTCATTTGTTTGAGTTTCAAACTCATTCATACGAATAAGTGAAATGGTAATGGAGTGTTAAGATAATATGATTTAATATTAAAATAAAAATTATCAATGTGATCTCTCCATCGCATCACAAATCCTCAACGAACAGGTTTTATAAACTTCGACCTAAACTTTCCTCTGATGCAATATGCTCCCATCGATGTGATATGAAGTCAATTCATGACTTTTACCTTAAAGCCATCCTCACGTACGATTGTTTTATTGATTCGAATTCATTAAAAGGGTTATGTAAGTTATATTAGCTTATATTATAAAATTTTAAATTAATTTTAAAATTAATTAATTAATAGATAATATATATAATTAATTAATTAAATTAAATTAAAATAAATTATTATTTAGATTGATATTAATTAGTATATAAATATTTAATATGTTTGTTAGTTAGATTAATATTAATTAATAAATAGTTTATTAAATAATTAGTTTAGTTTATGATTAATAATTAAATTAGAATTAATTAATATTTCTTAAGCTTTTAATTATAGATTTTAAGGTTAGTTATTTATTTATTTAGTTATTTATTTACTTAGTTAATTTTCTTTATTGTTAATTTATTTATTTTATTCATTCATTTAATTCATTTATATTATTAACTAATTTATTTTAACCAATTTATTTAATTTTATTTATTGATTTATTTAATTGTTTATTGACTTTTTATTTATTTATGGGTTTATTATTACTTTTTTTATTTATTTTAACTTTGACTTTTTAGCTAATCTTCTATCGAACCTAACCTCCTTTTGATTTTCTTTATTAGGTCTTTTTTGTATCTACCTTTGCTTTTAATTATTAATTAATTTATGATTTTTAATAATATTTTTAAATATGATTATTTTTAAACTTTTAAATTATATTTTAAGGTCCCTTATTTAACTAAATTTCCTTCTATATTATGATTAGCTTTTAATTTTTAATAATATTTTTTAACTAAACAACCTTCAAAAATTTGTTTTATACTTTTTGGTCCTAATTCTTTCTTATTTAACTAATAAAATAATTTTGACCCCGGTCCTAGAGTCAAACTAGCCATTGGTCAAGTTAGCTGTTGGGTGCTCTGCTCAGATTATTTAACTTGATTTGTTGGATCTGTTTCTCCAACTTGTCCTGACGATGAACCACACTAGTTGGTTCGAAACGCGTCGACAAATGATATTCCTTGTGATTTTCGCCGAAAAAAAATCTCTCTAACTTGATATGGATCACAGAAGCATGAACTCTATTATAGAATTAATTATTAGATAATTGGAGTCTAATTTAGGATTAGATTTTTTATTAAAATTCTGATTATTAACCAGCAACATAATTTCCAAATTTATACCAGATTTGATCCATGAACTTTGGAAGCTCATAGATTGAGTTATACTTGGCAAAATGAGGCCTAGGATGGCTCATTGGAAAGATAAAATCAAGGAGAACATTTTTGAAGAGGTTTTACTAACATATTTGGTCATTTATTGGGTCAAAAATCAAGCAGAACGTCAAGCTTCGAATTTTTAAAACAAAATCAATTTTCTGAGTTTTATTTTCTGCATTTTCATATGTCCAAGCCTTTTCTGAATGCAGATCCATTCGTCAATGATATCCTTGGCCAATTAAACCATTCCAGACATCAATAAAAAGCTTATATTTTATTTTCAATTATTTAATTAATTGCATTTGATTGGATTTGTTTTAATGCCAGGAATGGCATTTTGATTTTATTGTTGCGTCTTAATTTATTTTGATTTATTTTTGCAAGAAAGCAGTAGAAGATATATGGAGAAAAATATCTCAATCAATGAGAATGCTCTAGCAATTAAAGATTGGAATTTTGAGCAAATAAAAATGATTGGGCAGAATTTTCTTCAACAAACTATCCTCTCAAAAATACCTTTAGAAATATTATAAATGGCAGATTGCAGAATGTAATTAGGGGCTGCTCTCCTCTGCAATTCTAGAATTCTAAAAGCACTTATGTAATAGGGATTTAGAGTTGTAGGTGGGAGAAGTGGAATCTCAGATCTGGAGATTATTGAGGTTTTTTTTTTACATTATGAGTTATGTATAATGAACAGAGTTTGCACTATTGTAGCTCTGTTTTGAAAGCAGAAGCTCGGGCATTGTAAAGGACTATTAGAGACTGGAGCTAGAGAAATGGATTCAATAAATTGGTATTACGAATACTATTGTTTTAAATGTTAGTTTCATTTTATGATGACAAAATTGTGTCAATTTACTTACATATTTGTGCAGTTTTGCCGATATAGGTAATTTGTTTCTATTTTATGTTATTATTTATCTATGTTTTTATGGGTTGAATTCTTATTTCTGAGTAACTATTTACTCATAAATCTGTCTTTTAAAACTGATTTATTGAATAGTGATATGTTGAGAACTTCTACCGCGTATTATTATTTAATAATTCAAGTTACTGATTAAATGATCAAAATTATTCTGCGAACTTTTTCCTAAGTGTTGTTGATTGATTATTTAAATTAAGAGGTTTCTAAATAGGATGTGTTTGGTATTCATAATGTCAGTTAATTTAACTACTTCGTTAGCTTGATATTCATTATAAGCCAAACATATTTAAATCTCAATACATTAAATATCTTGCTCTTGGTTGGGTTAGATCTATATCTGCCTAATTGAGATAGGATTAAGATAGTTTCTTTTGCTTGCATCATAGAATAAGTTTGCATTTAGATTAAGTTCTACATTCTTTTAAGTCCACTTCTCAAAGAGGCAAAATTTTAGTTGTGGCTTGGCTGAACCCAAATCAAATTAAGGGTCATTCTCTTACCCGATCAGCAAGAAGAAATGATCTGATATCCGTGTCTATTGGTAGTGAAAGATAGTATCATAAACCAATAGCTATAGGGAAAAGGTAACTAGACCTAGTTAAACCAGTGGGAACCACCATTCCAAATGAAAAAGGAGTTACTTTAAGGTCTGGACCAGGTGGTCATCCCCCCTATTGTAGCAACGATTTTCGAGGCCTCAATAGGACCCAACACTAAAAATTACACATGATGTACTCTTTTAGTCTGATGGACTCCCTACCCAATTTGCATGTGTGAACCCACACAGTTTCACTCCCTTTATTCGTCTGTACCATAGTCCAAACTCGGAAGCACCTCTGAGGTACCGTAAAGCATGCTTAGTTTCCTTCCAAAATAATTTGTTTGGCCTAACCATAGCTTGGTTTAGCTGGTTGACTGTTGTTGTAGCGCCTACAACCACTCTCCGAAATTTTGCCTCGCATGCAAATTTCGAAGCCAACCTTGGATCCTACAATTGATTGTCCTTGGTCACTTGTCAGTAAGTTGATGATCTCAAGCTTCACCTTCATGATCTTATGAGTTGTTCATGTTTTCATATTTAAGCAGCATGTGTCATCTTTGGGCATAGGGATTTTTGTTTATCATGAAAAGGGAACGTTGTTTGCTTCAAGGGAAAGCATGCGTGCATGAGTTGTCATCATCACATAGACATGTTTTGCACTCACTTCACATACTCTTGTCACGAAGGTTGTTGCATCAAGAAGAGTATGTTTTATACATTTTGGATGGTCAATGTTACATAATTAAGTGTTCGTGTGTGATCACATTCAAGTTTTATGGATGTTTACATATGTTTCACTAGTCTCACACTCAGCCAATTTCCCAAGCAACTTAGCCTCATTCAGCCTCCTGGAATTGTGCACTTTGCTCTACAACCATCAAGCTTCCTCCCTTGCATGTTGTAACTTTTCAGTGCGCAGAGACCTAAGGATCCCTTGGCATCCAAAATTGTGCAGTGGTTTCCCCCAGTGTCTTTCCCCAACCGGAACCTGCTGCCTCTAGAAATTGCACAGTAGTTTCCTTCAGCTGCACAGTCTGCCTTGCAACTTGAAATTGCATAGATGTGTCCTCACAGAACCCATCCCGTGACAATTCTTTGCATCCAGAAACTGCATAGTATTGCCTCTCATCTACCTGGGCTACACTGCACTCTAAAATTTCACATAGGCATCCTCCCAGGACCCCCATCCCGAATCAGTTTCGTGTGCCTCAAAACTGCGCGGTGTTGTCCAATCTTCCTTGTTTGTCTTGCAAGCATAAATTGCGCAAATGATCCTCCTAGGGCCTCATTCTGGCAGCAATTACTACCCATTAAAACAACATTGACCTATCTCTCAGTGAGAACAAGAAAATGTGACATGCTGAGATCCCTCCCAAGGAGTTGAGGGGAAGGACCAAGAGACTGAGTGATGGAAAAAGATCAGGACCGCATGCAAACTCCATCAGACGCATGATCATCTCAAGGGTAAGTATGGTAAGTAAAGAACACCTTTCAAAGGACACCTCTTAGTTGAGTTTGTAGGACTTCTTGTCGGTGTCATATTATCATGTCTTAAATAACATGCATGTGTGCAAACACAAAAGTCATTTAATGTGTTTCCTGTACATGTCTTGCTTCCCTTTTCTTGTTCGACCAACTGTCATATTCAGCATGTCAATTACTATGTCATTCTTGCAACCTTGTTCTAGTGATGTTGAAGGTGTGTCTTTATGGGTATGATTTGTGTTTGTTATGTAAACATCTATCGCACTCACACACGAAGTTGAAAGCAACAACTAGCAAGTTTCATCAGGGTCATTCAAGGTCTATCCTGAGTGTCACACTTGTTGCTTTCACCGTTATACTGTCGCACTAAGATAGGTTTTCTTGTTGGTTTTAGGTGTCTTGTCATCGATTCATGTTGAGTGTGTGTTCACAAGGTCATGTATACATTATTTCACTTGCTCACACACACAACCATTTTTCCAAAAATCTATCAACCAAACCACCCTCCACCAGTCGGACCTCCACTGAGCTACACTGCACACTCTCAGCCCATAATGACCAAGCATTTTTGCCCAGAACTACATAGAGCTTGAGGCTACCCTCCAGGTAGTCTGCACTCCGCAATCCTGGAATCAACCTGGCTGACTGTCACCTAGAGAAACACAGAAGTTTCCCAAGAATCCATCTCAGTCTACATTTCCCATAAGCCTATCCATCAAGCCTCTCGTTGGTCAACCAGATGATTTGACTTGGGCAGTGACCTAAGGCTGCACTCCTCCAAAAAATTGCACAAAAGTTGCCAACCCGCCTGCTTGCACTGCTTGAAGAAATTGCGTAGACAAGAGAGGCATGCACCTGTTGCTTGTTACTAAACTATCTCTAGAAATTTCACAGTTCTGTCAATCAGTGCCCCTACCGGCATGCTTGCTACTCCTCTTGAAAATTGCACAGTTTTCATGGACATTCCACCTTCTGCTCGACACCCCGCTCAACCTGAAAACTACCCAGACATGTCCTACATGACTACCTCCCAGATCTACCTAGTTTTTTCCAGCAAGCTCCCACAACCCGATCCCTGCCTCCTCTGAAAATCTGTGTAGTTTTCACTATTAGTGCCTCCTACTTCCTGCACTACCTTCCCCAAAAAAAAATTCAATTCTGCCTCCCAGCCAAGCTAGATCCCACAGATGTCACTGTTATCTTGAATTGTTCAACCAAGCCTCTCAGTGACCTCTACGCAGGTTTTCCCAATAGTGTGTCGGAGCCTCACATCCTAGCCTGACATGTGCTCTGCGTAGTTTCAGAGCCTTGTTCTCTCTACTGGTCACCTACACTCGAGAACAAAAGATGATACATCATGGTAGACTTGGGGATTTCTGGATTTGATGTCATCCCATCATGAGTGATTGCAGAGATAGGTACATAAATGAGACATGGTGCGACGACGAACGTGATGAACAAGGAGCGCATGCTAGAAGACTTACTCAGGGTTGGATGAATACATGAAGCATACCAAGTAGAAAGCAAAGGGGACACATGAACATGCATGAACCATCAAGCAAACACCAAGATCATTGAAGACTGCACACACTTTGGCATGCAAAGGTGAAGCTATGGTACAACACGAGCACACTCATCACTCAGTAGTACAACAACTTGACACGAACAACATAGCCAACATGTGCATACCTACAGCGTCATGTCAAGTTGTTTCATGAGTCACCTCGGCCACATCACTACTTTGGGTCATAATTGTGTAATCAATGTAATGTAATGTGGATTTCTCAAAGACCCATGGATGAAGTCAAAGAGTCATGTAAGTTGAAAATTCATGAGGGAAGTCAAATAGTCACTAGGGTCAGTTTCACCCTTGGCTATATATACCCCTCATTTTTACATGCAAAGGACCTTTCACCTTGGCTCCTCCCACATAACCTTGAGAGTTTGTGGTCTTTTCTTTGAGGACCGAGCAGTGGCTCCAATGCCCCACTATCAGGGTTAGTGATGTATGGTGTATGGATGTGTCTTGGAACTTTCGCTTAATTGAGAAGCCTGTTAACAGGCCAACACGTTTTCACACATGTATTTTATTCATTTGTTAGACTATTCTTTGGACGCTTGTAATGAATGTTGCTTGAACCTGTATTAAGAGAGTTGAACTATTTCAGTTTTTTTGTGCATATGTTATTGGAAATGTGTTGTATCAGTTGTTAACGTTGTCTCGCTCATGTGGACTATTCTATCGAACACTCGACATATTCATTCTTATAAAGTTGTTATAGCGACCGTTGATCTCATGTGGACTATTCCGTTGGGTGTTGTACATGCTATCTTTTCACTTTTTGTTTGTGATTACTACATCCCTGTGGAATACTCTGCTTAAAGCTACACATGTTTTGTTGTGATGTGCATCTCTAACATAGTTGGGACTATTCCCTTTCGACTTGAGACTCACTTTCACCCTCTCCCTCTGCAGTGAAAGAACTTTGACGCAAGTGATACTAAACACTCACCAGGCACACGAACCTCGTTGTTTGAAGACTTTGTATACCACTCTCATATGTTGACAAGAAAGAGCTAAAGCATATCTTTACGATAACGGAAATCAGGCCATCATACTGGATGAGGCTCCTACACTAAATGGTGTGAGTTCTAGTTGGGACTTCATACCAGGGGGATCCCCTGAATGTTGGTGAGTCTAGCATTGTCAACATTTCTGGTGCTAGAAGGAGGGCTAGATGACAAGCTAAGTCCTCACAATATATTTTGAATCTCCTCATACTTATCATGACGAATCACAAAATTCCTCCTCAAGAGTGTATGTCTTATGGAAACGATTTTGAAATCTCGGAGGAGCTTTGGAAGGCAAAATGGCTTGGCTTGAACACAGAATGGCCTTAACAATTATATGTCACAAGTATAATATCCATGAAGATTAGATGAGGTGCGCATTGTTTGCACACACGCTTCGAGGTCACCCACTACTATGGTGTGACACGCTGCATGAGAACTCTATTCACTCTCTCACTCAATTGATTGAAGAGATAGATGACGCTTTCCATCATTTTGACCGTCAAGCACTTAATAAATAAATTCTGGAATTACAAAAAGCAGGTGATGAATCCATTGAGCAATTTCATACATGCTTTTTTAATCTTGCATACCGATTTCCTGAAGATGAAATTTATTGGGAATTTCTCGATGGAATATTTAAGTATCTTAATTACATATCCAGAAATATGCAATTCTTAGAATCATTTGAATACATCCCAACATACCTCGATGTTAGAGCTACCAAATCTAAGACGGAAAAGGTCGTTGTCACAAGTGACTCTCTGTCCTCTTCTCATGAAACATCTCTAGCTCTACATTGTGAGGTAGGAGAAGGTGTGTGCACATCTGTTGAACTGTCAGATCCTCCTACCACACTTGCTCTTGATATATGTGTAGATTTGGCTTGCAAACCTATTGGTTGTCATATGGATTTGTTACCCCAACCTCTATCCCCGCATTTTGCTGATCCTCTGGATTGTACTATGTTATGTTCTCCCATTCCGGACTCCACATCTTGTGTTCACAAGGATCAAGTTGTTGACGGAGTCAGTGTTGTGAAGCGAACCTGCGCTATCATTCATGATGAGTGTGTGCATGAATCTAAAGAAGAACCAACAGTGAAGGATGAGTCCCTTCCATATGTGCCTCATCTGCTTTTGATTTTCCCTATGAAAACTCATCTCAAGATATTTCTACTTCTGATCATTTACAGGACACACTGGATGTCAACCTGTCATTATATTGCAGAGAGGACACATCTTCCTCTAAAAATCCATCCCATCTATCATCTGTCATTTTTGAAAACCATGGGGATCAGCATCCTTGTTTCTCATCTACCCCTCTGCATGATTAATCAAATCATGAGGATGCCGACAAACGTCCTAAATTTTCTGATCATGGTTATCGTGATCTATATACTACTTCATTTGATCATGATGTCTATTCACTCGTTGTTAATCTTTCTAAGCCACTGGCCTCCGATGATCTATCTATTGACGAAGTGGAAACCCCATAGGCTATCGAGGAACTTCAGCCTAAGTTGATGGTTATTTCAGGCCCTCGTTGTCCTAAGGTTGGTTCCACTTCTAATCAGAAAATTTTTGAAACACCCGAGGCTCCTCATCACTCATCTGTATGCATTGAAGATCAATCCAACACACAAATTTCCCTTTTTCCACCAGAATCACATGATCCCATTGCTTATGCACTCGAGGAATCATACACAGCAAGCACACTTCACTCTTGTTAAGTCTGCAGAACGCTTGTCTTGCACTTTCACTCTTTTCATTTCTATGGATTCTTTAGAACTCAGAGCATGTTGGTCTTTGTTGATCTATCTTTCTTGTTCACTGGTTTACATGCATATCTTTCTTATTTACCATGTCTTTTCCAACCTAGACCAACTAATGTGTCGATGGCTGCATTGGAAATATCACTGGAAAAATAACCCTATAGCAAATTTAACTAGTTATCTACGAAATCTATCTCTATCTGATCTTGAATATGGGGATTTCAAAATTAACTTGTACCTTAAAGGGTGTGGCATTTCTAGAGTAGCTGTTGGAAGCCAATGTGTCGCCCCTGGGTAGTCGTTGAATGATCTGGGAAAAGGTTTCCATCATCGCGTTCCTTTTTTGCTCGAGGGATTCTTCGAGGAAGATTTTGCTAGGATCTCTTTCCCCCTCGTCTTTCTTTTCATCCGATATGGGAGGTCGTCAGGATTTGCGAGGTTGGTCTTGCAAAGGTTTGACCAGTTCAAGCCCTAACTCCTTATATCTCGACCTCGTTGGGGACATGCAAAGAAAAGTACAGAAAGAGTAGACCGCTCTGACACCACTTATCCGGATTTAAACAGGAACGTAAAAAATTACATATATAACCATAAATACAGAGATAAAATAGAAATAATACTTCATTTCATTAATGTAAAATACTGAAATATGCTTATAAACAAAAATGGAAATAAGCTAGCTCAAGCAATGGTAGCTTATCTCTGAGGAGAGATGTGGCAGCTACATGCCTCTGAACTGTCTTAAAATGAGGCTCTAAGGCATATTGATTGTTGAGAAACAATGGAAAACCCTAAACATCCAAAAACCTGACCTTAGGAGATGAAGCGCCAAACTATGGGCCCCATTTTGGGTAAATTGGTACATCAACTTCCTGGGGTCGTAACTTTGGCATACGATCTCCGTTTGACACGCACAATACCTCGTTAAAAAGATCTATCTGAGGAATACAACTTTTGGAAGAGAAACATTATTTCATGGACCCATCTTGCTCCCAATTTTCCCAAAAATCGTCGTTTAGGGCCTCAAAATAGCTTTGGAAGTACAGGACCCAAAAAACTGCTAAAAATAGTAAATTTTGCTACGATTAAGGAAACTGGAAAACTAAAAGAGACAATTGTGGAGGTCCAAGTGGGATAGGTGGGTGGCCACCAACATCCACCTAGATCACTCTTGTCATGAAGGTTGTTGCATTAAGAAGAGTATGTTTTATACATTTTGGATGGTCTATATTGCATGACTAAGTGTTCGTGTGCGATCATAGTCAAGTCTTATCGATGTTTACATATGTTTCACTTATCTCACACTCATCCGATTTCTTAAGCAACTTAACCTCATTCAACCTCCCAGAATTGTGCACTTTTCTTCTACAACCATCAAGCTTTCTCCCTTGCCTGTTGGAACTCCACAGTGCGCAGAGATCTGAGCTTCCCTTGGCATCCAAAACTACACAGTGCTTCCCCTAGTGTCTTTCCCCAGCTGGAACCTACTTTCTCCAGAAATTGCACAATATTGTCCCTCAGCTGCTTAGTTTGCCTTGCAACCTGAAACTGCACAGATGTGTCTTCCCAAAACCCATCCCGCAATAATGCATTGCATCTAGAAACTACGTAGTATTGCCTCTTAGTTTCACTACACTTTGAAATTGCGTAGAGGTCTCCTCCCAATACCCCCATCACACAACAATGTCCTATGCCTTAAAATTGTGCAATGTTGTCCAAGCCTCTATCTATCTTGCATGCAGAAACTGAGCAGATGAGCCTCTTAGGGCCTCATTCTGGCAACAGTCACTGCCCGTTGAAATAGCGTTGACCTATATCTCAATGACAACAGAAAAAGGTGACATGATGAGATCACTCCCAAGGATTTGAGGAGAAGTTCCAAGAGACCGAGTGATGGAAAAAGATTAGGACCACATGAGAACTCGTTGGATGCATGATCATCTCGAGGGTAAGTATGGTATGTAAAGAACACCTTTCAAAGTACACCTCTTAGTTGAGTTTGCAGGACTTCATTTCAATGTCATATCATCATGTCTTCAGTAACATGCATGTCTGAAAACACAAAATTCATTTCATGTGTTTCCTCTACATGTCTTGCTTCATTTTCGCTTGTTTGACCAACTGTCGTCTTTGGCATGTTGATTCCTATGTCTTGCTTGCAACCTTGTTCTGGTGATGTTGAAGGTGTGTCTTTGTGGGTATTAGTTTTGTTTGTTATGTAAACATCTAACGCACTCACACACAAAGTTTAAAGTAACGTCGCACAAGTGTCATCACGGTCATTCAAGGTCTATCTCGAGTGTCGCACTTGTCGCTTTCACGGTTAGAGAATCGCACTGAGATAGGTTGTCTTGTTGGTTTGAGGTGTCTTATCGTCGAGTCATGCTGAGTGTGTATTTGCAAGTTCATGTATACCCAAGTTCACTTGCTCACACACTTATCCATTTTTCCAAAAATATATCAACCGGACCTCCATTAAGCTACATTGTGCAGTCTCAGCCCTTAATGACCAAGCACTGTTGCCTAGAACTACACAGAGTTTGAGGTTGCCCTCTAAGCAGTCTGCACTACACAATCCTAGAATCAACTTGGCTAACTGTCACCCAAAACAACACAAAAGTTTCCCAAGAAACCATCTCAGTCTACGTTTCCTGTAAGCCTATCCATCAAGCCTCCTGTTGGTCAACCAAAGAATTTGAGTTGGGCAATGACTTAGGGCTACACTCCTCCCAAAAATTGCATAGAAGCTATTAGCTTACTTTCTTGCACTTCCTAAAGAAGTTGTGCAGACAAGAGGGACAGGCACCAACTACTTGTCATTGCACTGTCTCTGGAAATTACACAATTCTATTAGTCAATCCCCCTGTCGGCCTGCTTGCTACTCCTCTTAAAAATTGCGCATTTTTACTGGAAATTCCACATGCTACTAGGCATCCCGCTCGACCCAGAAACTACGCAAAAATTTCCTACATTACTGCCTCCTAGATCTACGCAGTTCTGGCCAGCAATCTCCCGCAACCTGATCTCGGCCTCCTCTGAAAATCTGCATAGTTTTCATTGCGAGTGCCTCCTACTACCCGCACTGCCTTTCCTAGAAAAATTACACAGTTCTGCCTCCTAGTTGAGCTAGATCCTGCCGATGTCACTGTCGTCCTGGACTACTCAACCCAGCCTCTTAGTGACCTCTGCGTAGTTTTTCCCGATAGTTCCCTGGAGCCTCACATCCCAACCTAACATGTGTTCTATGTTGTTTCAGAGCCTTGTCCTCTCTCCCAGTCACCTACACCCGAGAACGAAAGATGATGCATCATGGTAGACTAGGGGATTTTTATATTTGATGTCGTCTCGTCATGTGCGATTGTAGAGACAGGTACATAGATGAGACATGGCACGACAACAAACGAGGTGAACAAGGAGCGCATGCTAAAATACTTTCTCACAGTTGGATGAACACATGAAGCATACCAAGTAGCAAGCAAAGGGGACACATGCACATGCATGAACCATCAAGCAAACACCATGACCATTAAAGACTCTACGCACTTTGGCATGCGGAGGTGAAGTTATTGTACACCACGAGCACCCTCATCACTCAGCATCACAGTAGCTTGACACGAACAACATAACTAGCATGTGCATACCTGCAGCATGATGTTGATTTGTGTCATGAGTCACCTGGGCCACATCACTACATTGGGTCATAACTGTGTAATTAATGTAATGTAATGTGGAAGTCGAAGAGACCCACAAATGAAGTCAAAGAGTCATGTAAGTCAAAGAGTCATGTAAGTCGAAGAGTCATGAGGGAAGTCGAACAGTCACAAGGGTCAGTTTCACCCTTGGCTATATATACCCCTCATTTGGAAATGTTTTGTAACAGTTGTTAACAGTGTCTCGCTCATGTGGACTATTGCGCCGGACACTCGACATATTCATTCTTGTAAAATTGTTATAATGATTGCCGCACTCGTGTGGACTATTCTGTTGGGTGTGTACATGTTATTTGTTTACTTTGTGTTTTTGATTGTCACATCTGTGTGGACTACTCCACCGCTTTGCGCATGTCCTGTTGTGTTGTGTGTCTCTAACAGTTTTGGGACTATTCCCTTTTGACTTGAGACTCACTTTCACCCTCTCCCTCTACAGTGAAATAACTTTGACACAAGCGACACTAAGCACTCACCAGGCACATGAACCTCATTGTTTGAAGTCTAAGTATACCACACTCATGTGCTAACAAGCAAGAGCTAAGGCATATCTTTAAGATAATAGAAATTGGGACATCATATTAGATGGGACTCCTACACCAAACAGTGTGAGGTCTAGTTGGGACTTCATACCAGGGAGATCCCCTGGATGTTGGCAAGTCCAACACCATCAACAACTGCATAGAACATATTTGGTCATGTGTTCACAAGATACATCAGTGAACCCACTAGTTGTCGATAAATGGTAGCATCCACTTCCTCACCTGAAGTGGCATCCTCCTTCCTCCAATTGGTCACTAGAGGTGTCTCTATGGTTTTGAAACTCTCCATGCGGAATATTTGTAATATATCATTTGTATACTTTCCTTCAGAGATAAACAGCTCCCCATATCCTTGCAATACTTCCAACCCAAGGGAGTAGTGCATGAGACCCATGTCCTTCATATCAAACTCCCTTGCAAGGTCCTCATTTTAAAATCTGATCATCTGCTCATCACCAATTAAAATCAAATTATCAACATATAATATAATAATGAGAAATTCACCTTCTAACAAGATATGATAGTTTGCATCCACCTTACTTTTGATGAAGCCCAACCCTGTGATATAGCCATCGATCCTTGTGTACCAATCATGGGGTGCTTATTTTAGATCACATAATGCTCACTTGATTTTTCACACATGAGACTTTTGATCAAAAGTCTTGAAGCCTTCTAGTTACTCGATGTACACCTTGTCCTAAATAACTCCATTGAGGAATGTTATTTTTACATCCATCTAGTGGATCTTCCACCCCATCTGTGCAGCCACAGCAAGAATTAGCCTAATGGTTGAGTACCTTGCTACAAAAGAAAAAGTATCCTCATAGGCAATCCCCTCAACTTGAGAGTACCCCTTGGCCACAAATCTAGCCTTTTCCTTTTCTATGCTTCCAGATACTACCTGCTTAACCTTTAATATCCATCTTGAACCCACAACTGATTTATTTGTTGGTCTTGGTTCCACTTCCCAAACATTTTTCTTTACAATGGATTCATATTCCTCTACCATTGAATCAACCCATATATGTTTCTCTCCTTCTTCCTCTAAAGAGGATGGCTCAGTCTATACAAGCACAGTCATTAGATCCATGTAGCAAGTGTACCAATCAAGTGACCTTCTCTTCTTGTATTGATTTGAAGGAGCACCCACATTCTCCCTCGAATCCTGCACAAGTCTTTCATATAAACCCTAGTTCTTTTTTTGCCTTCTCTAGGATGGTTTTGCTTGAGTGTTTATATCCACTCTCTTCTTCTTCATTTTTGATTGCTCCACAACTTCTTGAGGCTCCTCCTTTGGAGCTAAAAGATACTATTCTGGTGGGATCTGAAGCTCCCTCTGAAGAGAGCACTTCATCTCTTTCTCCTTATCAAATTTTACATCCCTTCGACAACTTTCATTCTGAGGGATGACAATTACACATGGTAGTTGTGGCAAATTTTGGTGTAACCCAAAAATACCCCCAATTCTACTCTCAGCTCTAACTTCTTCCTTGATTGTTTAGAAACATGGCAGTAAATAGAGGCTCCAAAAATCCTGAAGTGCGACACATCTGACTTTCTCCCCGAAAAATCCTCCTTCATTATAATCATGTTGAGAATCCTATGAGGAATCCACTTCTAAAATAGAGTTTTGTGTTGCATGCGTCATCCCAAAAATGCAGAGGTAGGCCTTAGTCATGTAAAATTTCCCTCACTAATCCCACAATGCTATGGTTCTTTCTCTCAGCCACCCCATTCTATTTTTTATATTGGGGTGTTGTCAACTCTAATCAAATGTGTTCCTTTGTACAAATTTTTTTAAATTCATTCAATACGTACTCACCTCCATTATCTCTCCTAAGAGCCTTCACCTTCTTATTGGTTTCTTTCTCAACGAGTGCCTTGAATTCTACAAACTTGGAGAATGTCTCATCTTTCTTTCAAATGAAGAAGAGCTAGCACTTCTACGAAAATTCAGCAATAAAAATGACAAAATATTTGTGGCTGTCAATAGAGGCTGTCGAGAAAGGTCCATAGACATCAGAGTGGATCCTTTCAAGTACTGCATGTGCTTTGTTGTCCCAATCATGGAATGTGGATTTTGTGTAATTCCCCGAAGTGCATACTTTGTATACATCCTGCTACTCAAGTGATCCTTTGGGGAAGCTTGTGCTTATCTGTTGCATAATCTTCAGGGCATCATGATGTAAATGGCCAAGTATTTTGTGCCAAATTTCACTGATATCATAGCTTTGCACCTTATTCATCTATGTGCTTAATGCATCATAGTCTTCCACATCTAGCTTATACAGGTTCTTCACACGATCTTCTTCACATGTCCTATGGTTATGTGTCTCAGGAATAACTTTCCTTTGTTGGAGATCACATCATAACCACGGTCTTCAGAAACTACAACAAAGATGAGATTTTTCTTTAGGCCGAGAATGAACATGACATCCTTAATCCTACGAGAGGATCTCAAATCCCTCTAAAAGGTGATTGTACCAACCTCGGACATGTTTTACCTTCCATTGTCTCCTCATCTTGATGCGTATCTGCAATTCCTTTTCCTCCAAGTCACTAAAAAATCTCTACATCGTGCCATGTGGAATGTTGCACCTGAGTCCAAGTACCACATACTGCCCATCACTATGTTGGCCATGCATGCAATGAGGGTAAATTCAAGCTAGAACTATGAAGCCAAGGCTTCACCTACCGCTCCTCCTGAGGTCTTCTTGCTTTCATTTTTGTGTGGAAACTTCGTGGCATAGTGCTCAAATTCATGACAATGGAAGCATTTAATTTTAGACAAATATTTCTTCTTGCCCCCTTGACTGGATTTTGGTTTGGGTTGAGATTTCTTCCCTTTTCCTTTCTTTTCCTTTACATCCAATGAAAATTATTATTCATCCTTCCCTTGGATGAATTCCCATCTCTGGTATTCTACCTTATTTCCTCCTGTACCAAATCGGACAATAAGCGCTCTCAATTCAGTAGTTTCTCCCTCGCATTCGCTAAATCTTAATAGCTATTCCAACTCTTGGAAAGGACCAAAAGGGGTAGGATTACCAAGTCTTTTTCATGAAAATTAACAGTGACCCCACCAAGTTCATCACGAAATTGTGTGAACTTGCTTAGATACTGTGGAATAGTGCCATTCTTCAACATCTTGATACTTCGAAGTTTATCCTTGAGTGTCAGCTTCTTGTGGTCACTACTATTCTCTAAAAGTTCTATTAATGCTTTCCACATTGTGAATGGAGTGTATTTTCCATGGATATTTGAGACAATTTGATCCTGTACTCCCTCCAAAATTATTTTCCTCACCTTGGCTGCATATTTCTTCCACTGAGCAAAGTTTTTGGGCATCAGAATCTGGTGGTTTTACAACATTTGTCTTTATGTATTCTAACAATCCATTTTCATCCAATACCGCCTCCATGCAATCTATCCATGTAATAAAATTATAGGTTCCTTCCAAGGCATACTCTAGCCTTAGTCCACTGAAGGTCATCTTCTTAGCTCTAAAGATATCCTGTTGCATTGAACTCCAAATTCGGGCCTCCTGAGAAACAACTTCGAAATGTTTGCTCTAATGTGAATCCTACCCTGAAACCATGTAGAAATTACGAAGTAGATTTGCAATGTCTTATGAAATTTTAATCAAAATTGCAAGACACGAACTTACTCTAATGCTCTACGGAAGTGTTGATCGGGAAAAATGACCCTTTTAGCATTCTAAGGGAGACCACTTGGTCAAGAACTTAAAGCAATTCCTTTTCCTTTTAAATGGTAGTTCTAACTGGTTAGATTAGGTCGAGTTACCTTTTATCTTTCTCTATTGGCTTAAGGTATGTCTTTTAATTAAGAAAAGATAAGAGACATCAGATCGATTCTCCTTGTTGATCAGGTAAGAGAATGATCCTTAAGCTGACTTCGTGGCTCAATGTGGTGAAGTAAAATTATAAGTGCGAACACGAACGAATTCCTCCAGCTTGATAATGGGTCTATCCACAACAGATACATTCTATGGAAGATATCCTTAGATTAGAATCAATCAAGAGGGCCTACCTCTTGGTCGCTTATCCTGTTTGATGATGTCGTCGCTTGCTCACTCCAGCAATCTCTTGCTTCCTTCTTCAAGTTTCTAAAACAAGTAATCAACAACAGAACATAAACATAATAATAGACAAATTGCAATTCAACCTACTTCACGAGTCAAGAAGCATTAAGACACGAATATGTAATATTACAAAACATGTAGGAAATCAATCGATAGTTGCATATATTAATATCAAAGAGAGATTACAACCATATGTCTTGATGTTGCGGCCTTCCTCTGACAAGACAAGTTCCCACACACTTCTGCTAGCATTCCATGATGGCTTCAAACAACAATAGTTTAAAGGCTCTTCCCTTTAGACTTCCCTCCAAACCAAACACACTTCTCCCTCACACAACTAGTAAAAGCTTGCTTGTCTAATCAAAATAGTATACTCACACTCAGCCAACACTCTAACTGTGACTAGCTTGTGCTTGGGAAGAAGGGAGGTCTATATAGGAAATATGGATGGGAGAGGGATCCTCTTCTCATGGGAGAAGGACTTATCCCTTGAGGTAGTTCCATCATCCTCGACCCCATCCAGCCAAACCATTTACTAGACTTCCATTATGGAGCTTCTAGAGTTGGAAGCTTCGAGTCTAATTTTAAAAAAAAATCCATAACAAGACCGGTGCGACTGGAACACAGCTCAGTCGCACAGATTAGCGTGATTGGAACATAACTCAGTCACATAGATCGGCATGGGGAATAGTGATAATCTTTGCACATCAGCGCGGGGGAGACAAAGGCCATTAGCATTGGCCTTGTAAATTGGGAAAAACAGAAGTTTCAGGGGAAATGGTGCAAAAGGGAAATGATTTGCTCATGAAGAGGGACATAATGGGAGTTTTTTTATGAAGGAAAAGCATGCGGGGTTCACTATAGAGGTCCTCTAGGATCAAGGAATGGGGAGTACATGGACAGTGATAAAATTTTGTGTAACATATGCCCCCTAAATCATGAAGGCCGAAACGGAGTGAGGTATGAAATGCTTTATAAATCAGTGCGAGGAACCTGTATGCCGTCAGAAAACCTACAAGCAAGTATAGATACATATACATAAACTGAGATCTCTGTCAAATGGTACATGAATCATGGCATGGACACAGCCATCTAGAGAATGATCATGTGAATGGATCTAGGTATGGGCGCAGCCATTCGTCAAAGAGGATCATAATGAAACTAAGGTATGGTTGCAACCATCCAATAATGAGAAGGATCACATATGATAACTCATGGTCTAGTCGCAGCTAACCATCTGAAAGAGACAAGCATATCATCACAACCATGTCACATCACTTCACAACCTGAACTTTTGTGATTTGAGTCCAGGGTCTTACGCTCCAACACAACCCGATCAAAGTACAAATCCTAGCATGTGAATAGATGTGTCCACGTCGAACATGTTAGAAATTCTCTTGATTACCAGTCAATGATGTGAATTGTTAACAAGTGCGAGAGAAACCACTAATAATGACAATGGACCTTAAGGTACTATCAGCACAATTCACAGAATGTGAATACAGGAAATAAAGTCGAACACCCGTGAAATCACTCTATCAAAACCCAATGATGTGAACTTGTTATCGAGTATGAAGAACTTACCATTAGGGCATGCAAGCTCTAAGGTACTAGAAGGGAGTCTCTCGGTCAGCTTCCTGGATAATGAGTTGAAGTCAACGGAAAGCAACCGTGTCGAAGGAGGGCCATAATGAATCCCACATCATCGACGCGAGACGAGAGGATGTAAAACTATTTTGGATGATACAGAGAATCAGAGGTAAGTGTAACTACAGAAGGACAACTCTTGAACATATCGGTGACACAACTGGAAGTTTGGCAGGTTTTGGATCCATAGGATCGGTGGTCATAATGACATGGCAGAGATCAAATGGAAGGCAAAAATGAATGGCCGAAACCCAAGAAGGTCAACGATGCAAAGGAGGATGTCCCAACCCGATACGAAGGAAAGAGTGTCATGTTCAAGAGTAAGATGCCGACACAACTCGATAGATTTCCAAATTTTCCCCCACCATTTCTAACGAGTACCCCAATTATTTTTTAATAGCAAGCTTGAAGGGGATAGCATATGCTTGCACTGTAAGTTCATCCTTTGGATGAATCTGACCTAGTATGTTTAACGAGCCCTACGAAGGAGAAGCTTGTGTTCGGCATGGTGACAAATCCGATGTCATTTAATAGTTTAAAGAGTTCGATAATGGTGTAACTCGGTATCTTTTTCATGTTTAGAGAGTTTGAAAAAGACATGTAAAAGAAAACTCCACATGGTCCCTTTTCGTACATTTGTGTCTCTCGAGCCCGAAAAGGTAGAAAACAATACTTGAGAGAACCGCTTAACCATTTCAGTCAAGGAGTACCTTTTTTGTAAATAGCACATCCCAATCCAAAAAAGGGGCAAACTTATACTGGGCGCACGAAGTTTCACATCCATTAACGAGTTCGAAACGACAAGGGTTCGATGATATTTTCACTTTTAAAGGGTTGGAAAGGAGTTGAAAGCGGACCCCCCATTTTTATTCTCTTTATGAGTCAAAAAGGAAAAATACTCGGCAATATTTTCATTTTTTACGAGTTTGAAAAGATCTTAAAGGTGACTCATCCTGGAGGAACGAGTGGTATAAAGGGTAGCAATTGGTTTCGAGAATGGTGGAACTGCTCAAAACATGTAATGGTCAAGAGGTTGGCTAATAAAACCACTCATCGCTACGGTCCCTTGGGAAAAGAAAAACAACCAAGTGAAAGCATATGATTGGCCAAAGAGATGGTGGTGATGGAATGAAACAACCAAGTCTCATCTAGCAAAAATTGGTTGATAAAAATGGCAATCATGAGATGTAAATTGAGCATAGGTTCATTTTTACACAAGCTTGAACCATGGAGAACTTGGCTTGGATTTGGATTTAGTTTCATGTTTACACAAGCTTGAAACGAAAAACTATGCTTGCTATAAGTTTGCATGCCCCCAGCATAATGACTCAAACAAGTTACATGACCCCGAAGCTTCATTTCAATCAACTAGGTGGATGGAATGAAGGTTCACTTTCGAGATCTTGGAAAGACTCCACTGGGATTTTACGAGATCTTAATCAAAGACTCAATTTGGAAAAGGGAATTGATTCATTTTTTAATGAGGTTGACACAGTAAAAGAACTATCCTCGAGATCGGTTTCATTTTTTAATGAGGTTGATATAGAAAAGAACTATCCTTGGACACCTTGATTCATTTTTTAACAAGCTTGACACAAGACAAGGAACTATGCTCATCCCTTGTTTCATTTTTTAACAAGGTTGCCACAAGACCAAGAACTATCCTCAGACATTTGTTCATGAACCATACGATAACATGGCTCCCAAGAGGTCTTCACTAGATGGAAGAACCACACTCTGGGAAGAATACATTTCATTTGGTACCAAAGACAGATCGAGTTCTAATGCCCCCAATACATAATGTACTATACCATATGTGTGATCATCAGTAGATGTGGAGATGGAATGGGTAGCCACACAATTGACCTGTGGCGAGGAAGGAACTACTTGAAAACAAGGACCAATAAGGGATGATGGTTGCAAAGGAGGCACTTGGTGACCAATGAACGACAATTGATCAATAGTCACAATTTTCCCTTCGTGCTGAAAACAAACCACATGGAAAAGTGAAGAAACAAGAGCTCCCATGACATAATCATAGTTGCGTCCAAGGATAAGATTGAAATCTAAGGGACCTTGGACTACCATCACATCTATATAGACGGTCTTTCCTCCCAATGTAATAGGGAACTTAGGAAGGACCCCTAAGGGTTGACTGGTTCCTTTGTTGAAAGCCAACATATTCTTGGTGACAGGCACAAGCTGTGGGGAACCCAAAGCTTGCCAAGTAGTAAAAGACATTATTTTAACAGACGCACCTTCATCTAATATAGTGCCATGTACTACCATATTATAGGCTTGTACTGTGATCTGGAAAGGCACATAAGATGGGAGGCGGAAAGAGGTCAAGTGACTCCAATCGAAAGAAATGACAAAAATACTTGGTGGGGGTATCATATGATTGCCCTCATGTTGTACATGAATAGGATAAGGACTCTCCTAAACAACTGGGATGGGAGGGTCACACTTCGATTCATGAGAATCTGAGGAAATAAGAAGAACATGAGCAGTATGATCACCACTCTCTTCCAGAACAGAGTGAACAACTGAAGGCGGAGCCAAGTTGACACTCTTTTCAACCAATGGCTGGTCGGGAACAGACACAAGATAGTCTTGCTTAGGAAGAGCAGGACAAGCAGGTGATGAATCCAACTTAATCTCTTTACCAACCGGGAGAGGGTCAGAAGAAAGCCTCTGATAACCAACAGAAAGTTGGGGTTGAGGAGCTACAAGGTTTTCCAAAACTTTGGAAGCTTTATCCTTAAGAGGACAAAGGTGAAGAATATTCTCTCCTTCACATAACTTATAGGGGAATCTAATATTTCCCTTCTTCTTACCATCACTAGCTGAAGGCGTAACATCAACATGATCTCCAGAGGTCGACAGGGATGGTCGTTTCAGGTCTTGAGACCATACCTCTAAGACTCTAGGAATGCTAGGACAGTCTCGAAGGAGATGGTGACCTTTACAAAGCCTGCAAGGGAATTTTACCTTCAGTGAAGGATCAAAAGGTTTGTCGATGGGGGGTGCATTGGGAGTAATAGCTGCATGGTTTACCTCTCGCTTATTTGACTTCTTCTTCTTCTTCTTCTTAGCCTTTTTGTTACTGGATTTCAAACTTTCACCAGGCGAAGTAGAAGAGGAGGGTGAATAAATAGGGGACGAAGGCGAGGGGTCAACCTGAGAATCATTGTGATGTGATTCAAATGAAGGAGATGGTGGGGCAGAATTTAGGATACTCGGGATCACTGAGGTTGAAAATAACCAGACCGGTAAACCAATGGTTAACCTGGAAAGGGACAACATCGCCATAGAAGGAGCACCAGCATTTCCAAAAGAAGGAAAAGGACCAGGATTCCCATTCGAGGGGAATCCATGACTGGTAGACTCTAGAAATGTTGCCATTGGAATTGACCCCGAAGAATTGCTAAGCAAGATAACTTTAACGAGGAATATTTCGTCGGTAGTTAATTTTAAGAACATTGAAACAAAACTTTACCTTTTCATGTTTTAAGTGTCAAGAAAAGGATGAAAGATGACTCTAGTCGCTTTCGGAGTTAACGAGCTCGACAGGACAAGTGCTCGATGATATTTTAAAATTTAAAGAGTCAGTAAAGATCAAAAATAACTACTCAGGGTACTCTAGGCATGAAGGATCACCAGGTAACTGTGAACTGCAGAATACCTCCTGGCGAACCGAGAAGTACGGGTAGGCAATCTCCCCAAATGTTGTGTTTGGTGTATAACGCTTACAAGGTGGCCAACTTGGCTTCCAATGGATAAAGGATTACAAATGTAGCGGGGTCTCCCTTTATATACACAATGGTACGGGGAGCACAAGTCTGTACTAGCACTGTCTAATGCCAAAACGAACAACAATTGCTAGGTTTACAAACACCAGAACACGTCTCTAGCCTAAACCTCCTAGATATGATCGTTAAGTTTAAATTCTTCCTTAGGTTAATTAAATAAATTTTAACGGTTGATATTGAATTAGGTCTCAATTAGAAGGCCCTACCGTTGTCATCTGGAAAACTCCTATATGCAGCTATATGAGAAAATAGATCTTTGTCTTCGATGAAAATCAACACTAATTGAGGGATAGAGAGCACAAAATTAATGAAACAATCAAAGAATGAAATCTTTCACTAATAAATCTCCTAAATGCACTTAATCTTCCTATAACAACAATAGAAGTTTCATTTCATTTCCAATTCTTATGATGATGCAATTCTAGCTTCTCAATAATGCTACTAATGTAATATTTTCACTTAAGTAAACTAGAATGATGCTCTCCTTTTCATAAAATGTGAAATGAATCCTTCACATAAATAATTTTAAATGAAAATTTTCACAATTTCGAACAAACAAGAATCAATCAAATCCAAAGCATGATAAATGAAACTAAAAGCAACTTCTTCTTTGAATCGAACAAACCAAACACTTGAATGCTTCAATCGACAAACCAAGCAATCTAAACTATGCTTGGAAAGAGAAAAGAGACACTTGAAATAAGAGAACAAACAAGACCCTTTCACTCTGTTGGGTCCCTATAATACTAGTGATTACCCCATTACTATTGTAGTTATACCCCTTATTTATATTTTTGTGCCCCTATTACCCCCATGTTGTTATTTTTGTGCCCCATAGAATCCCTCTATTGTTATTTTTGTGGCTTTATATTATTATTGTTAGGTCGGCTGGATTATATTGTGACTCCTTAGACTCCTATATATAGAAAGGAGGTTTTGTCATTTGTATCATCCAAGAATTGTTCATTTATGTAATGTAAAGGAGGTTTCCCCCTCGAAGAGGCTGAATTCTAAGGCGTTGATCTATCTTTTCTATCTTTTCTTGAGTTGGTTTCATAACATTTGGTATCAGAGCCAGGTTTCTAGGGTTTCGCTGCTCCAAACAGGTCATCTTGGAATTTTCACTATAACTTTTTTTCTCTGACGTTTCAGAAGTCGCAAAAAAAACCCATTTGAGAAGAAATCGCACTGAACCTTGGGTCTGAATTTCAGAGCTTTTCACGTGATATTTTGGAGATATGATCTGAGGAAGTTGGTCTTTTTGCAGACTCCTGAATTACATTCAAAACAGGTGACCTGGAGAAAATCATCATAACTTTCTCTCTGGGGATTGGATTGAAATTTCATAAGAAGGTACAGAAAGAGGACAGACTGTAGTTTCTTGTATATGAGTTTCAGATCCAAAGGTTGAAACAGTGACTCGTGGCACGTCGTACAAGTTCGCTCTACTGAACTAGTCTAAAAGCAAATCATTGTGGGAGATTTCACATAACTCTTCCTTGGAGAATCCAATTTGGGTCAGACATGTGGCATTGGAAAGAGGACGCAGAAGGCTACTACAGGTCATAACTTCAGAATTGGATGATCCGAAATTACAGAGATACATCAGATTCAATATTAGGCTTCTATAAAGTGAAAAAAGGTGTGTAGTTTTTTTTTAAATTTTTGTGTAAGCTTGGTTTAACGGAATTCAAAGGGCATAGTAAAGCATTATTATCGGTAAATAATGCCCCGAGGAAAGAAAATGCAAACACCTAGTAAGGAACCTGAAAGCTCTAGCATGACTCATGAAGAAGAGGAAGAAATGCTACATGATATATCAAAATTACAAGAACAAGTGCAACAAATGTCACGCACACAAAAGCTAATAGAAGCTAAGATAAATGGCGTGGAATCTAAGATAAATGGTGTGGAATCTAAGATAAAGGGCATGGAAGCTAAGATGGATGATTTGAAGACAGATTTGAAGACAAACATGGCAGATTTGAAGACAGACATGGCAGATTTGAAGACAGATTTGATAAATTTTCTACAAGAAATACTTACTAATGGTGAAAAGGTTGTAAAGGAAACTCATGATGTGAACAAAAGTAATGTTAATCATGATTCCATAGACTCTAATGTTGGATCGAAGACCCACCATATTCCAAAAATCGATATGAGGAAGTTTGATGGCAAGGATCCCGCCACATGGATATTACAGATGGAGCAGTTCTTCGATCTCAATAATGTGCAAAACACACAAAAGGTACGTATGGCAACTGTATATTTGGAACCAAATCAGTTTGTATGGTATCAATGGCTTTTCTCTCGTAAAAAATTTATCACTTGGGCAATTTTTACGGAAGAATTGATAGCACATTATGAAGATACAAAAAGCAACACTTTTTTTAGCCAATTGATAAGTCTCAAACAAAAGGGTTCAGTAATGGAGCACATTGAGGAGTTCCAAAAATTGAACATAAGGGTAAAAGATATTCCAGAGGAGCATAGGATTGATGTGTTCATAGGGTCTTTAAAGGATAATATCCAACATGATGTTCACCTTTGGGAACCTGATTCATTAGAGAAGGCATTCAGGTTAGCAAGAAAAATGGAAAGCAAAATTATGGCAACTAGGAAGCATACCACTCACAACTATAAAGACGGAAGTGTTGTTGCCCCTAGTCTTCCACAACCTATAAGGTTGACACCACAACAATTGGAAGAAAAAAGAGCAAAAGGGCTTTGTTACAGTTGTGATAGCAAATACACTAAAGGTCATAAGTGTGCTGAGAAGAAATTATTCTACATAGATTGTGAAGAGGAAGAAGAAAAGGAGCAAGAAAGGTCAAAAGAAGAAGATATACTCCAGGAACAAAGCCTAGATGAAGAACAAATAAATCCGACCATATCTTGTAATGCATTGGCGGGAATTACCACTCCTCAAACCATCAAGATAGAAGGACAAATCAAGAAGAAAAAGGTAATAGTGTTGATTGATTCAGGAAGCACCCACAATTTTATTCATTGTAGGGTAGCAAAAGAATTGAATTGCTTCCTATATCCAGCACCAGAGTGTCAAGTGATGATTGCAAATGGAGGAACAATAAATTGCTCTGGAAAGTGCCATAATATCAAGCTATCCATGGGAGAATATGTATTGACTAGCCCAATGCTTTCCATTCCAATGGGAGGTGCTGATGTTGTACTAGGAGTCCAATGGCTACAATCCTTGGGTACAATAGCTTTTAATTTTCAAGAACTTTTCATCAAATTTTCTATGGAAGGAAAGGAAGTTGAATTAAGGGGTATTGCAGGGAAACCAGGAAAGATAATCAGCTCTAATGGTATGACAAAGCTTCTAAAAAAGGAGCAAAGAGGTGTAATTGCACAATTATGTTCGCTAGATGTTTCCACATTGGAATCATCTATTTCTCCAGATCTCCAAAAAGTCCTGGACAATCATTCCAAGGTATTTGAGACTCCCAAAGGTCTCCCACCTATGCGTGATCATGATCATGCTATTCATCTGATTCCAGGAAGTGTTCCTCCAAACATCAGGCCGTACAGATATCCCTATGTCCAAAAAAGTGAAATTGAACGTATGGTTGCAGAAATGCTAGAGGCTGGTATAATTCAACCAAGTCAAAGTTCTTTCTCTGCTCCAGTAGTATTGGTGCACAAGAAGGATGGATCATGGCGCATGTGTCTGGATTATAGGGAGCTCAACAAGCTCACTATTAAAGATAAGTTCCCCATTCCTGTCATTGATGAATTACTGGATGAATTGCATGGATCAATTTACTTCACCAAGTTGGATCTTCGTTCGGGATATCATCAAATCAGAATGAAGATTGAAGACATTCCGAAAACGGCATTTAGAACTCATGAGGGTCATTATGAATTTTTGGTCATGCCTTTTGGCCTTACCAATGCACCTTCAACATTTCAAGGTTTGATGAATTCAATTTTCAAACCATTCCTTAGAAAATTTGTGTTAGTATTTTTTGATGATATACTAATCTACAACAAGTCTTGGAAGGATCATGTTGAACATGTTGACAGGGTGCTACAACTATTGGAGGAGAAACAATTATATGCAAAAAGATCCAAATGTTTCTTTGGAGTCCAGGAGGTGGAATATTTGGGTCATATTGTATCTCATGAAGGAGTTAAGGTAGACCCTAGCAAAATTAAAGCCATTAAGGAATGGAAAATCCCCACATCCATAAAGCATCTGCGAGGATTTCTTGGGTTGACAGGGTATTATCGCAAGTTTGTTAAGAATTATGGGAGAATAGCAGCACCTCTAACAACATTATTGAAGAAAGATGCATTTTCATGGACTCTGGAAGCAACAAAGGCCTTTGAACATCTTAAAGAGGCAATGTGCCAAGCACCGGTCTTAGCTACACCGGACTTCACAAAAACCTTTATTGTGGAATGTGATGCTTCAGGAAATGGAATTGGTGCTGTTCTAATGCAAGATGAAAGACCCATTGCTTTTGAAAGTCGTCCAATCAAGGGAAAGTTTTTAAGCAAAGCTATTTATGAGAAGGAAATGTTGGCAATACTCCATGCACTTAAGAAATGGCGACCCTACCTAATGGGAAGACACTTCAAGGTAAAAACAGATCATGATAGCCTTAAATACTTTTTAGAACAAAGATTATCCTCTGAAGAGCAACAAAAGTGGGTCACAAAGATGTTGGGTTATGACTTTGAAATCATCTACAAAAAAGGGAAGCAAAATGTGGTGGCAGATGCACTCTCAAGAAAGGATGAGGATGTGGAAGCATTGTTGTGCGCCATTTCTATTATCCAACCAGATTGGATAAACGAAGCAAGGGAGGAATGGAAGAATGATGAAGAAGTGTGGGCACTTATTCGAAAGCTACAACAAGATTCCAGTACGTCTGATACATTTAGCTGGAAAAATGATTCGTTATGGTACAAAGATCGCTTATACCTCTGTAAGAATTCCCAGCTAAAACAAAAGATTCTTATGGAATTGCACACTTCTCCCTTAGGAGGGCACTCAGGATTTTTAAAAACTTACCACAGGGTTAAGAAGGAATTTTTTTGGGATGGCCTTAAATCAGATATTCAAAAGTTTGTGGTGGAATGTTTGGTTTGCCAACAAAATAAAGTTGAAACAATTAAGACACCGGGTCTATTACAACCTTTATCCATTCCAAGCCAACGTTGGGAGGAGGTTTCAATGGATTTTATCACAGGTTTACCCAAGTCTGAGGGAAAGAGTGTCATCATGGTGGTAGTTGACAGACTTACCAAGTATGCACACTTTTGTGCATTATCACATCCATTTAAAGCCAGTACAGTTTCTACTGCATTTATGGAAACAATTCAAAAGCTACATGGAAACCCAAAGATTATTGTAAGTGACAGAGATCCCATTTTCACTGGAAATTTTTGGACAAAATTATTTTCTTGTCTTGGTACTCAGTTAGCTCATAGCTCATCTTATCATCCTCAATCTGATGGGCAAACTGAGATAGTAAACAAATGTTTGGAAGGATATCTTCGTTGCTTTGTATCTGATAAACAGACACAATGGGTCAAATGGTTGCCTCTGGCTGAATGGTGGTATAACACTTCCTTCCATACAGCAACAAAAATGACCCCATTTATGGCACTTTATGGGTATCAACCACCATCCATCACATCATATTTAAGAGAAAATTCTAAGGTTCAGGCAGTGGAACATCACATCGAACATCAACAACAAGTCCTCCAACTCTTAAAGGATAACCTCGTGTTGGCACAAAATAGAATGAAACAACAGGCAGATCAACATCGCAGTGAAAGAAGTTTTGATGTAGGTGATTGGGTATTCCTACGGCTACAACCATATAAACAAATGTCCCTAAAGCAAGCTAAGAAGGATAATAAATTATCACCAAAGTATTATGGTCCGTACAAGGTGTTGCAAAAGATTGGTACTATGGCATACAAATTGGAGCTTCCTGCAGCTTCTCGATTGCACCCAGTTTTCCATGTTTCATGTTTAAAGAAGGTTATAGGCGACAAGCTCCCAGTTCAAACAATATTGCCAGAACTTGACGAGGAAGGAAAAATTATATTGGAACCGGAAGCAGTCACAGAAACAAGAACTCGACAGCTACGAAATCGATCAATTTCAGAGTATCTTATCAAGTGGAAGAACTTATCCGCTGAAGATTCCACATGGGAGGATGAGAATTTTATGCAGAAGTATCCAAAACTACTCAAGCGTTGAGGACAACACTTTTTTGAAGGAGAAGGGCATGTTGGGTCCCTATAATACTAGTGATTACCCCATTACTATTGTAGTTATACCCCTTATTTATATTGTTGTGCCCCTATTACCCCCATGTTGTTATCTGTGCCCCATAGAATCCCTCTATTGTTATTTTTGTGGCTTTATATTATTATTGTTAGGTCGACTAGATTATAGTGTGACTCCTTAGACTCCTATATATAGAAAGGAGGTTTTGTCATTTGTATCATCCAAGAATTGTTCATTTATGTAATGTAAAGGAGGTTGCCCCCTCGAAGAGGCTGAATTCTAAGGCATTGATCTATATTTTCTATCTTTTCTTGAGTTGGTTTCATAACACACTCCTTCAATTAAAAATGAAGCAAACAAAGCATCCTAGTCACCTCTGGTGGAAGAAGAGAGTCTAAGGGTCAAGACACACTGGCACTAGAATGGGAGAAATTCTAATTTTTTCTTATCCCTGAGATCGGTGCGACTGCCTAACTGACAACTAGAGCCGATATGCACGACTGACACAACTGACCAGTACTACAACAAGTGTTGATGGCTTGATCAGCGTGACTGCGTAACTGGAAACTAGCACTGATCGAGGAATTCAAAGAAAAAATAAAAAATAACTTCACATGGGCCCAAGCTCAACACATCATAGGGTGGGCTAAACCAAGCAAGAAAAACCAAATGAAAAGTAGCTTTCTAATCAGGGAGAAAATAGTCCAAAAATCTCACGGGGTCAAAAACACAAGAGCAGAACACACTAGCCAATATTGGGGTCAAGCCCTAATCTTAACTTATAGGCATCAACGCGACTGCCTAATTGACAACATGCACCAAAGGCAGGTTGTTAGGAAACCAGCTCACCAAATGATAGAAAATCTAGATCAACACCTTAGAATTCAGCCTCTTCGAGGGGGCAACCTCCTTTACATTACACAAATGAACAATTCTTGGATGATACAAATGACTAAACCTCCCTTCTATATATAGGAGTCTAAGGGGTCACAATATAATCAAGCCGACATAACAGTAATAACATAAGGGCACAAAAATAACAATAGTGGGTTTCTATGGGGCATAATAATAACAATATGGGGACAATAGGGGCACAATAATAACAATAAGGGATACAATGACAATAGTAATGGGGGAATCACTAGTATTATAGGGGCCTAACATGCCCCTCTCCTTTCAAAAAGCGTTGTCCTCAATGCTTGAGTAGTTCTGGATGCTTCTGTATAAAATTATCATCCTCCCATGTGGAACCTTCAGTAGATAAGTTCTTCCACTTGATGAGATACTTCGAAATTGATCAATTTCATAGCTATTGAGTTCTTGTTTCTGTGACTGCTTCCGGTTCCAATATGATTTTTCCTTCCTCGTCAAGTTTTGGCAATATTGTTTGAACTGGGAGCTTGTCACCTATAACCTTCTTCAATCATGAAACATGGAAAACTGGGTGCACTCAAGAATTTGCAGGAAGCTCAAATTTGTATGCCATAGTACCAATCTTTTGTAACACCTTGTACGGACCATAATACTTTGGTGATAACTTATTATCCTTCTTAGCTTGCTTGAGGGACATTTGGTTATATTGTTGTAGCTGTAGGAATACCCAATCACCTACATCAAAACTTCTTTCACTGCAATGTTGATCTACCTGTTGTTTCATTCTATTTTGCGCCAACGTGAGGTTATCCTTTAAGAGTTGGAGAACTTGTTGTTGATGCTCAATGTGATGTTCCACTAATTGAGCCTTAGAAGTTTCTCTTAAATATGATGTGATGGATGGTGGATGATATCCATAAAGTGCCATAAATGGGATCATTTTTGCTACAATATGGAAGGAAGTGTTATACCACCATTCAGCTAGAGGCAACCATTTCACCCAGTGTGTCTATTTATCAGATACAAAGCAATGAATATATCCTTCCAAACATTTGTTTACTATCTCAGTTTGCCCATCAGATTGAGGATGATAACATGAGCTATGAGCTAACCGAGTACTGAGACAAGAAAATAATTCTATCCAAAAATTTCCAGTGAAAATGGGATCTTTGTCGTTTACAATAATCTTTGGGTTTCCATGTAGCTTTTGAATTGTTTCCATAAATGCAGTAGAAACTGTATTGGCTTTAAATGGATGTGATAATGCACAAAAGTGTGCATACTTGGTAAGGTTGTTAACTACCACAATGATAACACTCTTTCCCTCGAACTTGGGTAAACCTATGATAAAATCCATTGAAACCTTCTCCCAACGTTGGCTTGGAATGGATAAAGATTGTAATAAACCTGTGGTCTTAATTGTTTCAACTTTATTTTGTTGGAAATACAAACATTCCGCCACAAACTTTTCAATATCTGATTTAAGGCCATCCCAGAAAAAATCCTTCTTAACCCTATGGTAATTTTTAAAAATCGTGAGTGCCCTCCTAAGGCAGAAGTGTGCAATTCCATAAGAATCTTTTGTTTGAGTTGGGAATTCTTACATAGGTATAAGTGATCTTTGTACCCTAATGAATCATTTTTCCAACTAAATGTATCAGATGTACTGGGATCTTGTTGTAACTTTCAAATGAGTGCCTACACTTCTTCGTCATTCTTTCATTCCTCCCTTGCTTCATTTATCCAATTTGGTTGGATAATAGAAATGGTGCACAACAATGCTTCCACATCCTCATCCTTTCTTGAGAGTGCATCAGCCACAACATTTTGCTTCCATTTTTTGTAGATGATTTCAAAGTCATAACCCAACATCTTTGTGACCCATTTTTGTTGCTCTTCAAAGGATAATATTTGTTCTAAGAAGTATTTAAGACTATCATGATCCATTTTTACCTTAAAGTGTCTTCCCATTAGGTAGGGTTGCCATTTCTTAAGTGCATGTAGTATTGCCAACATTTCCTTCTCATAAATAGCTTTATGTAAATACTTTCCCTTGATTGGACGACTTTCAAAAGAAATGGCTCTTTCATCTTGCATTAAAATAGCGCCAATTCCATTTCCTGAAGTATCACATTCCACAATAAAGGTCTTTTTGAAGTCCAGTGTAGCTAAGACCGGTGCTTGGTACATTGCCTCTTTATGACGTTCGAAGGCCTTTGTTGCTTCTGGAGTCCATGAAAATGCATCTTTCTTCAATAATGTTGTTAGAGGTGCTGCTATTCTCCCATAATTCTTAACAAACTTGCAATAATACCCTGTTAACCCGAGAAATCCTCACAGATGCTTTATGGATGTGGGGATTTTCCATTCCTTAATGGCTTTAATTTTTCTAGGGTCTACCTTAACACCTTCATGAGATACAATATGACCTAGATATTCCACCTCTTGTATTCCAAAGAAACATTTGGAGATTTTTTCATATAATTTTTTCTCCTCCAATAGTTTGAGCACCTTGTCAACATGTTCACATGATCCTTCCAAGAGTTGTTGTATATTAGTATATCTTCAAAAAATACTAACACAATTTTTCTAAGGAAGGGTTTGAAAATGGAATTCATCAAACCTCGAAATGTAGAAGGTGCATAGGTAAGGCCAAAAGGCATGACCAAGAATTCATAATGACCCTCATGAGTTCTAAATGTTGTTTTCAAAATGTCTTCAATCTTCATTCTGATTTGATGATATCCTGAACAAAGATCCAACTTGGTGAAGTAAATTGATCCATGCAATTCATCCAATAATTCATCAATGACGGGAATGGTAAATTTATCTTTAATAGTAAGCTTGTTGAGTTCCCTATAATCTAGACATATGCGCCATGATCCATCCTTCTTGTGCACCAATACTAATGGAGCAGAGAAAGAACTTTGGCTAGGTTGAATTATACCAGCCTCTAGCATTCCTGCAACCATACATTCAATTCCAATCTTTTGGGCATAGGGATATCTGTATGGCCTAATGTTTGGAGGAACACTTCCTAGAATCAAATGAATAGCATGATCATGATCACAAATAGGTGGGATACCTTTCGGAGTCTCAAATACCTTGGAATGATTGTCTAGGACTTTTTGGAGATCTGGAGAAATAGATTATTTCAATGAGGGAACCTCTAGCGAACATAATTGTACAATTACACCTCATTGTTCCTTATTTAGAAACTTGTTCATACCGTTAGAGCTGATTATCTTTCTCGATTTCCCTATAATACCCTTTCATTCAACTTCCTTTCCTTCCGTACAAAATTTCATGAAAAGTTATTGAAAATTAAAAGCTATTGTACCCAAGAATTGTAGCCATTGGACTCCTCGTACAACATCAGTACCACCCATTGGAATGGAAAGCATTGGGCTATTCAATACATATTCTCCCATGGATAGCTTGATATTATGGCACTTTGTAGAGAAATTTATGGTTCCTCCACTTGCAACCATCACTTGAAACTCTGGTGCTTGATATAGGAAGCAATTCAATTCCTTTGCTATCTTACAATGAATAAAATTATGGGTACTTCCCAAATCAATCAACACTATTACTTTTTTCTTCTTGATATGCCCTTCTATCTTGATAGTTTGAGGGGCGGTAATTCCAGCCAATGCATTACAAGATATGGTCGGATTCATTTCTTCTTTATCTAGGGTTTGTTCCTGCAGTATATCATCTTCTTTTGACATTTCTTATTCCTTTTCTTCCTCCTCTTCACAATCTATGTAGAATAATTTCTTCTCAGCACACTTATGACCTTTAGTGTATTTGTTATCACAACTGTAACAAAGCACTTTTGCTCTTTTTTCTTCCAATTGTTGTGGTGTGAACCTTGGAGGTTGTGGAAGGCTAGGGGCAACAACACTTCCATATTTATAGTTGTGAGTGGTAGGCTTCCCGGTTGCCCTCAATCCTATGCTCCTCTGTAATATCTCTTACCCTTATGTTCAATTTTGGAATTCCTCAATGTGCTCCATCTTTGAACCCTTTTATTTGAGATTTATCAATTAGCTAAAAAAAGTGTTGCTTTTTGTATCCTCATAATGTGCTATCATTTCTTCTGTAAAAATTGCCCAAGTGACAATTTGTTTACGAGAGCAAAGCCATCGATACCATACAAACTGATTTGGTTCCAAATATAAAGTTGCAATATGTACCTTTTGTGTGTTTTGCACATTATGGAGATCGAAAAATTGCTCCATTTGTAGTATCCATGTTGCGGGATCCTTGCCATCAAACCTCCTCATATCAATTTTTGGAACATGTTGGGTCTTCAATCCAACATTAGAGTTTATGAAATCATGATTAACATTTCTTTTGTTCTCATCATGAGTTTCCTTTACTACCCTTTCACCATTACTGACCATTTATTGTAGCAACTTATTCAAATTTATCTTCAATTCTTCCATCTTATCGTCCATGCCATTCATCTTAGCGTCCATTCCATTCATCTTAGCTTCCTTGCCATCCATCTTAACTTGCATGCCATTCATATTAGCTTCCACGCCATTCATCTTGGCTTCATTTACCTTTAGTGAGAATGAAATTTGTTGTACTTGGTCTTGTAATTTTCATATATCATGTTGCATTTCTTCCTCTTCTTCACGATTCATGCTAGAGCTTTCAGGTTGCTTACTAAGTGTTTCCATTTTCTTTCTTCGAGGCATTAATTAATGCTAATAATTCTTGACTATTCCCTTTGAATTCCTTCAAACTAATTTTTCAAACCATTCTTATGCAAATTTTAAAAAAAAAACTACAGACCCTTTTTTTTCACTTTGTAAGAGCTCGATATTGAATCTGTTGTATCTCTGTAATTGTGGATCTCGAATATCTGAAATCTTGTCCTGTGGTATCCCTTTAAGCCCTCCTTCTAACCCCACAATTCTGATCAAGATTGGATTCTCCAAGGAAGAGTTATGCAAAATCTCCCACGATGACCTGATTATAAGCTAGTTTAGTAGAGCGAACTTGTACGACGTGCCATGTGTTATTGTTTCAACCTTAGTACCTGAAAATAATACACAGAAAACTACTAGCCATCCTCTTTCTAAAACTTCTTACGAAATTTCAATCTGATGCTCAAAAACAAAGTTATGACGATTTTCCCTAGGTCACGTGTTTGGAATGTAATTTGGAAGTCTGCAAAAACCCTAACTTCCTCAGATCATATCTTTGCAAATATAGCAATACAAGCTCCAAAAGTTAGACGCAAAGTTTAAAATGATTTCAGCTCAAATGGCTTTTTTGTGTAGCTTCTGAAACATCACAGAAAAAAAGTTATAGGAAAAATTCCACCATGACCTGTTTCGAGCAGCGAAACCCTAGAATCAAAATCTCTTATACCAAATGTTAGGAAACCAACTCACCAAAAGATAGAAAAGCTAGATCAACACCTTAGAATTCAGCCTCTTCAAGGGGGAAACCTCTTTTACATTACACAAATGAACAATTCTTGGATGATACAAATGACTAAACCTCCCTTCTATATATAGGAGTCTAAGGGGTCATAATATAATCAAGCTGACATAACAGTAGTAACATAAGGGCACAAAAATAACAATAGTGGGTTTCTATGGGGCATACTAATAACAATATGGGGACAATAGGGGCACAATAATAACAATAAGGGATACAATGACAATAGTAATGGGGGAATCACTAGTATTATAAGGGTCTAACACGGGTCAGCACGACTTTTCCTCCGCGATTCACACTGATTGGCGTGACTGTCAGCCGATTAAATGCATTGTCCAAGGGAACCAAGGAAAAATAATAAAAAAAATTCAAAACAGGGACCAGATCTTCTACTATGAATTTTAGACTTAGGTCAGTAAGAAGGAGAAAAGAAATAGAACCAAAGGGAAAACGTGAAACTAACAAAGTTCTCGGGAAATCATGAAATCCAAAACAAACAAAAGATGGGCTCTTCCCCAGCGGAGTCGCCAATTTGTGGTGAAGTAAAATTATAAGTGCGGACACGAACGAAGTCCTCTAGCCTGATAATGGGTTTAGCCACAACTGGAAGATATCCTTAGATTAAAATCAATCAATAGGGCCTACCTCTTGGTCGCTTACCATGTTTGATGATGTCCTCACTTGCTCGCTCTAGCAATCTCTCGCTTCCTTCTTCAAATTTCTGAAACAAGTAAACAACAACAGCACACAAACATAATAACAGAAAAATTGCAATTCAGCCTACTTAACGAGTCAAGAAGCATTAAGACACAAATATGTAATATTACAAAACATGTAGGAAATCAATCGATAGCTGCATATATTAATATCAAAGAGAGATTACAATCATTCGTCTTAACGTCGCGGTATTCCTCTGACAAGACAAGCTAGGAGTCCCACACAATTCTTCTAGAATTCCATGATGGCTTCAAACAACAATAGTTTAAATGATCTTCCCTTTAGACTTCACTCCAAACCAAACACACTTCTCCCTCACACAACTAGTAATAGCTTACTTGTCTAATCAAAATAGTATACTCACACTCTGCCAACACTCTAACTATGACTAGCTTGTGCTTGGGAAGAAGGGAGGTTTATATAGGAAATATAGATGGGAGAGGGATCCTCTTCTCATGGGAGAAGCACTTATCCCTTGAGGTAATTCCATCATTATAGGGGAAAGAAGCCCAAACATCCTCAACCCCATCCGGCCAAACCATTTACCAGACTTTCATTACGGAGCTTCTAGAATTGGAAGCTTCGGCTCTAATTTAAAAAACTTTCCATAACATGACCAATGCAACTAGAACACAGCTCAATCGCACCGATCGGCGTAGGGAATAGTGCTAATTTTTGAACATAAGCGTGGGGGAGACAAAGGCCATTAGCGTCGGCCTTGTAAACTTGGCAAAACAGAAGTTTCAAGGGAAATGGTGCAAAAGGGAAATGATCTACTCATGAAGAGGGGCATAATGGGAGTTTCTTCATGAAGGAAAAGCATGTGAGGTTCACTGTAGAGTTCCTCCGGGATCAAGGAATGGGGAGTACATGGACAGTGACAAAATGTTGTGTAACACTCAACCAAACCACTCTAAACTTTGCCTTTTTGGGAAGAGTACTTCTAAGATGCAGAAACAAGAATTAAAATGCAAAATTTAACCTATGATTCACTTATCCTAGACCTATCTTGATTAAAGGAAAGAATAGTATTTCTCTCAATCGAGAGCAAGCTAAAAGGGCGGGAAAAGAATCATGTAGGAATTGGAATTGGAATGAAGGAAATAGACCAAGGAAATAGCTCACGAGATATAATCCTTGTTTAAAAAATACAAACACTTAAATGCCTAATAAATAGTTACCAAACACTTAACTATAAATAGCTCCAAATCCTAATAAAAATATGTATGAGAACGAGAAATTCATTTCATAGTACTAAAGTAGTTCAAATAAAATGCCATCTAGAAAATAAAAACATCTATAACTCTAAACTATTAGATAGTTAGTTAGCCTAAAGAAATTAATGTTTGTTCTTATACAATTTCCAATTTTCTAGATGCATTCCTGATTAATTTTGTAAGGTAGCTTGATCAGAATTTTAAATGGGATAACAATTAACATTTAACAATAGCGTTCAAGCCAAAAAATAGCTCATACAATAGAAATGTAATTGAAAAGTGAAAACATTTATTTCAATAATCGATGCAAAAAATAGTGCCATACAAAAATTACATAAATAAACTTTATTATGAATATGAATCAAGTTAAAGAACCTCAAAGGATTACAGTAGTGCAAATCCCTCACTATCAGCAACTCGATATTTGTCTGCAAAGAAGATTTCAATCCCACTACAATAGTACAAATGAATGCTAAAACTCCTTTACAAACAAACTAAAAGATCCTAAATTATTTTGCCTCTTCTCCTGGATTTCAATCCCCTAGAACTCAGCCCAACAATGGGTTTTTATACATTATTTAGAAATAATAATCATTTATGCAAATCGCTTAATAGCAGAGTTATTAAAAATACAATGAAACAAAAGGATTGCTTTGATTTGGATCTGGAAAAACATTGATGGGACAGTTAAGAACAAATTCCCCAATTTAGTCTACACAGTGCTAAAATTAACCTGGTAGTTTTCAACAACTTTCTGCTAATAAAGGATCCATTTGCAGCCTGGAGGAATTTCATTCGATTGTTTTCATTTTCAGCCATATATCGAAAGCTCTCTCACAAAACAAAAATCAAAATTAGCTATTATATATTAAAAATAGAGTAAAACAAACTTTGAATAAACTCTCATTAAACCCGAAATCAATATATATATCACAAATTTTCTATTAATAAGATAGCAACTCCCTATAGATGAAAAATGGTAAGAATTGACAGGCATCAAAGAAATGGATTTCAGAAAACAATGCATATCGAAGGTTTCTACATAGTCACACAACTAATCTTATGACATATGGAAAGTTCAGATGAGGACTGGATGTGATATTATATTAAATCATTGTGATAAAGCCCATCAGATCTACAACCATATAGGAGATAGAGAGATTAGGTCTTATAGGATATTTTAGATATGTGCCATTCGAAAAGTTTCAGTATATGAGTTAACGTGATTTTACAATTAAACCGATTATATAACCATATCGGGCCTGAAGATGATGACGTAGGCAGATAGGTGGCAGGTGCAAAGGTATGTCAAATATCTTCTGATATCAAAAATTTCTAATGTGGTTACATATGGGTACTCTGATTTGGAGCAGACGTGATACCTTTATATACAAGAATTAGTACCATATTGGGTCTGACATATCAGATCCTAGCAAATATCAAAAGTCGAAGGGGAAGGCACATTGGGATATCGATGATGGATATTTATCGAAGTCGGAGTGGCATGGATATCGAAGTATCGACAAAGTGATATATTGGAGATTTTAACAATGTGATACATAAAAATCTTCGATATGTAAAAGCTACAGGGCCCCGATATGTATTACAAAGGATTACACTACATCCACTCATTATATGACAATTTTATAATATGAAAGGATTTACAAAAAGGAACCTTTTTAATAATAAGTTAATTATAACCACTCAAAAGCCAAAGCCACTTGGTTTTGTTAAATAATGAAGCTATAGTCACTATATAAAAAAAAGATTAGTCTCGGGGCTATTTAAGGGATAAAAATAAAATCACTGTTTACAAATATAAATAAATATTTTACAAATAAAAGTGAAAATAAAGAAATAAAACCTATAAAACAAAAGGGTAAAATACATTATATACATATCATTAGGCTAAAATAATGAAAAATATTCAATTGACAATTAGGCACCATTTACAAACCAAATGTCCAAATGAGATCAAATGAGTTATGATAAGAAAATAAGAACATATCAAACTCATTGAAGAAATCCAAACTCTCATAATCAAATAGTAATATGACCAACCATTCAATGAAAGGGTCCCCATAGTGAAAATTAAGTGAATAATGGGGGGGTGTTGTGTTTTTACCACAACAATGGTGACACACTGGGAAGAACCAGTTATCTCTGAAAAATGATGAAACTCTAAGGAAAAAGGAATAAAGTTAAATCAATCAAAGTGTTAGGATTCATATTTTCAATGAAATCTCTTATAACAGATATCAAAATGTTATCATTTTTCATATCTCTAATATTGATTATAAGAATCATGTTACAACAACTATTTAATTGATGACAACTTAAACTAAAGAAAAAAAGTGTATCATTTTATGTTTAGTAAGAAAGATAAACTCTCATTATCATAGTTAGAGCCACTGCTTCCAGCAGGCATCCATAGCCTCGACAGGGTTACCTCTTAGCCCAAAGGAAATGTCAGTATCCCATATATGTTTAAATATTTCAGAGGAAACCTATTTTATTAAAACTTTGAAAGCCATTGTCCTGGCTTGGGGACAAGATAACGATAATGCCATTCACAAGCATTGATAGTCATGAACAAGTTGACTCATGATGAGACTTCTTGTTTTACAGTGAAATGTTGTGAGCCATTATCCTAGCTCGATAACCAAATACGATAATGTCATAACCATCAAGACCCATGATCATGCTAGACTGGACCTTTACAGAGACCCCCTATATTTTGGGTATTTTTTAACTTTTTTGTTAATAGATGGGGAGACAAATCTTCTCCTTAAGAGATTGGCATGACATGGTAAAGTTATAGAATACTAAACTATTTTTATGTTGCTTTGTGTTGTTTTACTAATAGTTGTTTATAAGATAAGTTGTCACAAAATAGAATTCTCTTATATTATAAAGTGATATTATCAAAATGACAAGGAAACACAACAATATTTTCAAATCTAAATCTAAAAGATAGCAATTTGATGATTATTGATATTCTTCCTTTTACCATTGAATTTTATTAACTAAGAGTAAAAGTTTCCAATGTATCAGACCAAATATGGATGTGAAAAAAATCCATTCAACTAAAATATTTGGTAATATCACCAAAGGAACAAAAGGGGATTTTCAAAGGGAAACAAAATGAAATGTCATGAAATCAGATCCGAAAGTAGGATAAAAGAGAAATGCCAACCAAATTAAGAAAAAACAAACCATTCCAAGCAAAATCATGAAATAAAATCAACTCAAACAAGATAAAAGTAATATCTTGACATAAGGCATTAAGATCTTGTTATGAATTTGTCAAGTATAAGTGTTGTCTTGCTTAATGAGTTTCTCTTTCATGAGTTTATTAAAAACTAACTAATGAAGAGTTGTGATTAAAAATTGCATTTGATATCTTAACAAGGATTTCACGAAAAAGAATAGGAGAATTAAAATTTAAGGAAACCTCCTTGAGTAATGCTTGAAATATTCTCCATTTATCACAATTGTTTTATTTGCAAAAGTTGGATCAAACCAAAACCTACAAAAATAACAACAAAAATATAAGAAAGAAATAATGTAAAAAAGAACAAACTAAAATAAAAATGCTAATAGATGATAATAAAAATGCAAATGCATACCTCGAAGAATTTGATAATAAGTTTACCTCATTAGTCTTCATCTTCTTCCATGTATTTTAAAATGTTTAAAAATCATTTTTTATTTAATCTACAAAACATTAAAAAGAAATCTAATCTATTCCTAATCCTAATGGCTGAGAAGGCATATGAATAAGTATAATCATACTTCTAGTGTAACCATTCAAGTGCTTCATTTATTTCATGTACGTAAAAGTAAAAAATCAATAACAAAAGCACAAATGAAACAACAAAAATAAATCTGAATTGATTATCTACATCTAATGCTAAAGTATGTACAAACATGAACTTATTTGGAAAATCCTTTACCTACAAGATCATAAAATTCAGAATGTGTCTCAATTGTTTCCTAAAAGAGGTTCGAGGAAAGAGGAAACAACAAGCCTATTTTATATGATAAATCTTTGAATATCATACGCTATTGAAAATAAGGAACTATATGTACATGACTAGAAACTTTATTTTCCAATGAATCGATACATTGTGAGTAGTAATATAGAAAATTTCTAAAGGAATTACATGAATGGCTAGTATATAATAATGGGCTCTCAAATGTCAGCATTCATGAAAAATTAATTTGAAAATCTAAAAGAAATTGGCAATGCATAATCATCAAATAGATTTCAAAATAAGAAGTAACCAATATTCATGATTGAAATTCTGAAATTGATTTTCATTTATGTTGATTAACCTGTTATATGAGAGATTAGAGTTATAATTCTCATACCAATGCAGTATGCTCAAAAAATAAAACATGAAATTCAAAAACAAAAACAAAAACAAAACAAAAAAACAAAAACAAAAACAAAAGAACGAAAAACTGGAAAAATGAGAAAAAGGCAAATTATAATTTACATCTATATTATAGATAATGATACAACATAGAGGGATTTTGTTTGCAAATATTTTCTTTTCACAAGTGATTACAAAACTAAAATCATTTTTGTTTCCATTCACTTGTAGAGATGGGAAATTTTTAGATTATGATCCCAAAAAGGAATGTCATCATTGTAGGAGTCATAAATTGGGCAAATTCATAATTGTTGAAATTATCATAATGATTGAATGATTGAGAATTTATTAAAACATTTAAATTAGCATTCTTTTCATCTTCAAAAATAGATTTACTTAAAGAATTAATTTTTGAAGAAGAAGAACAACAAGGTTCAATGTTTTCATCATTATGAATAATTTCATTAATATCCTCTTTTCCTAAATCAGAAACAGACAAAGAATTTGTAGAATTGTAAGTGACTAAATTTTCTCTATCCCTATCAGAAGTTACTGACAATTCATAAATGGTAACCCATGTATCTTTAGAACTGTTATCAATATCTAAAGTAGCAATTGCATTATTATTTAATGAATTATCAAATAAAACGGGATACAAATAAAAGTAAGAATTTGAATTTACAATCCTGTAAATTTCTCTATTATAAAAATGTTTCTCATTTCCAAAACTGTGTGTTTCAAAATCTTCTTTATTTGCATGATTGTAAACTTTGGGATGTTGATCCATGTCCTCATTGCTAGAAGAATTAGATTTGTCATTGCTTAAAAGACTATCAGGAGGAAAATAGTGATTGTTGTTCATTTCTGGTTGTAATTGTTCATTCAAAACAACATTATTTATTTGGGCATAATCCTTTTTCTCTTGAAATTGTTCATTGGCAATTCTAGTTTCTAGAAGAGGATCATTATTGATAGTTTGAGCAGTTTATTTTTCAATAGAAATAAATGAATTTTTTGATTCTTGATAAGGAATACAAGGGAGAGATATCAAATGTTTAAACCAACCCATTATTTGAAATTGAGGGTTAAATCTTTGGACTTAAATCACATTAAAATTAATTTGAATCTAATTAAGAAATCATCCAATGACTCACCTTCCATCCTACGCCAATTCGACTAATTGATTACACACCTTTTTGTAATCATATCATTGAAAGGCATGAAGGAAAATCTATGAAAATTCATCCCAACTATGTACAGAGGAAAAAGGAAGAGATAAGCACTAATCCTTAGATTTTTCTCCCAATTTAAGAGTAAAAATCCTACAAATATTATCTTCATCAATATTAAAATTATTTCAACTTAAAATAAATTAAAGGAGATGATTATAAGCAGAAGTCTTACCATTATATTTTACCTTAGACAAGATCTTGACTACCTTTATTGGAGTGATCATTGGATTAGGTCTACTAAAACAACTCCAAGGAGGTATTTTAAAAGGAGCAATACTAGTAAGATAAAATTTAAAAGCACAAAATCTTCAAATAAAACAATATACTATGGCCCTCCTTCTAGCGCCAAAAATGTTGATTGGGAAAAATAACCCTTTCAATATTCTAAGGGAGACCACCCATTCAAGAACTTAAAGCAATTCCTTTTCCATTGAAATGGTAGTTATGACTGGTTAGACTAGGTCAAGTTACCTTTTCTCTTTCTCTATTGGCTTAAGGTATTTCTTTTAATTACCAAAAGATAAGAGAAATCATATCAATTATCCTTTCTAATCATGCAAGAGAATTATCCTTAAGCTGACTTTGTGGCTCATCCAAACCAATCTAAACTTTGCCTCTTTGGTAAGAGGACTTCTAAGATACAGAAACAAGAATTAAATTTCAAAACTTAACCTATGATGCATTTATCCTAGACCTATCTCGATTGAAGGAAAGAATAGCCTTTCTCTTAATCGAGATCAAGTTACAAGGACCGGGAAAAGAAGCATGTAGGAATTGGAATTGGAATGAAGGAAATAGACCAAGGAAATAGTTCATGAGATCTAATCCTTACTAAAACAAATACAAACAACCAAATTCCTAATAAATAGCTACCAGAAACTTAACCATAAATAGATCCAACTCCTAATAAAAATGTGTATAAGAACGAGAAGTTCATGTCATAGTACTGAAGTAGTTCAAATAAAATGCCATGTAGAAAAGAAAAACATCTATAACTCTAAATTGTTAGATAGCTATCGAGCCTAAAGAAATAAATGTTTGTTCTTATATAATTTCCATTTTTCAAGATGAATTTCTAATTAATTCTGCAAGGTATCTTGATCGGAATTTTAAATGGGCTAACAATTAACATTTAACAATAGTGATAAAGCTAACAAATAACTCATACAACAAAATGTAATTGAAAACTGAAAACATTTATTTCAATAATCGATGCAAACAATAGTTCCATACAACAATTACAAAAATAAACTTTATTATGAATATGAATCAAGTTACAAAACCTCAAAAGGTTACAGTAGTGCATATCCATCACTACTAGCAACTCGATCTCTATCTGCAAAGAAGACTTCAATCCCACTACAATAGTGAAAATGAGCACTGAAACTCTTTTACAAACAGACTTAAAGCTCCTAAATTATTATGTCTCTTCTCTTGGATTTGAATCCTCTAGAACTCAGCCCAGTGATGGGTTGTTATACATGATTTAGAAATAATAACCATTTCCCTGAATATCTCAACAACAGAGTTATTAAAGTACAATGAAACAGAAGGATTGCTTTGATTGGGATCTGGAAAAACATCGATGGGACAGTTAAGAACGAATTCCCCATTTAGTCTGCACAGTGCTAAAATCAACTCGGTGGTTTTCCATAGCTTTCTGCTAATAAAGGATTCATTTGCAGCCTCAAGGAATTTCATTATATCATTTTCATTTTCATCTATATATCGAAATTTCTCTATCAAAACAGAAATCAAAATTATCCATTATATATTAAAAATAGAGTAAAACAAACTTTGAACAAACTCACATTAAACCTGAAACCAATATATATATCACAACTTTTCTATTAATAAGATAATGACCCCCTAGAGATGACAAATGGTAAGCATTAACAGGCATCGAAGAAATGCATATCGGAGGTTTCTACAGAATCACACATCAAGATTCAAATCTTACGATATATGGAAAGTTCCGATGAGGAACGCACACGATATTATATTAAATTATTGCGATAAATCCCATCGGATCTGCAACCATATAGAATATCGGGAGCTTAGGTCTTATCAGAGATTTTAGATGTGTGTCATTCCAAAAGTTCTCATATACGAGCGGATGCAATTTTACAATTAAACCAATTCTATAACCATATCAGGTCTGAAGGTGATGACGTAGGCAGACAGGTGGCGAGCACAAAGGTATGTCAGAGATCTTCTGATATCGGAAATTTCTAACATGGTTACATACGGGAGCTCTGATATGGAGCGAGCGTGATATATTTATAGACCATAATTAATACCATATTGGGTCCAACATATATAAGCCTGGCAGATATCAGAAGTCGGAGGGGAAGGCACATTGGGATATCAACGATGGATGTTTATTGGAGTCAGAGCGGCATGGATATCGGAGTATCGACAGAATGATATATCGGAGGTTTTAACAATGTGACACACAAAAATCTCTGATATGTAAAAGCTACAGGGCCCTAATATGTATTACAAAGGATTTAACTACAGCCACTCATTATATGACCATTTGATAATATGAAAGGCTTTACAACAAGGACCCTTTTTAATAATAAGTGAATTATAACTGCTCAAAATCCAAAGCCATTTGGTTTTGTTAAATAATGAAATTATAGCCACTATATAATAAAAAACTTGGTCGCGGAGGCTATTTAAGGGATAAAAATAAAAATACTATTTATAAATATAAATAAATATTTTACAAATAAAAGTAAAAATAAAGAAATTAAACCTATAAAGAAAAAAGGTAAAATACACTATATACATATCATTAGGCCAAGGTAGTGAAAAATATCCAATTGACAATTAGGTGCCATTTACAAACCAAATATCCAAATGAGATCAAATGAGTTATGATCGGAAGATAAGAACATATAAAACTCATTGAAGAAATCCAAACTCTCAAAATAAAATAGTAATATGACCACAACAAGAAGTTAATTCACAATTTAGAACAAAAATTTCAAAAATGCAATAAGAAATCACACACATGCAAATAGTATTGTTCCTTGGGAAAAAAAATTGCTAAAAACCTCAAAGCTTGATTGCATTAATCTGATGAATAGAGATGTATTAGAATTTCTTTTCTAAATTGATCACAACTTGCAAGTGCATAACCTATCTCTCAGCTCACTGAGAAGCCCTGACCTAGAATTAGTCAATTTATTCCTCTGCTTGAGCCCCTATTTCCTTTCCTAATTCCTGAGAAATTAGACCCCTATTATTTAGGAATTTCTCCAAAATGGATTACGCAATTCCCAGGTTGATCATCTAACTGCATGCAACACATATACATTCAATACTAATCTACAATTGATGTTGCACTGCCTTGGAATCTCCACCAAGCCTAGGGAACTCAAATTCTCTACATGCACTAGCTATTTTGGGTTGATTGATTAGTTAACTGGATGATCACTAAGTTTGACTGAAGTTCCACTACAAAAATTACCTTCCACTTGTTCTTCCAACAGTTGGAACTAGTTTAACTGAAAACAACTTGAGATAACTAACTTTGATTGCCAAAATTAGCAATCACATGTGCTTAACTGAACTCTAACTTCTCCAACTCGAATTTACTAAGTAAATTGGGTGACACAAGCGATGTCACACAATTGAACTACATCCAAGTTATTTTCTGATGTGGAAATTCGAATTTCCCCAATTTAATCAAGGAAAAATCAAATTGATAATTTCTTGCTACATTTTTCAAAATGCATTTCTTCAAGTCGAAGCAGTGCACTCAAGGAAAACTTGGTATTTTGAAGGGTGTAGTTCGGAGAAAGGAAGGGGAAAGAGGGTTAAGGAGTGTGCCTAGTGCTCTTCGAGGGTGCATGGCGCATGTCTGAATAGTGAAGGATTCCTCATCAATGCTTCAGAGTGCGCTCGTGCACTCTTAGCCTTAATGAGTTAAATTTGAACCGAAAATTTGTCTAAGTCTATGATATGGGGTAAGGGGTGAACAAGACGAGTTTAGAAATAGAACTAAGTGTGATGCGAACTAAATCATCAATAAAACATAGGAAAACTTAAACAATGATGAATATACATCAAAATTCCACTCAATATACATTCCCCTAATGCAATGAGTGTAGTGTGTGCGACTGTGACCCGAAAGTGTTTTTTTACGACAACAAAGATGTTATGACCACAAAATGCACTAAAATATGTTATGATCAATGTAGAGACACTTGATTCCATCCAAAGACACTTGAAACACATAGAATAACATGAAACAACACTTGATAATCAAAGCAACTCTAGAGACAACAGTGATTGTAGGCTCCAAAATTCAATTGCAGTGAAATTCTAGAGGGTATTATAGCAGCGACAACATGGATTTGATTGGCAGCTGGATTTATTTCCTCCATCTTAGTCGAGCTTATAAATCTTCAGTTAAACTCCTTTTTACTCACGGTCTGAGGAAAATGACTTGCATGGATCACAACTCGAGTTTTTAATAAGAAATAACGCTCGATCGAGCCAAAGTGCTTGATCAATCCATAACTCTCAATTGAGCCTATAACATAGGCTACAAAAAGGCTTGATTGAGGGTTTGTTTAAATGCTTGATTATATTATTTTTTAATTCCTAAACAGCTCGAACGAGTGCTTAAATTTTCTCGATCAAGCACTTAAAATTGCTCGATCGAGCACTAAAAATTGCTCGATCAAGCATTCCTTTTCACCAAAACACGCCCACACTTTTCTAGAAAGTGTAACCCGTCTCCATGCACTCACCATATTTTTATCTCTAATTTCCCTTGCATGAATATTTGTGTCTCTTCATCTTCCTTTTCTCCTATTTTCCTTTATTTCTTATATTAAATTTTCATTTTAATTAACCATAAGTGATGTCCACTATAGTGTTTTCCCCTCCATTCAGCTTGGAATATGTGTCACATGATCTTGGTTTAATTTATTTACTTAGAAAATCAACCCAAGTTTGTTAGTTTTTCTCTAATCTAGAACTAGGGTTTGTCAAATTTTCTTGTGGGGTAATCAAATTAGCAAGATTGATTAACCATGAAAGCTCATGAGATGAATGCAAATAGAGTGAAAAGGTTGAGGAAGTGATGGTAGTGTAATGTTAATGTAGCCATAAATATTTGAGTGAAAAGGTGGTGTGAAAAACTAAACTAGAACATGGATTGTATGGTGCCATGTCACATAATCAATGGTGATGAACCAATAGAAACAATCCACTGCAATAGGGTGTGATGCCAAAGGAAGGTGACCATGTTGCATGGAAAATTGGTTAAGTCATGGTGTCATCAAGAGGAGATAAACCATTGAATTTAAAGCTCAAGATTGGGTCATGGTCCCAATGTGAGGCTGAATCATTGGAAGGAGGCACCAATTGAGCTATGTTGAGCCAATAATATTGCAACTAAATTCCATGTAAAATTTTAGTCCACCCTTCATGGCGTTAATTGTAATCGAACTAGTTTACACTTAGGCATCACACATAAATAATGAAAATCTTATGGCATGTCTCTCATTATTTAATACCATCACCTAGGTTAGGTCATACATGAATCAAACCAAATTTTCGATGGTCATTTCCAAATACCATCACCTATTACGAATTTAATTGGTGGGTGTACCAATGCCATATTATCCAAAAGTATTTAAATTAAACTTTATCCCTGTAGTGTCACATTATTCCTGTTGTAACTTAGGAGACAACCCCTGGCTAAGTAGATGTCAGTGCCCATGACATTATAAATGATGAAAAACTTAAATTGTTGTCCCATTGTGAAACTTCAAAAGTATTTGTTTTATAGATAATAACTATGAAATCTTCTTGGAATTAAACACCTTTTAAAGTGGCCTCTCTGATAATGAATGTTATTTTAAGTTGTAGTAAAGGGGTGAGAAAGATGTTTGAAAGTTTTAAACAACAGGCTACTTATAGTAGAATATTGTGCTTTAAACTTTAGCAGAATTATGGAAGATAGATGACTAGAAATACAGAAAAGAGGAGCGCATGTTAAGGTTATTTAACTTTAACTTACAGTTATTGTCATTTCAGTGAAACTATATCATTAAAGACCAACTGCTTCATTACTCTTTTCCCATAGAAGAAAAAACATTAAATGGTTTTAAAAAGATAAGAGAACACATGTCACATTTAAAATACGTCTAGAATCACTTTGAAAAACTTTATTCAAATCTCCAAAAAGATGAAAAAAATTACACATAATTTTTTTTCTTTAGAAGTCAAAAACACGGAACCCTTCTTGGTTCTCCAAAATTTCCTTTTGTATGATGATTACAATGATGACAGTTATGAAATTGTCAACTGTCAAAACTACTAACTACTTGAACTACTTTAATCTATTCAGTCCTTCAAAGGACTTTATCTATGATAAATTAAAAACAAAATTATATCATTATTACAAATAAATTTTTGGAAAATTCTAATGAAATAACAGATGGATTTTCTTCATTGAGTGATTTGAGATTCTAGTGTAGTGGGAGGTCTGTTATAGACATTTTTGTGCCTCGCATCATGGAGCATGAAATGTCAATAATCACAGGGATCCTCAGTCCCTAAACATGTTGTTCTTACCCCTAAAAGAACAAGGTCATCAAACAACAGCACTTCCAATCAGTTCTCCACCTGAAAACACTTCAAAACAGGCTTATTTTGGATCATGTCAGCTGCTCCACTGAGCTTCTGCGCTGGAATGCAACTGTCCCTCCTTGTACCTGCGCTGGAAGTCAAATTTAATGAAGGCTACCTGCGCTGGGCGAGATTGGCCAAGTGGCACAGTCATTCTGCAAGGTGTCAACTGCCCAGGAAGCTTCCAAACTGACACTTGGTTCATGAGATTCGCCCTGTGATGAGTAAGAGGTACTTGATCACCATGTGTAAGCAAGGATCTCCAAGTGGACTCAAGAACTGAAGATTAACTGAAGAGGGAGAGGACACAAGGCAGCTTCATGTCAGTCTCAAGCTGACTCATCCTCTCTTCTTCTCTCCTATATATAGAGCTCTTCTATGAGGTCTATGGAGGCTGGAATTTTGTGTAAAGCAAGGAGGTGCTGTTGGTTTACAGTTAGAGCTATTGGGTGATTGTTTTACTAGAGGTGAAGAGGAGAGTTCTTGCTGCTGGGGAGGTGCTGCTAGATTGGAGCCATCATTGGTTGTAACCTTCTCAGAACCCTGTTACTTCTATCAATAAAGTTTTGCATGTTCTCCTATATACTTGTATTGCATTGATGTATTGTATTTACATGTATATTTGATTCATCCTAATCCATGCTTCAGTTATGAGTACATGTATCTTGTAGTTTGCTCTCTTGTTTTGTGTAGGATCTGTGTGTAGCTGGACCGGCAAAGAGAGCAAGGAGCTGGGAACAAGAGACAAAGAGAGAGGACAAGGATCGACTAAGCGAAAGACACCAGGTTGGTTAATCTTTCTTCATTCTCTCTGTACTTTCATAAAGGAAATCATCAAAACTTTACTTTCAGTTGTTGCTAAAGACTGTCACCTTTAGAGTAGGGATAGGGTCATCCGCATCGGATACTTTTCCCCACAACAAACTGGCGACTCCACTGGGGAGCCTAGTATCTTGTTGGTGTTTGTAGTATTTTGCTATTCATTTCTTGAAGAAAAGAGTACCAAATCGAAAAGCTTTTGACTATATCAAAAGCAAAGTAGAGGGTCTGTTACTCTTGCTCCTTTGCTGAGCAAATTCAAGATTTGAAGAGCTTATCTACAAAAGACTCTTTACTCTTTGTGATAGATCTTCATCCTCTTGATCATCCCTTAGCCTGTACTTGACCTATAGCTTTTTATTTCAGCAAAAACAGTGCATTTTTGAGCTTTTTATGACCCGGAAAACTTTGTAGACGTAACTCTCGTGTCCCAGAGCAGGCTGTCCACAGGCAGTCTGCATTACAGCGCAGGTACTCCCTTCGGGAACTGCGCTGAGAGTCAAACTGACAGACCAGAGCCTGCGCTGGTCCATTTAACCATTGTCTTGCTGAGGTTTCCCTTTGTGTCTGAGCCCTGTTTTCACTGAATTTTTTGCTGATTGCTTGCTGGTCACTGTACTTGCTGTAAACCACTTCTCCTTGACATTATTCCGCCTCAGTTGTGTGATGAAACTGTGAATGTTCTTTCAGTATTTCTTGTTTCAGTTACAGTTTCCCATTGTGAAAAGCGAACCAGTATAGCTGTGACCTCTTAGATCCTGAACTGTAAAAGTGTCTTTGTGATCTTATGAGCTAGTTTTATTATTGTTCATGGCTGTTTGAGTTTGTTTGCTTTTCATTTCATGGTTTGAATCTATACATTTCCTGTGTTTTAAACAAGTCTATCATAAGGTGTCTTTTTGATTGTGGACAAGCTTGTTTATTTCTACTTGAAATTAGATTCAAAATTATACAACAGTTTCCTTTCTGTCTAGCATCAACATTAAGGATAACGAAAAGAAATACATGCATTGTGCATTTTGCATTTGACTGTATGCTTGACGATTTAGGAAGATGTGCATTTTAGTGTGTGTTCTTTGATCTGTGGAAAAAGTTATGTCTTTCTTTTCCCTCAAGTAGATTAAGGTTTTCAAAGTTGAAAGATTGAAAAGATTTGCTTCTCATTCTTAGATTGCATATAGGAAGTTGTATATATACATCTCGTGGCGAACCTGAAAGGCAAACTGTTAAGAAAGATCAACATTAAAATAAACTCAATTTACATAACAACGCTTTGGAATTTAACGCAAACATCTAGAGGTCTAGGTAGAGACGTGTTCCGGCGTCGTTAAACATAGTGACTGTCGATCTCTACGAAGGTGGGTGATTCCTCCTGAGAGTCGGTGGCACTAACACGGACTTGAGCTCCCGCGTACCGTCGCGTATATTGGGAGACCCCTATAGGCTTTTATCCTTTATCCTTAGGAAACCGTGTCGGCCGCCCTATTGATCGCGATGCAGTGAACACAGCATTCACGAAGATCGACCACCCGTACCGTAAAACGTATTCTGTGGTTTCGCGAAAGGTTTGGCACACCCTCTGCCTAGATCTCCAGAGCAGTTTCTTTTGGCCTTTTTCAAACTCTATAACTGAAAAAGTCCAACCGAGCATTTGCCACTTCGGGCTCGTTAATACATCGAAGGCGACTAGAGTCATCTTTAGCTTTTTCTCGACTCTTAAAACATGAAAAGGCAAGTTTGTGTCTAAAAGCGTCGTTAATAAAATTTATTTTAAGCGGAACATAATCACCTATTATTCCCACGTTGATCTTTCAGTTGAAAAGTATGGAGCCCACCAACCAAGGAAGTAACCTTGGCGGAAGTCCAAATCCCTTCTCCTCTTGGGGAGATGTTGGTGCACCTCATATGGCTACATTGTCACTTCCAGGATTGACAATCGGCCTCCCTGTATGGCTCTTTTCAACTAATGTAGTCCAGATCGCCACTAATCCTGAGCAGTCGAATCAACAGTCAGAACAATCTAGAACTACCCACCAGCCTTCCACTTCTTATGATACTTCCTCTGATCCTTCATCTTCGCAAGGTAGAGCCGGCAAAAGTCAGCCTCCCAAGGAGAAGAAGGAAAAGAAGAAGAGAGAAAAGAAGCAGAAGGAGCCTCTGGCGAAGGCGACTGGGGGCAAGCAGAAGAAAGCTGACAAAAACCCACACACTGCACCGACCGGGCCTAAATCGCCATGTGTCATTTGCAAAGGGACCCACTTCCATCGTGATTGTCCTTGTATTCCCCGGATACTAAGGGACTGGTCCCCAAGGTTGCACAATCCGGTAGCATCAACCTCTGGTTGTCATGTTGATTGCAATCCGTCAACTAACGAGAGTGAAGGACGAAGAAGGGGACCAAGATCACCCTGTCTATTGTGTGAAGGCAATCATGCCATCCACAAATGTCCATTCTTAGATGAGGCAAAGAGAGTTTTGGAAGATCGTCCGGTATCACCGTTACGACTTCCTCCTGGATACCAAAAACTCGTGCCTAATCCCTCGATAGTTGAAAATACAGCTGGCCCGCTCAAGTGGTCAGCTGAAGTGTCGGTCATTGAGAATGAACCTACTGAATCCAGACCAGACGAAAGTCTAAAGGTCGAAACGGCAGTTGACCCGGTTCTTCCTTCAGAGGTTCTATCGTCCAATGACTCCGTCATTGAAGATCCGTCTTCAAATGACACCGTCGCCGAAGAGTCGTCTTCATGCGACACCCTCACTGAAGAGAATAAGGATGACACCATCCAGGTTCTTTTCATCAGCACCGACTCCGATGAGCGTCAGGGCAATGTGCCCATTCCTTTATCGCAGGAAGGAACATCATCAGAGTCATATCCGGCCGTATATTCGGTCCCACCACCAAGCAACCTGGTTGTATCCTTTGATTGGAATCAACTAGGCAGACCCCGGTTACCAGCCAGTGTACCATTCAGAATCATTGTCCAGATCTATAGAATGATCATGGCTGGTACTATCATTGATGAAGGGGCGTCTGTGAGTATCCTTTCCTCTGTTGCTTGGAAAGCACTGGGTTCCCCAGCGCTTTTACCTGAGTTGAGAAATCTCTCAGGTTTTGATAAAGGAACCAGTCGACCGTTAGGGATCCTCCCCAATGTACCTGTTACATTGAAAGGGAAGACCGTCGAGATGAACGTGATGGTCGTCCAAGGACCTTTGGATTATAACCTACTCCTTGGGCGGGACTATATTTATTGCATGGGAGCGATAGTCTCCTCACTCTTTAGAGTAATGTGTTTTCCACACGAAGGAAGGGTGGTCAAGCTCGTAGACCAACTTTCGTTTCCGGGATCTCGCATCGCAAATAGTCAAATACCATTCCTAAATGGTCTGTTCACTCAAGATTCGCCTCCACCCCCGGTCCTCCTTCCCGATGAGCGCGAGTGATTCGGAAAGAAAGACTAGGACCCAGGGGGCATGCACCCTGGTCTGCTTCGGGCAGAAGAAACCCCGGGTATAAGAAAGAATTTCCGCAGAAGAATATGACTAGTCCGTACCCCGTCCGAAGGAAGTGGGGTTGTTCTAGAATAATAATCTTTTGTTAAAGTTATGTGTTTGACCAAAGAGTCATTCACCTTTGTCTAAAAAGTGGGCAATGCCCAAGTAGGAATTCCCTTATCGCAACGAATAGTAACCATCTTTGAATTCAAGCCTCGCCCATTAAAACATATGTTTTGAAGGATAAGCAGGGGCAGCCTACAAAGAAGGGGACTATTTTGTTGTGACAGAGGGTAACCATCTTTGGACAACCCAATGATAGACACCGCCGAAGAAAGAGATTGATTTGCGGCAGCAAATCGAACCGTCTTTGGAATAATAAGAAAGAGGCAAGCCTCCCTCAATAATACCAATGTTTTGTCTTTGAGTAGTGTTCTTCTATTGTCACAAATAGCTGTTTATTAAAAGTGGGCAAGACCCCTTAGAATAACGAGAAGACAAGTATCGTTAGCATTAGATTGGCAAGATGACAAGTAACTGTGAACACCCAAAGAAAAGCAGAAGTAGGGGAGAGGAGGGGCAACCTCGAAATTCTATCCTATACCTGGGGGCATGCAAACCTTCTGGAGTGCAAGCTAGGGTCGGTTATTTATCTGGTTTTAAGATTAGCCGTTTCCACACTTGCATGAGAGAAGCCTGTGGGGCAAAAGTAAAATTTGCCAAAAGTGAGCATAGCTGTGGTAAGGCATAAGCTCTATAAAAATTGGTCCTTACGGGAGGCGTTCTTTTTATGACTGGTATATCGAGCAGTTTTAGCATATAGTTCATGCTCGTTAAAAAATAAACGCAAAATTCGAGCAGTTTTATGACTGAATTTATGCTCGTTAAAAAATAGAAAAGTGTGAGCAAAAGTTTCCCCCAGAGTTCAAGCTCATGGAAAAAATGAACCGGTAAATAACCTTTTGAGATCGTAAATTCATTAGCCATAAGAACCTTGATCGTGTTTTCATCCATCACCTCCACTGTTCATTTGGCCGATCATTCACTTCCATTTGTGTGTTTACCTCTTTTGAGAAACAGCTGCGAAGAGTGATTTCACCTAGCCATCCTTGTGACACTGCCGTGATGGAAAATTCCAATTTGTACCTGGAATCAATTGCTATCCCTGTTTATCACTCGTTCCTCAAAAGACGAGTCTTCTTTCAGCTCTTTTCACTGACTCGTAAAATATGAAAAGTTTGCCGAGTTTTGGCCTTCCAGCTCGTTAAATGACCGGAACGCTATCCCTCCTCTAAATTTTAATCTTTTTGGACCTGAGGGATTATTGCACAAAAGGATCGAGCGCTTGTCTTGTTCGGCTCGTTAAAAGTACCGAACAGCCATCCCTTCTGTATTGTTTTATACTTTTTCGGACTTAAGGGATTTGCTGACGAAAAAGGAATTATGGAGTTGACTTTCCGTACCTTTTCAGACTCTCTAAAAATGAAAAGGACCGAGTTTTCTTTGTCGTTAGACTCGTTAAAATGATTAAATAGCGACAAACTTGTCTTTAGACGAGAACGAGTTTCCCTATCGCTAGGCTCGTTAAATCATAGCGATGGGCTTGCCCGAAGGGCAGGTTATAGAACAAGCATATGTTATCCTCCTCAAGCTTGACAAAAATAAAGAGGTACTGGTCAGAAATGACTGGGGAAAAATTGGGAGAACATCAAAGTTTAATGGTAGCAAGTCACTCTTGAACATGACACTTTTCCTCCGTACCACATCGGGTTGGGTTGTTTCATTCACCGGTCTCATCACCATGGTCCTCGCCAAACCATCCACATTTGGGGTAATGCTACCGATCCATCGCATCAGTGTCGTTATATGTTCAAGAGGGGTCATTCTGAAAGTGTCAACCGTGTCCCATCCACTGCCATACATTATCCTTCATCCATTCATGATCGCCACCCTGAATCATATGTCACAGTTTGTTTTCACCTCCACTAAAGTCATTAGCTCCGTTCCGTGTCATTGCTGTGGGATTCATTAAGGCCCTCCTTTGACGGATCGCTTCTTGTCGACTTCAGCTCATTATCCAAGAAGTTGATCTAGGAACACCCCCATCAGTACTTTGAAGCTTGCATGCCTCAATGGCAAGTTTCTCACTTCCGGCGACAGGTATACATCAATGACCTTCGACCAGAAGATTTTGCGTGGCGTTCGACGCCAAGTCCTTTATTCACGCCACGTGAATTGTACTGCAGTACCTTGAGGGTCATCGTCATTATTGGTGATTCCTCTCGCGCTTGTTAACGGTTTTCATTATTGATCGGTAATCAAGCGATGTCTTTCCATGTTCGACTTCAGCGAAATTCTCACATGGATCGACTTGTACTTAGAGTGAAGATCGAACGAGTTTGAAGACCCCGGATCTAGTTTCATCCATCCGGGCTGCGATACATATTCAGGAAATATAAAAGCATTTATCATGTACATCATTGCAACAGATGATCATCCTACTCAAAGGATGATAATTTCAGCAGAAAATTATCAGTCTACCTTCAGACGATCGTCTGTCATATGTACCAAAATGTATTTATAAAAGCTGAGCATGGGAATGCCCGCCTCAGCTAGATCATGAAAATAGAATGAAAAATAATGTATTGTATTGTATTGTATTACAGGGCGCCTCCTCAGCACTGGAATGAACTTCGGACCCTCTAGATAAAGCATTTCACCCGATAAACGGCCTCATACTTTAGGGGGCAACTGTTATAGACATTTTTGTGCCTCGCATCATGGAACATGAAATGTCAATAATCACAGGGATCCTCAGTCCCTAAACATGTTGTTCTTACCCCTAAAATAACAAGGTCATCAAACAACAGCACTTCCAATCAGTTCTCCACCTGAAAACACTTCAAAACAGGCTTATTTTGGATCATGTCAGCTGCTCCATTGAGCTTCTGCGCTGGAATGCAACTGTCCCTCCTTGTACCTGCGCTGGAAGTCAAATTTAATGAAGGCTACCTGCGCTGGGCGAGATTGGCCAAGTGGCACAGTCATTCTGCAAGGTGTCAACTGCCCAGGAAGCTTCCAAACTGACACTTGGTTCATGAGATTCGCCCTGTGATGAGTAAGAGGTACTTGATCACCATGTGTAAGCAAGGATCTCCAAGTGGACTCAAGAACTGAAGATTAACTGAAGAGGGAGAGGACACAAGGCAGCTTCATGTCAGTCTCAAGCTGACTCATCCTCTCTTCTTCTCTCCTATATATAGAGCTCTTCTATGAGGTCTATGGAGGCTGGAATTTTGTGTAAAGCAAGGAGGTGCTGTTGGTTTACAGTTAGAGCTATTGGGTGATTGTTTTACTAGAGGTGAAGAGGAGAGTTCTTGCTGCTGGGGAGGTGCTGCTGGATTGGAGCCATCATTGGTTGTAACCTTCTCAGAACCCTGTTACTTCTATCAATAAAGTTTTGCATGTTCTCCTATATACTTGTATTGCATTGATGTATTGTATTTACATGTATATTTGATTCATCCTAATCCATGCTTCAGTTATGAGTACATGTATCTTGTAGTTTGCTCTCTTGTTTTGTGCAGAATCTGTGTGTAGCTGGACCGGCAAAGAGAGCAAGGAGCTGGGAACAAGAGACAAAGAGAGAGGACAAGGATCGACTAAGCGAAAGACACCAGGTTGGTTAATCTTTCTTCATTCTCTTTGTACTTTCATAAAGGAAATCATCAAAACTTTACTTTCAGTTGTTGCTAAAGACTGTCACCTTTAGAGTAGGGATAGGGTCATCCGCATCGGATACTTTTCCCCACAACAAGGTCCAACTTCTGTTGTTGTTGCTATGGGAGACATCCACTCTCTGCATTTCTTCCATACTGTCACATCTGAGCTCTAACTTTTTACAAACCTTGTGTGAGCCATTATGAAATTAGTGATTCTACTATAAGTTGGCTTCTCAGTAAAAAGAGTTCTAATCAACTATAAAAGCTAAAAATCCTTGTGAAGATAATTTACAATTGTTGCTCCTTTCCGAAATATTGTTTTTTCATGAGAGGTACCAATATTTCTTTTGTTTTCTACCAGAAAATTTTTGTAAGTCTCCCAAGGAAGCATCTTTCCCAGTTGATCCCAACATGAAGGCAATCATGCCTTGGTTATTTTATCAAATTTGATGTTGAACTTCAAAACAGATTCTTTAATTTCTCCCAACTTTGTCTCAGTTGTCTTTCTATATAAACTATTCAAAACCATTTTATTAATATCTATCACCAATTATGTTATGTCATCAATCTGCATTTCTCTTAATTCATGTGATGAATTAGAATTAAAGAAATCAATTATCTTCTTAGCAAATTGTGCACTTTGCTAGATATTTTGTTTACTAGCAACAATGATGCTCTCCAAATATTTGACAATGGCTTTCTCCTATGCTAAAACTGACATAACTTCCCAAACATTCTTCATTGTATTAATAATATAGTTCCAGATAATTTCTCTGACTTGAATGAGGTACATATTCCCTTTAATATCATGAGAAGAAATTTAGTAGTTATTTTGGTACTTTGAGGCAGTGTCTTTGGCCATGTCCAACTCCCTTTCTATTATCTTTAGTATCTACTTTGTGTCATCCAAGTTTCTTTGCATATTATTCATCTCATTCTTTGATATCTTTAATTTAGTCATTACTCTGGTTAGTTTCTATGTTGGGTCATCAGAATCAGTTTGTAATAAAATAATATAGACATGTGTATCTAGTTTCTGCCGCAAGCTAGAATTCATCTCCTTGAGGGTAGTTATTTCACTATTTCTTTGCAAAAGTTCATCTGTTAAAATGTCTTTTTCTTTCTCCACCTGAGCTACCTCTGGGCCATGACATGCTCCATAAAAGGTAATTTCAACTTTTTCCTTAACCCATGAATTTCCATCTCTGCCCCTTGCAAGAGTTTTTGTACAATGGTTCTTTCTTCTGGATTTACACCAACTTTTATAATCAGCTTCTTCAATTATTCATTCTAGGTGAATAAGGCTTTGGAATCTACCTTTTCCAATTTTCGCTCATTTACAATTTTTCCCAATAAAGCTTATTCCTTACTAGTAGCCAGGGATGTTTTGCTTAAATCACTGAAAATTAATTCTCCAATTTTCCTGTGCAAATTAATCTTGTCAGAAAATGGAATTTCTCTTGGATCCATAGTCAAGTTGACAGTCTTAAAACCTGATGATGATGAAACAATAAGAGAAAAAGGATGAGAAAAAGATAGCTTCAACCAATTTCTCTCAAGATCCATGGCTGACAATAGTCTAGTGTGATATTCAAAAATAGATTATGCTTCAAGATGAGATTCAATACTTTACTTTACCCTATTATTTATTTCTTCAATTTTACTTTACAATTGTTTTATAATAGGAACAACACTTTGAGAAGTTTCTTTGGGCATAGAGGAGGAAGGTGTACAAGTTACTTCTCCCAAATGCTACTGAAAACCCATTGCAGTTGTGGAGCTTCCAGCCAGAGATTCAGGGTCTTTTTCTATTTCCGAATACCTTGGATTTTTTGAGCTATGATCTGCTTCACCCTCCAAATCAATTATTTCTTCACTGCCTCTTTTTAGACCCTTCTCTACAAGATGTGGAGTTTCAATCTCTAACCCTCCTTATTGTTAAGTCCCTATAATACTAGTGATTTCCCCATTAATGTTTTCATTGTAGCCCTTATTGTTATTTTTATGCCCCTTTTGTCCCCATATTGTTATTATTGTGCCCCATAGAAGCCCACTATTGTTATTTTTGTGCCCTTATATTATTATTGTTATGTTAGCTTTGATTATACTATGACCCCTTAGACTCCTATATAGAAAGGAGGTTTTTTCATTTGTATCATCCAAGGATTATTCATTTGTGTAATGTAAAGGATGTTGTCCCCTCAAAGAGGCTGATTTTGAAGTCGTTGATCTATCTTTTCTTCTATTTTGTGAGCTAGTTACATAACATTTGGTATCAGAGCCTTTGGATTCTAGGGTTTCGCTGCTCCACGCAGGTCATCATGGAATTTTCGCTATAATGTATTTTCTATGATGTTTCAGAAGCTAAAATTAAATCCCATTTCATCCGAACTCTCAATAGACCTTGAGTCTGAATTTCAGATCTTTTCTCGCTATATTTTCGAAGATAGGATCCAAGGAAGTTAGGGTTTTCACAGGCTCCTGAATTATATCTCAAATAGGTGACCCGGGGAAAATCGTCATAACATTCTCTATGAGCATCAGATTGAAATGTTCTAAAAATTTAAAGAAATAGGACAGCTTGTAGTTTTCTGTGTATTGATTTCATGTCCTAAGGTCGAAACGCTGACATGTGGCAGTTCGTACAAGTTCGCTCTACTGAACTAGTCTATAATTAGGTCATCGTGAGAGATTTGGCATAAATCTTCCTCGAAGAATCCAATCTTGATCAGACTTACGAGGTTGGAAAGAGGGCTACCGTAGAATGCAATTTTAGATCTTGGAGATAGAAAATTATAGAGATATAACAGATTCAATATCAAGATCATACAAAGTGAAAAAAGGTGTGTAGTTTTTTTAAAAAAATCATAAGTTTGGTCTCAAAAGTTAGTTTGAAGGAATTCAAAGGGTATATTGAATAATTATTATCATTAATTGATTCTCCAAAGAAAGAAAATAGAAACACCTAGTAAGAAACCTGAAAGATCTAGCATTATTCATGAAGAAGAGGAAGAAATGCAACATGATATATCAAAAATACGAGACGAAGTGCAACAAAATTCACTCTCACAAAAAGTAACAGAAGCTAAGATAGATAGTTTAAAGAAAGGCTTGGAAGCTAAGATGGATGGCATGGAAGATAAGATGGATGGTATAAAAGAAAAACTTAAAGGCAACATGGAAGATTTGAAGACAAATTTGACAAATTTGCTACAAGATAATCTTACTAATGGTGAAAGGGTAGTAAAGGAGACTCATGATGAGAAGAAAAGAAATGTTAATCATGATTTCATAAACTCTAATGTTGGATTGAAGACCTACCATGTTCCAAAGATCGATATGAGGAAGTTTGATGGTAAGTATCCCATAACATGGATACTACAAATGGAGCAATATTTTGATCTCCATAATGTGAAAAACACACAAAAGGTACGCATTAAAACTTTATATTTGGAACCAAATCAGTTTGTATGGTATTGATGGCTTTGCACTCGTAAACAGAATGTCACTTGGGAAATTTTTATGGAAGAAATGATAACAAATTATAAGGATATAAAAAGCAACACCTTTTTTAGCCAATTGATAAATATCAAACAAAAGGGTTCAATGATGGAGCACATTGAGGACTTCCAAAAATTGAATATAAGGGTAAATTATATTCCAGAGGATCATAGGATTGATGTGTTCATAGGGACTTTAAAGGATAACATCCAACATGAGGTTCACCTTTGGGAACCTAATTCATTGGAGAAGGCATCCATGTTGGCAAGAAAAATGGAAAGAAAAGTTATGGCAACAAGGAAGCATACCACTCATAGCTATAAAGATGGAAGTGTTGTTTCCCCTAGCCTTCCACAACCTACAAGGTTGACACCATAATAATTGGAAGAAAAAATAGTAAAAGGGCTTTGTTAAAATTGTGATAGCAAATACACTAAAGGTCATAAGTGTGCTGAGAAGAAATTTTATTACATAGATTGTGAAGAGGAGGAAGAAATGGAACAAGAAATGTCAAAATAAGAGAATATACACTAGGAAAAAACCCTAGAGAAAGAAGAAATGAATCCGACCATATCTTGTAATGCATTGGCCAGAATTACCACACCTCAAACTATTAAGATAAAAGGACATATCAAGAATAAAAAGGTAATAGTGTTGATTGATTTGGGTAGTACCCATAATTTTATTCAATGTATGATATCCAAGGAATTGAATTACTTCCTATATCTAGCACCAAAGTGTCATGTTATGGTTGTAAGTGGAGGAACCATAAATTTCTCTAGAAAGTGCCATAATATCAAGCTATCCATGGGAGAATATGTATTTAATAGCCCAATGCTTTCCATTCCAATGGGTGGTGTTGATGTTGTACTAGGAGTCCAATGGCTACAATCCTTGGGTACAATAGCTTTTAATTTTCAAGAATTTTTCATGAAATTTTCTTCGAAAGGAAAGGAATTTGAATTAAGGGGTATTACAGGGAAACTGGGAAAGATAATCAGCTCTAACGAAATGACAAAGCTTCTAAAGAAAGAAAAAATAGGCATAATTGCACAATTATGTTTGCTAGAGGTTCCCACATCGAAATCATCTATTTCTCTAGATCTCCAAAAATTATTGGACAATCGTTCCAAGGTATTTGTGACTCCCAAAGGCCTCCCACCTATTTGTGATCATGATCATGCCAATCATATGATTCCAGGAAGTGTTCCTCCAAACATCAAGCCTTACAGATATCCCTATGCCCAAAATAGTGAAATTGAACGTATGGTTGTAGAAATGCCAGAGCCTAGTATAATTTAACCTAGTCAAAGTGCTTTATCTACTCTAGTAGTATTGGCACACAAGAAGGATGGGTCATGGTGCATGTGTCTAGATTATAGGGAGCCCAACAAGCTCACTATTAAAGATAAATTTCCCATTCATGTCATTAATCAATTATTGGATGAATTGCATGGATCAATTTACTTCACCAAGTTGGATCTTCATTCAAGATATCATCAAATTAGAATGAAGATAGAAGACGTTCCAAAAACAACATTTAGAACTCATGAGGGTCATTATGAGTTTTTGGTCATGCCTTTTGGCCTTACCAATGAACATTCTAAATTTCAAGGTTTGATGAATTCCATTTTCAAAGCCTTCCTTAGAAAATTTGTGTTAGTATTTTTTGATGATATACTAATCTACAACAAGTGTTGGAAGGATCATGTTCAACATGTTGATAGGGTGCTCAAACTATTGGAGGAGAAACAATTATATGCAAAAAACTCCAAATGTTTCTTTGGAGTATAAGAGGTGGAATATCTGGGTCATATTGTATCTCATCAAGGTGTGAAGGTAGACCCTAGAAAAATTAAATCCATTAGGGAATGGAAAATCCCCACATCCATAAAGCATTAGCGAAGATTTCTCAGGTTGACAGGGTATTATCACAAGTTTGTTAAGAATTATGGGTGAATAACAACACCTCTAACAACATTATTGAAGGAAGATGCATTTTCATGGACTTCAAAAGCAATGAAGGCCTTTGAAAATCTTAAAGAGGCAATGCGCCAAGCACTGGTATTAGCTACACTGGACTTCACAAAAACCTTTATTGTGGAATGTGATGCCTCGGGAAATGGAATTGGTGTTTTTTTAATGCAAGAAGAAAGACCCATTTCTTTCGAAAGTTGTCCAATCAAAGGAAAGTATTTACACAAAGCTATTTATGAGAAGGAAATTTTGGCAATACTACATGCACTTAAGAAATGGTGACCCTACCTAATGGGAAGACACTTCAAGGTAAAAATGGATCATTATCATCTTAAATACTTTTTAGAACAAAGATTATCTTCAGAAGAGTAGCAAAAATGGGTCACAAAGATGTTGGGTTATGACTTTGAAATCATATACAAAAAAGGGAAGCAAAATTTTGTGGCAGATGCACTCTCAAGAAAGGATGAGGATGTGGAAACATTTCTTTGTGCCATTTCTATTATCAAACTAGATTGGATAAACGAAGCAAGAGATGAATGGAAGAATGACGAAGAAGTGTGGGAACTCATTCAAAATTTACAACAAGATCCCAGTACATCTGATACATTTAGCTGGAAAAATGATTCATTATGGTACAAAGATCACATATACCTATGTAATAATTCCCAACTCAAACATAAGATTCTTATGGAATTGCACCCCTCTCCCTTAGGAGGCCACTCACAATTTTTAAAAACTTACCACAGGGTCAAGAAGGATTTTTTTTGGGATGGCCTTAAATCAGATATTCAAAAGTTTGTGGCAGAATGTTTGGTTTTCCAGCAAAATAAAGTTGAAACAATTAAGACCCAGGTCTATTTCAACCTTTATCCATTCCAAGCCAATGTTGGGAGGAGGTTTCAATGGATTTTATCACAGGTTTACCAAAGTATGAAGGAAAGAGTGTCATCATGGTGGTAGTTGATAGGCTTACCAAGTATGCACACTTTTCTACATTATGACATCCATTTAAAGCCAGTACATTTTCTACTGCATTTATGGAAACAATTCAAAACTACATGAAAACCCAAATATTGTTGTAAGCGATAGAGATCCCATTTTCACTGGAAATTTTTGGACAAAATTATTTTCTTGTCTTGGTACTCAGTTAGATCATATCTCATCTTATCATACTCAATCTGACAGGAAAATTGAGATAGTAAACAAATGTTTGGAAAGATATCTTTGTTTATTTGTATCTGATAAACAAACACACTGGGTCAAATGGTTTCCTCTGGCTGAATGGTGGTATAACACTTCCTTCCATACTGCAGCAAAAATGACCACATTTATGGAACTTTATGGATATCATCCACCATCCACCACATCATATTTGAGAGAAAATTCTAAGTTTCAAGCAGTGGAAGATCACATCGAGCATCAACAACAAGTTCTACAACTCTTAAAGGATAACCTCACTTTAGCACAAAATAGAATGAAACAACAGGTAGATCAACATCATAGCAAAATAAGTTTTGATGTAAGTGACAAGGTATTCCTACGGCCACAACAATATAAAAAAATTTCCCTCATGCAAGCAAGGAAGGATAATAAATTATCACCAAATTATTATGTTCCATAGAAGGTGTTGCAAAAGATTGGTACTATGGCATACAAATTGGAGCTTCTTGCAGCTTCTTGAGTGCACCTAAGTTTCCATGTTCCATGCTTAAAGAAGGTTATAGGTGACAAACTCCTAGTTTAAACAATATTTCCATAACTTGATGAGGAGGGAAAAATCATATTGGAACCTGAAGCAGTCACAGAAACAAGAACTCGACAGCTATGAAATCCATCAATTTTGAAGTATCTCATCAAGTGGAAGAACTTACCCGCTAAAGATTCCACATGGGAGGGTGATAATTTTATAAGGAATCATCCAGAACTACTCAAGCATTGAGGACAACAATTTTTCGAATGAGAGGGGAATGTTAGGTCCCTATAATACTAGTGATTCCCCCATTACTATTGTCATTGTAGCCCTTATTGTTATTGTTGTGCCCCTATTGTCCCCATATTATTATTATTGTGCCCCATAAAAGCCCATTATTATTATTGTTGTACCCTTATATTACTATTGCTATGTCAGCTTTTATTATATTGTGACCCCTTAGACTCCTATATATAGAAAGGAGGTTTGTCATTTGTATCATCCAAGAATTATTAATTTGTGTAATGTAAAGGAGGTTTCCCCCTCGAAGAAGTTGATTTGAAGTCATTGATCTGTCTTTTCTTCTATTTTGTGATATGGTTACATAACACTTATGCTCATGTATTACCACCATTTTCCAATTTTTTCTACATTTGGTCGAGATTCATGTATATAGGGAGCATATGAATTTTCCATTCTTCTTTTAGAAATGATATGGTGATGATCATATGACCATTTCTCACCCTTTTGCAACTGCATGCCTTCAAGAATCTTCCCCACCTCTTCCATGGCCTATCTATTTTTCATAATAAAAGGCCCAATAGTTTTTGGAAATTTGAATAAATGCTCCTTCTTTGCTAGTACAAAATGAACCTGATTAACATTTAAACTTTGTCTGATGAATTATAAAGAAAATAATCTCATAGGTACAAATGTGGGAAGTTTATAAGGGGAAACCTCTACTCCATATAGTCTTCAAACTAGAACTAATCACCCACTGTAACATCTTTAGTAAGTTGCAGAAGAGATTGGGCATTTGGAAAAATACAAGGTGGAGGAGAGTTATTTATAATGGAGTAGGTAACTGAGATGAAAGAAGTAGTGAAGTATGTAAATAATTCATAATTGGGATGACTTCTCAGGATATATGTCCAATTCACTATTGATTTCCTCTTTTTATGTACATCCATTATATTTAGACCCAAATGCATGAATCTCTCCACATGAGTGTATGGGGAAAGACAAGTTACTATTGATGGGAATCTGAAATAGTTGATAAGAGCTAGATCTAACAAGTGAGAATTGACTAGTTTTTCCCAATAAGTAGGTATATGAAGTACAGTCTCAAGTTACATAATTAAATTAAACATCCCCAAAATAGATTGGTTAATAACAGTCGTGTCTTCCCATCCCAAAAACTTGGCAATTATTTGCAAAAATTGGTCTCACATCTTCAAAACAAAATTCAAGAGAAAATTGAGTGGGCTCTATAGGAAATTGTTGTCTTGTAGACATTAAAAAAAAGGTCATCTGGGCATAATCCTTCCCAAACAAATTTTGAAATGCTAACAACAAGGTTTCTTCTGGAAATGGGGTGTAAAGTTTTGAAGGTGGAAAAACCAATGGTTGTTGAATTAAAAGAGCAGATATCTAAAAGATGTGTTCTCCTAAATCATTCATTACAAAACACTTTTGAGGGTAAAGGGCAGATGCCAACTAGTAAATGAACTCAGGGAAGATATAAGTTTGGGGAATTATAGCAGCAAAAAACCAGACTTTACAACTACAACATACACATGAGACTCCTTTTGGTTAACTAATATGTGTTGATGAATTTCCATTAAATTCAATTAGAAGATAGGATCAAAAACATCCCTCTCAGTTTCCATGAGAGGAAAATGGGTGGAAGAACTTGACAAAACAACTTTCTTTGACATGTTGAAGATTTTGACAATTGAAAATAATGTATAAATACCTGGTTAACAAATGCTAGAATTAATGATTTCGAATTTAAGTGGAACAACTACTGTAAAGTGTTGTGAACACTGGGAATTGAAAATGACAATGTGTAAATGAGGCTGAAACGTAGTCTATGGGAAAACGGAAAATGGGAGGGAAAACAGAGTTAAATGATGAAGTGAAATGTACGGGATGGATGACATGGTTGAAAATACATGATGATATGATGGGGTGACATGGCGATGACATGATGATGATGATGTGGCGAACTAGGTTGTTGGGTCATGCTCGCTTTCCACAAAGTTATGGGTGCACCTACCATGACGGGGGAAGCCCGCAGGTAGTGATCCCACAAAGATATGAACCATTGATTGATAGTTAACCCATTTATTGTTGGCTGCTTTACTGAGGCACCCGAAGACATAACCACTGAGCGGTTTGTGATGTCGGGTTGGAGCTATTGGAAGGTCCCTCTACAACAATCAAGACCACCCGACGAACTAGCCTATCCTTTAACTCTTGTAGTATATATTTATTTTTAAAACAACTCCGACAGGGCCCCACCGAATGCTTTGTATTGTTGCATCATACTCAATTTTATCATTAATACACCCTTTATTAAATAAAAATATTAACACTTATTCTAAATTTTGATTTTTTTTTCTAAATATATAATTTTTGTTTCTTTTTAACAATTTAAAACATAGTGAAAAATGAGCTACAACAATCTCTTTAAACATAAATTATATATGTATATCGCATGAAATGTGCTTATCATACTTAGGGCCATAAACTTATATGACTATTTCGTAAAACATTTGAAACCACAGCCCAAGCTTTTATGGCTTCCAATAACATTATAAAAAGATTGAATTTATGTCCAACCTTCCAATTACGCCATGAACCCATACAACCATCAACATTTTGTTTACAAAGTGTGTCCATTCCATATATATAAATCCAAGAATGTTATATGATCAAAAGGAGACCTTCAACTTTTGAGATGCCACACACATACATTCATATAATTCAGGTATTGGAATCCCAATATATTTTCAAGCACATCAACCAAGATGAATATCTATCTTGTACTCTTTGGAAGAATATTTTCTTAATGAAAGGGTCCCACCTACTAGGTCAATTTTATTATTTTCTTCTTCTTTTCTTATTGTTGTTAGGGGAGGATTAGTTAAGAATGACCATAATGGCTTGTGGAAACTAATGAATTTTTATAAGTGTCAATGCTTCTCTATATAATAATGACCAATTATCTCAACAATCCATAAATATGAGCACACCTAAGACAAGTAGGATTTACATGCTCCAACACTCCCCCTTAATGACTACTTGTATTAATGTCCATTGGTTAGGGTATTTATCTACATATACTATGTAGCACAAGGTACATTATAGAATGAAGAACATCTTTATTAGCATAGTCTACCTCTGGTCCAACCTGGTGCTTTTATTTTGTACCTCAAATGTGCAGACATAACCAAATTTTGTACGTCCATGTAAAGGAAAAACCATCCATGAGAATCCATGGGGAACCAACCACTGTGACCACTAGTTTGCTAGGATGAACTTCGTGTACATGGTTCATTCAATCCATTGATGAAATCCCTTTATATGTAAAACATCACACCCCAGAGTCTACAACCAATATTATAGTCCACTATCATCCAACACATGGCCTACTTCTCTAGGTGTTAAAAAAATCCCTAAAAAAGGCTACTAAAGTAAACTAGACAGACTATGAATTCATCACCATGGACATGTGATAAAGGGGTAAACATACCTATCTAAATACTACAATTATACACTATTTTCATGTTATTTATCTAGGCATATACAACATACTCCATCTCATGGAGATACTAGATAAAAAATAAAAATAATAAATAATTAAAAAAATTAAGTACCACCACATCAAAACATCATAGACTTTCTTACTAAATACAACATGTGGATTACATTATCATATAGTTGTGAGACTGTTTTATTCCAAACAAATCCCATAATTTTCCTTGATTTGTCCACCTTGATACAATTTCCACTGCTTCCACAACCAATATTCTTTATTCCCATAACATTTCCACAAGAACAATCAACCTCTTTTCTTGGACCAAACTCCAAATATATATTTACTACATATAGTACTTCTCTATCCTTCTTGCTACAAACTCATCATTCCACTCCAAAAATTCATCCTAAATCAACATTTGTTTTACTCAGGTAAGAATAATGCAAATTTCTCCAATCTCAAAAATTTTCCATGCTCCTACCTTCATCTGAAGAACTATAATAATGTACCATATAGAAACTAATAATAGTAATCATAACTTAGATTAATTGGAAACTTCTTGTAATCTAGAGCCTAACATCAATTTGAACATGAATACTAAGTAACTAACCCTCCCATCTAACAAGATACATGAGTGTCATCCTCTATACTCCCTGGTTATATAGGAAAATAGCTTGTATATTGTATGTATTTATCTCAATCTTACATTCTCTACACCTTCCAATGGGTAATTATAGTGTAGAATTCGAAAAAAAAATCATGGAACAAAACACTTATCTAGAACTCCCTTCCAACTACACAACTTCTTACTATGTAGACTCAAAATGAATTTCACATTGAAAAGATACTAGAGCACTACAAAATACCAATAAGATATACATGGCTAATGACTAGAATATCATTTTATTCCTCTAAAGTTGTTCACAACTTGGGTGTCTTGATTTAGAACTTTGGTATATTTGTTCAATTTTGGATCTCCATGTTTTATCTATCATTTGTTAGGGTACAAAGTTCCAACAAAATAAATTATTGAGGTGACTTATCTCAATATGTTCATTAATTCCAAGAATAATGACTAACATACATTCATCCTTCATCCTTCTCAATATAATGGTGCATTAAGTATTTTTTTCCAATTTCACTTTAGATCTTTGATAATTTTACTAGAACATTTCCATTGTTGAAAAAAACAAGAAGAAATGTTAAAAATAGCATCAAGAAAAAACCTAATTTAATTTGTCCTTGAATTAAATTGGGAATTAAATTGTAATCACACCTCATGACAACTTGTAAAAGATAAGTAAGTTAATTTGACATAGTTAGCTCAGTTAATTCGATTTGAGGGTCTAACTAGAGTCATGTAGAGTGTCTACTACAATTAGGAGCACTAGTTGAGTTTATTTTGAGTTGTAATTATTTAATTCATTCTAACTGAGTTAAAGTCAGTTAAACTAGTTCCAACTAATGGACAAATTAGTGGGAAGTTATGTAGTGTGGTGTAACTTGTAGTAATAGGGTGTAACCTATAGTAGTGGGGTGTAACATGTAGTAGTGGGGTGTAACCTACAGTCGAGTGTGGTGTTTCCTTATGTACAGTGTGGTGTCACCTGTCAAATAGTGGGGTGTAACCTACAGTAGTGGGGTGTAACCTACAGTAGTGGGGTTCAGCCTACAGTAGTGGGGTATTCTTTCAAGTTGGTATTTATTATATACATAAGGGAGACTATTCACTTCATCTCCCGATGACTATTCATATCTCTTATTATTTATTTACATTGATTATATTTATTCACCCAATCCTGATGATTAGGTGTCAACATTCCCCCCCCCCCTTTAATCTGAAGGGATGTTGGTGAGTCCAAGCATCATTTTGAATCATTCAAGCTTTTCTCTTCCAAGTGCTTTGGTGAAGATGTTGGCAATTTTCTCATTAGTGAAACAATGATGGAGATGGATTGTTTTGGCCTCAACATGATGTCGAATCAGATGATATTTGGTATTGATGTGCTTCGTTCAATCATGGAACTTTGGGTTCTTGGCCAACTTTATTATAGAGGTATTGTCAATCATGAGTGGAGTTGATTGTACTTGTTTTACCTTCAAACCTTCAAGACTTTTCCTGAGCCACACAATTTCTTTTGTTGCTTCAGCTGCTACCACGTATTCTGCTTCAGTTGTGGAATCTGCTGGAACTGATTGTTTGTGTGATCTCCAGGAGACAGCTCCTGATCCAAGTGCCAAGTCAATATAGTGACCCAAAATCTCTGCCATATAGACGGCTATAACATAACCACCAGATGCAAAGGCATCTCAAGTAGGGGTACCATCACCAGTATAAGAGAGCACCATCGGTGGAATGGCCTGACGTTTGTGATTGGTTATGATTTGTAAAAGGAAACATAAGATGGAGTTCATAGCATATCGTGAAGTAGATACCCCAGTTTCTTTATCTCCATCGAAGTCTGAACCAGAGTATCCAATCAGATTGAAGTCGTCCACCTGTGTATACTTGATTCCAAAGTCTTGAGTTCCCTTCAAGTACCTTAGAACTCTTTTTGCAGCAGACCAATGTCCCTCACAAGGCTTTTGCATGAACCTGGAGAGGATTCCAACAGCAAATGAAATGTCTGGTCTGGTAGTAGTTAGGCAGGTGAGACTTCCTACAAGCTATCTATACTTTGTTGCATCCTCAAATTATTTTCCTTTAATAGATGTGAGCTTTACGTTTTGTTCCATTGGAGTAGTAAGAGGATTGCATTTTGTCATGCCAAACCTGTTCAACAGATCTCCAATGTATTTCTTTTGAGAAAGAAATGTGGACTTTGGATGTTGGGTTACTTCAATACCAAGATAGTAATGAACATAGCCCAAATCAATCATTTCAAAACTTTTCCCCAATTCCTTATTTATGGATGCAATGTAGCTTTCATTATTCCTTGTCATCAAAAGATCATCTACATATAACACAAGGTATACAACTGTTTTGCCAACTTTCTTGACAAATAAAGTTGCATCATCAAGATCATAATGTTTGAAATTGAATTTCAAAATATGCTCAGTTAGTTTTTCATACCAGGCTCGTGGTGCTTGTTTGAGGCCATACAAGGACTTCACAAGTTTGCATACTTTATGTTCATGTCCTTTCACATCAAATCCTTGAGGCTGGGACATAAAAACATTCTCTTTTAGATCTCCATTTAAGAAAGCAGTTTTTACATCCATTTGATGGACATTCCAACTATTCTGAGCTGCTAGGGCAAAGAGTGTCCGGATGGTAGCCCATTTTGCTATGGGAGAAAAAGTATCCTCATAATCGACCCCTTCCTTCTGCGCAAAACCTTTTGCCACAAGCCTAGCTTTGTGCTTGTCAAGTGAGCCATCAGCTTTATACTTGTTCTTGTAGACCCACTTGCAGCCAATTGGTTTGGTTCCTAATGGAAGATCAACAAGCTTCCAAGTGTCATTCTTTATGAGGGCATCATACTCCTTTTGCATCACTTCTTTCCATTCATCATTAGAAGCAGCTTCTTTGAAGGAATTTGGTTCAAAATCTGTAGACAAGTTCAATTCACAATCATAAGAAACATCCATATCAACAGGTGAATTAGGGTCATCTACATCACCTCCATTTTGCCGGTTTGAATTTCTAGTTCCTGTTTTTCCAACCTCATGAGGATGAACACTTTCAAGTATCTTTGTCAGCCACTTTGGGGGACCTTTCTCAGATGGTCCAGGCTGCTCCGTTGATTGAGTTGGGACTGAATCAAGATTGAGTCTCCCAATTCTATCAATCTCATCACTTAAAGCAGCATCCGTTGTTGGAGTTTCATGCGGGGGAGAGTGTTCTTCATAAGAATATTCCACATGTTGATCTAGTATAGGAATCCCCCCTTTAAGATGTGGAATCTGATTATCAAATTCTTGAAATGATTTTTCATTTGAGAATCTATCCAAGCAATCAAGTTTCCGCTCAACAACATTGTCAGTTTTGGATGATTCAAGAAAAATTACATCTCTAGATACAACAAACTTTTTATTGACTTCATCATAGAGACGGTATGCTTTGGAGGTGTTTGAATACCCCAGGAAGATACACTTACGACTTCTTGCGCCAAGTTTTTTGCTATGTACCTTTGGTATCAAGGCATAACAGGTGGAACCAATGACCCTGAGATGCTTTACCGAAGGAACATGTCCATACCACATTTCATATGGAGTCTTGTTTCTAATAGCATTAGATGGACATCTATTCTTTATATATGCAGCACATAGAGCAGCATCAGCCCAAAACATTATCTTTACAATTTTGAAGAAGAGCATGGATCGTACCATATTTAAGATTGTCCCATTCATTCTTTCAGCTACACCATTCTATTGGGGATTATAAGGCACAGTTGTTTGATGTTTGATCCCATGTTGGCAAAGATAGTTTTCAAATTCATTTGATGTGTATTCTTTTCCATTATCAGTGCGAATAGACCCAATATGAGATTGTGCATCATTTTCAATCCATTTATGAAAGTTCTTGAATGTTTGAAAAGCATCAGATTTTTTCTTCAATAAATAAACCCAACACATTCTGGTGTAGTCATCAATAAATGTCATCATATATTTATTTCCATCTGCAGAAGGAACAGGCATTGGACCACATAAATCTGAATGAATGAATTCAATTTTTCTATGTGCTTTTGAATGTGAATCATGAAAAGACTATTTGTTATGCTTTCCTAGAATGCAAGCATCACATTGCTTAAATTTCCTAGGAATTGTAGGCAAACCAGCAACACCATTTTTCTTCAACAAGTGGAGGTTGTCATAGTTCAAATGTCCAAATCTAGCATGCCATAATAAACTTGATGGAAGTGTACCTTCTTCATAATGAGAATTGTATGAGAAATGTTGTGCACGAGCAAAGGTACCTTGCAACTTGAGAAGCCTTTCTTCTTCTATTCCCCTCTTGACAAGTGAGTGGTCAGATGCTTTTCTCACCTCAAGCTTGCCATCAAACATATGAATGGAGTGACCTTGCTGGCAGATGTGGACCAAGGACAGCAAGTTTCTCTTGAGCTATGGGAGATATAGAACATGATGCAGAAGAAAGTCTAGAAGACCAGGCAATTTAAGCCTGATTGTGCGAAGCCCTGATGGCTTGATTTTTTATTGGTCTGCAAAGTATATTGCTCCATCAACATTGTTAGTAAATTCTTCAAAAAAAATATTTTCTATGAGTCATGTGGCAAGTTGCTCCTGAATCAAGCAACCAATCATTTTTCCAAGAAGCAAGTGAAGCATTAAATAAATCTTCATTTACTCCCATATTACATTGTGCCACAACATAGTGAGTGGATTCAGGTGCTTTACCTTTGTCTGTGTCATTAGTTTTACCTTTCTATTGGTTTATTTTCTACTCAATTTTGTCCCATGGTAACTTGCATGTAGAGGCATCATGTGATCCATTTCTTTTACAGCGTATGCAGTGCAAATCTGCCTTTTCTCCTTGAGAGTGTCTACCCCCCCTGCCTCTGAAATATCTTCTTCTTCCTCTTCGACCACCTCTTCCTCTGGAAGAATCTTGAGCAGAATTTTTTTCTTTATGAGCAAGGCACATAGCCTCTTCAGAAGATTCAGGGGTTGTCTTCTTTCCAAAATCTTTCTCTCTTTCAGCAATTTTTTTCACAAGAGAGTCAAAGGTAATATCTTTGAGATTTCCATTTTCTTGCAAAGACTCAAGATAATTGGAGTAAGTAGGATAAAGTGCCCTGAGAAAAGCGATAAGAGGAATATCCAATTCAACCTTAGTGGATTTGATATCATGCGTTATAGATTTTACTTCAGCTGTAAGAGCAAGAGGATTATTATTTTGTAGTTCAAGAGTGAAGAGTTTAATCATGAGTTGAACAACTTCAAGTGCAGAATGTCAGTCATAGAGTTCTTTCAGCTTTTGAAAGGCTTCGAAAGCAGTTGATAATGGCAAAATATGGTGACTAACCTCTTCATTTACAGATGCTATGATTAATGCATAAGCTTTGTTGTTCTTATTTTCCAAAATGGCGAGCTCTTTGTCTAAGTTAGGTTGTTCTGGTTCTTTGTCTCTGTCTCCAATGCACACTCCTTTCCACAACTCATTGAAAATGAGAGTGTGTTTTATCATGCGGGGCCACTCAGGATAGTTCTCCTTGCCAGTGAGAACTATTCCCACCATGGATATGATTGAATCCATTCTTTAACAACAACAAAAAATTGCTGCAAAATTTTACTCCAAATGGGAAAAAATAAAATTCTGATATGACAGGACAGCAAATTCAATACCCAAGACTGTACAGGAGTAGTGTAAATATATGGCAGCGTAACTGTGTATTACACAAAAAACTGTGTATCAACGTAATACAGCGCTTCAACAGAGGTATATACAATACAACCTTATACCATACATCATCCACAACACTCTATACAATTCTATTCAACACATGGCGTTCAATGTATACACGAATAGGGGTAGCGTTCAAAACTAGGAAGCCTTGAAACACCACAAGCTTTCAAGCTTCAATCAGTCTCCCAAGCTTATAATTTAAGCAACAGAAATGTACTGCTGTGAGTCACATATTTGATAGAAGTTACAGTTCAGAATGTATCAACTGCATCAATTATAGAGAGCAGGTCGTTGGGGAAGCTGTTGCAATTGTTGTCCAAAACCCTAGGAGCGCACCGGGCAAACAAGGATGAAGACAGCGAGGGGAATCGTCGCCCATTACGGGTTAAGGAACAAAAATAACAATGGATCACAAAAGAAGAAATTCAACTTTTTAGTCCAGGCTCCATAATGGGTAGACGCAAGGATCTAGATTCCAGATTCAAGAACCATGAAATTCCTCTCAAAATTCGATGTCAGATCTCCTTGAAAGGATGGTGCCAGGATGGACTTCCAGTTGTATAGCGATGGTTGCCCGATGGAAAGAAAGAAGAGGAGGCAGTCGAGTGCCTCTGGAATCAATGATGGATTGAATGAATGAATGGCAGCAATTCAGAAATAGAAACAATGGGTGCTTCTTTGATTTGGGTGAGCGACAGTGGTGGTGGTTGTTGGTGAGAGGCTTAGGAGGCACCACGAGCTTTCAAGCTTCAAACCTCATATTTCATTAAGAGAAAACGCAACGAAGGAAAATAGCCACAGTTGCATCAAGCATCACAGACCAGCATTTTGTCTGAAGAATCCATGGTTTTCAAAGCTGAGGCATGGCAGAACTAGCGCCGAAACCAGTAAGGGAATCTCTGATTTGTATCCGGTAGATCAGAATATATGGAATATGGTAGACAATGGTTATGCGCAAAAGCCACGTAGTGGGTAACACAGAGCACAGAATGGCACAGACAATAATTATGGCAGAGAGTCTAGCGAGCGCAATAGACAGACTCCATAGGGGGACAGACTGCAAGAAAATGGTAGAAGGGAGTTACAACTAATTTCAAGAGCTAGCTCTGATACCATGTCAGACCAGGCAATAACTCCTCAAAACAAATCAATTCATATTATTCCTTCAGGTTGGTCTTTATTATATACATGAGGGAGACTTTTCACTTCATCTCCCGATGACTGTTCATATCTCTTATTATTTATTTACATTGATTATATTTATTCACCCAATCCTGATGATTAGGTGTCAACATGGGGTGTAACCTACAGTAGTGGGGTTCATCCTACAATAGTGGGGTGTTTCCTGTAGTGATTAACCAGTGAACTACCCAGTTGAGATTTGAGTTTGCGGGCAATGTACTATTAGTTGTAAAATCATCTAAATTAAACGGATGGTGCATGCAATCGGAGGAAGGACTATGAGTCTTTCACAATTAATAATTGAGGAAATTCCCCATTAAATAGGGTTAATTCCTAAGGTAACATAACAAGGAAATAGAGACTTGGGAAAGAAATAATTTGGCTAAGTATTGGCCAAACGTAGTCAGTCAAGCAAAGGTTAGAAAATATTTGTGCAGGTTGATCTGAAGGTTGAGCATAGCATATTGTATTCATCCAACGTTTGCCTAAGAAGCAGTGAGATATATAGAGATAGCGAAAAGGTTGCTTGAACTTGAGCAAAGCATTGTAATCTTCTCATATTTTCTTATCAATGCAATATATAGATAGCAAGGGTTTTTAGTTGTGGCTTTCCCCAGAAAATCATTGTTTTATGTGTGATTAAACTCTTTCTCTTATATTCTTCATGATTTCATCGATTGTTTAATGTTTCTATTCATGAGTATAGTAGATTCAAGTCAATTGGTTTAGCATATTACAATCTGCAGTTTGGATCTACAAGGAATTTCTACATCTAGGTAATCTTCCAATCTTTCATCCTTGTCTTGAGTCATTTTAAATATTTCTTCACAAAGCTATTTTCCTTTATAGTAATCTTGGTAATTCCAAAGGAGCTTTTTCTTCATATTATTGTATGTGTCAATGGATTTTCCTCCAAGTAGCATTAATCATCATCAAGATCCATTATTAATGGTGTTAGGAAATAGTTTTAATTTGTAAGTATTAGAGATATAATTTAGTTGTGACATTGAACATCAAATTCAAAAAGAAAATTTTAAGTATCTTCAATTAATAAACCATAAAAATTTGGAAGCGCAAAAAGTGGAATATTCTTCATTAGGGCCTCACTTTCAATGTCCTTAACTGGAAACGAAAAAGGAAGGTTAGAGCATACTTCTTCTTCCATTTTGATTTTCAAGGGCTCTTCATACTCTATCCTTTTAACTGCTCCTGAATCTGGTGAATGAGGAGGCTCCTAGACTACATTATTTTTAGAACTTTCTCCAAATATAAAATATTCACTAATAATCTTTCATATTTCTCCATGTCCTTCAAGAGGGGAGAAATTATCTACTTCTTCGTTAGAAGATTATTTGGAGGGAGAAAAAAATTATGCATTTCTCATTTTCTCCCCCCTTGGGATATCATCCCTTGGGTTGTTATCCACCTACACCTTTGTTAGCATTACTATTGGTTCTTACTACATTCAATGTTTGGGAATTCTTTCTTCTATTCATATAAACTTCATACCTTGAAATAGGAAAAATAAAAACTCACCACAAGTTTCTTGTAATGAATGCATAAGTTCTTACCTCTCATCTTATTGTTCAGATCTTTATTGCATTTAAGGGTGGATTTGCATTTCCTTAAAAAAATGAACATGGTTAGAACTATCAAAAAAATGAATCAACAATCCTTCAATGATGCTCCCAGCAATCTATTTATAGGAAAAACACACAACTAAACTATTAGAAGTGTGAATAAGTTGTCTTCTAGCAATCTACATCTAGGAAAATGCATAGTGGCTTAGAAATAAAATACATAGCTAGAATTTTTGGTCAAAGTATGAATTAACAGTCTTCCAACTATGACCCCTACAATATATCTCTAGGAAAACACACCATCTTGGAAATAAAAATACATAGCTAGAATTATCAAAAATATGAATCAATTATCTTTTGAAGATTCCCCCAGCAATCTATATCTAGGAGCATACACCCGATTAGAAGAAAAAACACAGAACCATAATTATAGAAAGTATGAACCAACTATCTTCCAATTAATCCCCTAGTAGTTTTTGAATAAAAGTAATGTTAGATATACTATTTTTCCTTTATTAACTTCCCCAACAATGATGCCAAAAATGTGGGGTCAATTAATATATCTTTTAAAAGAAATACAATTACTCAGCAAAACATTTAATTATCAACCAAGGGTTGCATATATTTTTCCAAGTTATCATGCAAAATATATTGAAGCTCCATATGTTGATTTCCTACGATTTAAGGTAATGTGCAATTGTAGTAAATATTGAATAAAGAAGAAATTAAGCTACAATATTCAATTAGAATTAAGAAAAAAAAAACAAAAACAAAAACAAACAAACAAACCAACAAACCATTAATAATGAGAAAAGAAATATCTACTTCTTAGAAATAGATATCAATGCATCAGTAAATATTTCCCTCATCACTATGTAATTTACCAACTGAGAATCATATAGGTTTAATCTTCAACAAAGTATTGAGAGCCTAGAGAATTATGCCCTTTGGGGATGATTTTTCCTATAGAAATTTTACCATGAATACGTTAAATATGAAGCACAATGTAAGCGAAAATAAATTAGTAACTAAAGAACAAATTGCAACTATAAACTACCTACACTAACTAATCCAACACCTATTCTGGGGAGTAGGTGCTTCCTTATAGAATAGAGTGGTGCAAATTGATTTCAAAATCTAAGAAAGTAACAATCACATGTGAAACAACATCATAATAATACACATAACGTTGCATTAATCAGAAAAATAGTTCAAAATAAAATTCAATAATTAATCCCCCTCTCCCATGAAGAGGGCGTGGTTCTTATACATCTTTTTGACTTGTCTAACCTTAGAAAATATTCTAAGAATAATCTTGAAAATATACAATTCACAAGTTGTTCAAAATATCAATTAAAAAAGAGATTGGATGAAAACTTCCATCTCAAAATAATACATAATTTTTCTTATTTCATCTTGTCCTCACACATGTTGCAACTTGGCCCTGTTTATATTCATTGTTTGATAATGATCCCAAGTATTCTCTCACAAACAATTCAAATATGTTGTGTTGCCTAATCTGAACCCTTAAATGGACATATTTATTACAGTCAATGATATCCAACTTGATATATTTTCTACAATGAAAATCACAAGGAAAAGGGGCTTGTATTTGTCTCACATATTTTACCTTGAATAGTAGCAATTGTAGTGGAAATTCAATCTAGCTAATGTAGCAGCACATAAGCATAAGTATTAGCATACTAATAAGACTTGAGTTATTTGTGGAAAAACTAGGGTAGTAGAACACCTATGATCCTAAAATGGAAATTGGCGCACATCTTTTCCCAAAGTGAGTACAAAAAGGCCTATTTTTCCAAAATGCACAAGAACAATTCACTAAAATAACAATTAATATGGGAAATATATGCCTTATACAAAATGTATAATACTATACAATAATAGGCTCAACATGGTTGTCAATGATGTAAAATTGTAACAAAAGGTAGAAGGAAAAACATGTCAAAAGATAACATTTGTAAGACCCAACATATGTATTTTTCCTTTTGTTAATTTTATTTTTTTAACAACTAGGTTACATATAATATTATATTGACATTATTGAAATCTAGCTAGCATTTCCCATGTACATGCTAACATGTATTATATACTACATCAAATTGTCCCTTTTGGCATAAGGATTAAACTATACCAAGATAGGAGGAATATATATAGACTATGCAAGGAGAGGGTGAATATTTATGTAAACAAGACATTCATAATTTTTATTTCCTTATATGCTAATATCATTTCATCACTTATAATGATAGCAAAAATATAGAAGTGGGACATATGACAATGAGCCCTAAAAATATATTTTAGGCCTTGATGGTTTTCTTTGGACAATAGCCAAGGCCCTAATATTAATCCCTAGAATGTGAAACCTCTTAATGTAATCCATTCTATACTTGTGAGTAAATATTGTATTTGTAGGGCTTGTGTGGTGTTTTCTAACCCTATGAATGGTCCATGAACTATTATAGCCTATATTTAACACGTTGAATCAATAAGACAGACCTATGTTCATTATTTGACTTCTTAACCCTAATGCACACATTTTCCTCTTTTATTTTCCCTTTTAATAGGATGGTCGACCCCAAAACACTATCATCATGCATGTGGTTGTTGTCATGTAGTATACAACTCAAAACAATAGATGCAAAGCTGAGTTTTATTGGGAGCAACCATTTTCAAAGCTTCTAGATCCTATCATTACCAAGAAGATCAACTCGACCTACTTTTCCATGAATTGGCTTAGGGTCAATTATTGTGGAAGTTTCCTAAATCCTTGAGCCCCGAGATGTCTAGATACATTCTCCCATAGGGTGAAAAAATCCTATATAAATTTAACCTATCAAGAGGAGAAGAGTTAGTTTGAGAATTCCAGTTAGATATAGTGAGATTGAACTCAATCATGCTTCCATTTAATTATCTATTTTCTAGGAAATGACCATGATTGAAGGCTAAGGAGGAGAAAATAAGTGTTGAAGGTATAATGTATCTATTTTATTGATTAATGAAATTTTATGAGTTTCCTTACATATTTTTTGTGCATTTATCAGATATATGTTGATGTTTATGGTTTGTACATGCTAATAGACCCTTTACAGAAGGAAAAACTTTATTTGTTGGTTAGTTCTTACATATAGGGGTTTTGGTTCGAAGTGGCCAGAAGTGGGATCCTTGTGTAGAAGCAGGGACTCCAACAACAGCTTTAGGTTCAACAATATTCACTAGCTAGCAAGGGTCCAAGTATGCATCCTGAAATAAGGATTTTTTCCTCCATAGGTTTTCCCTAAAGTCATCAAATGATGTGTGGAGAAATATATGAATTCCATAGATGCAAAGTAAGCACATGCATAAACATTCAGATAAATAGCCAAAATTCATACATGGACCCTCACAGACTAGTGAATATTTTTGAATTTGAAGTTGTTGTTGGATTCCCTACTTCTACATGAAGATCTCACTCCTAGCCACTTCAATCCAAAACCCCTACACTCAAACACTGACAAAAAATAAAAATAAAAAATAAAAAAAAAAAATCCTTTCGTAGAGGGTATATTAGCATGAAAAAACCATAAACGTCAACATATATATGATAAATGCACAAAACATATGGAAGGAAAATCATAAGATTTCATTAATCGACAAAAGAGGTACATTATACCTTCAATACTATGTTTCTCCTTATTATCCTTCAATCCTAGCCACTTTATAGATAATAGATAATCAAATGGAAACCTAAATGAGCTCAATATAACTAGATCTAACTAGAATTCTTGAATTAATTCTGCTCCTCTTGATAGGGTTAGTTTATATAGAATTTTTGCACCCTCTGGGAGAACGTATTTGGACTCATGTGGGCTCGAGAAGTTAGGAAACTTCCACAGTGATTGATCCCTAGCCAACTCATTGACAAGTAAGTCAAGCTTATCTCCTCGAGAATGACAAACACTAGAAGCTTTAGCCATGTTCGCTCCTAGTAAAAGGAAACTTTGAAAATGTGGTTATGATTTCTATACAACATGACAATGACCACATGCATGAATATAGCATATGGGGGGGAACATCCTGCTAAAAGGGAAAATCAAAGAGGAAATGGTGTGCATTTGGGTCAACAAGTCAAACAATGAACAAGGGTCTCTCTTATTGACTCAATGTGGGAAAAATAGGTTATAACATATGCCCCCAAATGCATGAGGTCAAAAGAGAAATTGATGGTTGAAATGCATTACGAAAAATATATAGCTCCAAATGAAAGGAAGGAGCTAGTACCAAAGAACTAAATTTGATCAATTTAGATACTAAAGTATCAACCATGATAATATCATCCCCAAGTCCTACATACCCATGCTTGGTCATAAAGAGAAACTGAACATTGCCACTAACTACACACTGAAGATCCACAACATGAAATGTTAATACATGGCCATGAGGAATACATAGTGGATCCATGTGACAAATAAAAATATCATAGCCACCAACAAATATAATGTAGATGTCACATTAAACATTAGTAGGATTGTGTACACATATAAAGGAAGTACCCTAGAGTAATCCTCAAAGTACATAAAATTATAAATAACCCCAATGCAGCTTGGGGAGGCTACCATATAAGAGTTTCATTTCCATATCCCAAAGTATTCTACACAACACCAATGGTATGAATCTACAACATGTGAATAAATGAGTTGATGTCGAGCATGGTAGAAATCGCCTAATTATTGGTCATTAAGGTATATCATGAATAGATGCGAGGGGAACCATCAATAATAAAAATGGATCCCAATGTACCTAGCACAGTTCATTAAGTGTGAATAAATGAGTTGATGTCTAACACATGCAGACTCACCCAATCAGGGGTCAATGAGGTAAACCCATTGTTGATAGCAAGGAATCCTTCCAGTAAGTTCTGCAAGCTCCAAGGTACTACTAGTTCTGAGATCAAGCTCCTAAATAATGAGTTGAGGTTAACAGGAGAATATTTGTCGAAGGAGGGCTTCAATGTATCCCCATCAATGTAACATCCTTCAATATACCTCATACAAAATACACCAGATTAAATTTTTTTATCAAGTTTACTAACGCGTAGCATTCCGCAAATGACAGTTTATCACATACTTAATTGTTCATCAAATGATATAACGATGCTCATTAAGTGAAGTAACCTTAGAAATGGAATACTCAAATTATTTTTATGTAAAGGAATACTCACTAGTGCAACTAGTTAACATAATTCATTATGTTGCAACTCGCATCATTAACATTGTTCAATTATTGAGATCTTATTAAATACATAATGAATGATGTAATTTCCAGTGTCATGTAAGGTAAAAATATCATCATGATAACCAAATAGGAAAGCACATAAATGGACATTGATATTACCCTGTAAACTCCAAAGGGAAAAACCAGCAAACATTTATTTTACTAAACATTTCGTGAGGGAGTTCACTCCTCACTCAATGGCCACAAAGGAATCCATCCCTTGTGAATTGTTGAAAGTTTACAAAAGAAACATAATCTTAGATTCAATCATAATTAACTCTATGTCATTACATTAAACATGATTTCATGTTTCTCAAACATTTTACCCCACCGTTCTTCGAGCACATTTTATTTTTGGCATGTTTGTTTTCTGTATTAAGTTACCCCTTGTAAACTGCATTTGATGATATTCCACTCAGTATTTACCAATGGTTATACATAATGACCTCATCACCTTCAATAATATTATTTATAATATATCTTTTGATCGTTGCAAAGGGGATTATTTTATTACTCCATTCTTTGTGAAAGTCATGATTCATTCCTGCAACTCTAACATCATGGTTATCTGAAATGTCAAATTATCAAAACCCAAATTTTCAATCTCTTACTATTACAATTTTTATGTCATAATCACTAATAATCCTCTATCCATATACATATTTTCATGAAAAAAATTTCTTGCACATGCGTAAATAAAAGTAAAAGTCATCTCCATAACTATTCTATTACTTTTACATGCATCATCAAGAACAAAACCACAACTATTCAACACATGTAACACCTTAATTACTATCTGCAAAATCATACTTTTAATGCATTTAATCAAAATGTAAAACCATGGGTGTAAAACCACAAAACCATGGTAACGATTCCCATATATTTTTTTGTGTTGCAAAAACATGGGTATCAACCCACTTGTTCCTTTCACTATAATGCCACCTCTACCAACATGAACTATGATTAATCTTGTCATTACAAATAATATATAATTAAGTTATCCTTTTTGTCTATCTTTCACATATATTATACAAAACCATGTCTATTTATCCACAACTCTCATGCATTAGATAAAATGCATAAAGGTTATAGAGGCATGCCTATTTATCCATATTTTTCATGCATTAAATAAATGCATGTAATTAAAAAAAAAAAATTGTATATTTATCATATTTCGCATGCATTATGAATGTCTTACTACAAAGTTAACAAACCCATAATCCAATTACTTGAATAAAAATTCAAGGACCTAATGTGTATACCATCCCAAAAGAAGATAGTGAAAATCCCATCTAAACTTCAGTATCAGCGTGTTACATATATACATAACAAAAGTCCTATGCTAGAAAAGGTGTGGCTAAATCTAAAAACAACCTTTCCATTTCCTCATTAATATTGACCCTGCAAAAACATGCTTTTCAACGAGGCCATTGCTAGTTGATTTCATATTTCAATATGTATTTCAACTATAATCATTTACTCTATAAAAAATAAAAATAAAAAACTCCATATCAACTAATATAGATCTCTAAAATCCACAACCAATACACACACAAAAAAAATACTCAGAATATAGAATATAGACGAGGCTAAGTTTTTGGGAGCATAGATCCAATCCCGAGAGGAGATTACCAATAGTACACACACAAAAGAACCCCTACAAATCTTAGTCGATTAGATCCGAAATGTCAAGCACAACATGACCAGTAGTAACAAACATAATAAGGTCCATTGTCACTACATTTTAGCATTCTAAAATGAAAGAAAGCCATTATTTCGAAAAGGGAATTTTCACAAGAACGAGACTTAGCATATACCCAAAACGTTTCATTAAACGCATTACATAATATTTCACCATGCAAGGGTTGAAACTTGTGTACCATAATTCCGTTGGACGTGCTTTGCATTCATCATACATCGCCATGTATTGTTTACCCATAGAAACCATCGATCTCATGCGATCAATGGATGTTGGATTTGACCTATTACTCTATTGTTTCATCCATTTGAAATGAATAATGAATAGTGTAGACTACTCCGATGAGATTAGTGTAGATAAAGAGATCCACATCTGTAATATTGATTTCTCACATGTAGCCTATTCTAGTTATTCATGTGTTGTAGATAACAACTTCAAATGATCGCCATTCATAACACTCCTTTATGGTTGTTGAAAAGTGTTTATAGTCCCCCATGTTTGCAACTGTTATGAAACCAGCTCACAAAAAGATAGAAAATATAGATCAACGCCTTAGAATTCAACCTCTTCGAGGGGGCAACCTCCTTTACATTACACAAATGAATGATTCTTTGATGATTCAAATGACAAAACCTCTTTTCTATATATAGGAGTCTAAGGAGTCACAATATAACCCAGCCGACCTAACAATAATAATATAAAGGCACAAAAATAACAATAGAGGGATTATATGGGGCACAGTAATAACAATATGGAGACAATAGGGGCACAACAATATTAATAAGGGATATAACTACAATAGTAATGGGGTAATCACTAGTATTATAGGGACCTAACATGCCCCTCTCCTTCAAAAAAGTGTTGTCCTCAACGCTTGAGTAGTTCTGGATGCTTCTGTATAAAATTCTCATCCTCCCATGTGGAATCTTCAGTGGATAAGTTCTTCCACTTGATGAGATACTCCGAAATTGATCAATTTCGTAGCTGTCGAGTTCTTGTTTCTGTGACTACTTCCAGTTCCAATATAATTTTTCCTTCCTCATCAAGTTCTGGCAATATTGTTTGAACTGGGAGCTTGTCACCTATAACCTTCATTAAACATGAAACATGGAAAACTGGGTGCATTCGAGAAGCTGTAGGAAGCTCCAATTTGTATGCCATAGTACCAATATTTTGCAACACCTTGTATAGACCATAATACTTTGGTGATAATTTATTATCCTCCTTAGCTTGCTTGAGGGACATTTGTTTATATGGTTTTAGCCGTAGGAATACCCAATCACCTACATCAAAACTTCTTTCGTTGCGATGTTGATCTGCCTGTTGCTTCATTCTATTCTGTGCCAACACGAGGTTGTCCTTTAAGAGTTGGAGGACTTGTTGTTGATGCTCGATGTGATGTTCCACTGCTTGAACCTTAGAATTTTCTCTTAAATATGATGTGATGGATGGTGGTTGATATCCATAAAGTGCCATAAATGGGGTCATTTTTGTTGTTGTATGGAAGGAAGTGTTATACCACCATTCAACTAGAGGCAACCATTTGACCCATTGTGTCTGTTTATCAGATACAAAGCAACGAAGATATCCTTCCAAACATTTGTTTACTATCTGAGTTTTCCCATCAAATTGAAGATGATAAGATGAGCTTTGAGATAACTGAGTACCGAGACAAGAAAATAATTCTGTCCAAAAATTTCCAGTGAAAATGGGATCTCTGTCATGTACAATAATCTTTGGGTTTCCATGTAGCTTTCGAATTGTTTCCATAAATGCAGTAGAAACTGTACTAGCTTTAAATGGATGTGATAATGCACAAAAGTGTGCATACTTGGTAAGTCTATCAACTACCACCATGATGACACTCTTTCCCTCAGACTTGGGTAAACCTGTGATAAAATCCATTGAAACCTCCTCCCAACGTTGGCTTGGAATGGATAAAGGTTGTAATAGACCCGAGGTCTTAATTGTTTCAACTTTATTTTGTTGGCAAACCAAACATTCTGCCACAAACTTTTGAATATCCGATTTAAGGCCATCCCAAAAAAATCCTTCTTAACCCTGTGGTAAGTTTTTAAAAATCCTAAGTGCCCTCCTAAGGGAGAAGTGTGCAATTCCATAAGAATCTTTTGTTTGAGTTGGGAATTCTTACAGAGGTATAAGCGATCTTTGTACCATAACAAATCATTTTTCCAGCTAAATGTATCAGATGTACTGGAATCTTCTTGTAACTTTTGAATAAGTGCCCACACTTTTTCATCATTCTTCCATTCCTCCCTTGCTTCGTTTATCCAATCTGGTTGGATAATAGAAATGGCGCACAACAATGCTTCCACATCCTCATCCTTTCTTGAGTGTGCATCTGCCACCACATTTTACTTCCCTTTTTTGTTGATGATTTCAAAGCCATAACCCAACATCTTTGTGACCCACTTTTGTTTCTCTTCAGAGGATAATATTTGTTCTAAAAAGTATTTAAGACTATCATGATCCGTTTTTACCTTGAAGTGTCTTCCCATTAGGTAGAGTTGTCATTTCTTAAGTGTATGTAATATTGCCAACATTTCCTTCTCATAAATAGCTTTGTGTTAAAACTTTCCCTTGATTGGATGACTTTCAAAAGAAATGGATCTTTCATCTTGCATTAAAACATCACCAATTCCATTTCCTGAAGCATCACATTCCACAATAAAGGTTTTTGTGAAGTCCAGTGTAGCTAAGACCGGTGCTTGGCACATTGCCTCTTTAAGATGTTCGAAGGCCTTTGTTGCTTCTGGAGTCCATGAAAATGCATCTTTCTTCAATAATGTTGTTAGAGGTGCTGCTATTCTCCCATAATTCTTAACAAAATTGCAATAATACCCTGTCAACCCGAGAAATCCTCGCAGATGCTTTATGGATGTGGGGATTTTCCATTCCTTAATGGCTTTAATTTTGCTAGGGTCTACCTTAACTCCTCCATGAGATACAATATGACCCAGATATTCCGCCTCTTGTACCCCAAATAAACATTTGGATCTTTTTGCATATAATTGTTTCTCCTCCAATAGTTGTAGCACCCTGACAACATGTTCAACATGATCCTTCCAAGACTTGTTGTAGATTAGTATATCATCAAAAAATACTAACACAAATTTTCTAAGGAAGGGCTTGAAAATGGAATTCATCAAACCTTGAAATGTAGAAGGTGAATTGGTAAGGCCAAAAGGCATGACCAAAAATTCATAATGACCCTCATGAGTTCTAAATGTTGTTTTCGGAATGTTTTCAGTCTTCATTCTGATTTGATGATATCCTAAACGAAGATCCAACTTGGTGAAGTAAATTGATCCATGCAATTCATCCAGTAATTCATCAATGACAGGAATGGGAAACTTATCTTTAATAGTGAGCTTGTTGAGCTCCCTATAATCCGGACACATGCACCATGATCCATCCTTCTTGTGCACCAATACTACTGGAGCAGAGAAAGAACTTTGACTAGGTTGAATTATACCAGTCTCTAGCATTTTTGCAACCATACGTTCAATTTCACTCTTTTGGGCATAGGGATATCTATATGGCCTGATGTTTGGAGGAACACTTCATGCAATCAGATGAATAGCATGATCATGATCATGAATAGGTGGGAGACCTTTGGTAGTCTCAAATACCTTGGAATGATTGTCCAAGACTTTTTGGAGATCTGGAGAAATAGATGATTTCGATGTGGAATATCTAGCGAACATAATTGTGCAATTACACCTCTTTGTTCATTTGTTAGAAGCTTTGTCATACCGTTAGAGTTGATTATCTTTCACGGTTTCCCTGCAATACCCCTTAATTCAACTTCCTTTCCTTCCGCAGAAAATTTCATGAAAAGTTCTTGAAAATTAAAAGCTATTGTACCCAAGGATTGTAGCCATTGGACTCCTAGTACAACATCATCACCTCCCATTGGAATGAAAAGCATTGGGCTAGTCAATACATATTCTCCCATGGATAGCTTGATATTATGGCACTTTCCAGAGAAATTTATTGTTCCTCCATTTGCAACCATCACTTGACACTCTAGTGCTGGATATAGGAAGCAATTCAATTCTTTTGCTACCTTACAATGAATAAAATTGTGGGTACTTCCTGAATCAGTCAACACTATTACCTTTTTCTTCTTGATTTGTCCTTCTATCTTGATGGTTTGAGGAGTGGTGATTCCCGCCAATGCATTAGAAGATATGGTCAGATTCATTTCTTCTTTATCTAGGCTTTGTTCCTGGAGTATATCCTCTTCTTTTGACCTTTCTTGCTCCTTTTCTTATTCCTCTTCACAATTTATGTAGAATAATTTATTCTCAACACACTTATGACCTTTAGTGTATTTTCTATCACAACTTTAACAAAGCCCTTTTGCTCTCTTTTCTTCCAATTGTTGTGGTGTCAACCTTATAGGTTGTGGAAGACTAGAGGCAACAACACTTCCATCTTTATAGTTGTGAGTGGTATGCTTCCTGGTTGCCATAATTTTGCTTTCCATTTTTCTCGCTAACTTGAATGCCTTCTCTAATGAATCAGGTTCCCAAAGGCGAACATCATGTTGGATATTATCCTTTAAAGTCCCTATGAACACATCAATCCTATGCTCCTCTGGAATATTTTTTTACCCTTATGTTCAATTTTTGGAACTCTTCAATGTGCTCCATTATTGAACCCTTTTGTTTGAGACTTATCAATTGGCTAAAAAAAGTGTTGCTTTTTGTATCCTCATAATGTGTTGTCAATTCTTCCGTAAAAATTGCCCAAGTGATAATTTGTTTACAAGAGCAATGCCATTGATACCATACAAACTGATTTGGTTCCAAATAAAAAGTTGCAATACGTACCTTTTGTGTATTTTTCACATTATTGAGATCAAAAAATTGCTCCATCTGTAATATCCATGTTGCGGGATCCTTGCCATCAAAACTTCCTCATCTCGATTTTTGGAATATGGTGGGTCTTCGATCCAACATTAGAGTCTATGAAATCATGATTAACATTTCTTTTGTTCGCGTCATGAGTTTCATTTACTACCCTTTCACCATTTGTAAGTATTTCTTGTAGAAAATTTTTCAAATCTATCTTCAAATCTGCCATGTCTCTTTTCAAATCTATCTTCAAATTGTCCATCTTAGCTTCCACGCCCTTTATCTTAGATTCCACGCCATTTATCTTAGCTTCTGTTAGCTTTTGTGAGAGTGACATTTGTTGCATTTGGTCTTGTAATTTTGATATATCATGTAGCATTTCTTCCTCTTCTTCATGAGTCTTGCTAGAGCTTTCAAGTTGCTTACTAGGTGTTTTCATTTTCTTTCCTCAGGGCATCAGTTACCAATAATAGTGCTCTACTATGCCCTTTGAATTCCTTCAAAATAATTTTTCAAACCAAGCTTAAGCAAAAATTTAAAAAAATCTACACACTTTTTTTTCACTTTGTAGGAGCTCAATATTGCCTCTGATGGATCTTTGTAATTTTGGATCATCCAGTTCTAAAATTGTGACCTGCAGTAGCCCTCTATATCCTCTTTCCAATGCCACCAGTCGGATCCAAATTGGATTCTCCAAGGAAGAGTTATGCCAAATCTCCCACACTGACCTGATTATAGACTAGTTCAATAGAGTGAACTTGTACGACATGCCACGTGTCCCTGTTTCGACCTTTGGCTTTGAAAAATATATACAAGAAACAATAGTCTGTCCTCTTTCTGTACCTTCTTACGAAACTTCAATCTGATGCTCAAAGAAAAAGTTATGACGATTTTCCCCAGGTCACCTGTTTGGAATGTAATTTAGGTGTCTACAAAAAGACCAACTTCCTCAAATCATATCTTTGTAAATATAGCACGAAAAGCTCTAAAATTCAAACCCAAGGTTCAGTGCGATTTCATCTCAAATGAGTTTTTTTTCACTTCTGAAACATCACAAAAAAAAAAGGTTATAGCGAAAATTCCACGATGACCTATTTGGAGCTGTGAAACCCTAGAATCCAAAGCTCTGATACCAAATGTTACGAAACCAGCTCACAAAAAGATAGAAAATATAGATCAACGCCTTAGAATTCAGCCTCTTTGAGGGGGAAACCTCCTTTACATTACACAAATGAATGATTCTTTGATGATTCAAATGACAAAACCTCCTTTCTATATATAGGAGTCTAAGGAGTCACAATATAACTCGGCCGACCTAACAATAATAATACAAAGGCACAAAAATAACAATAGAGGGATTCTATGGGGCACAATAATAACAATATGGGGAAAATAGGGGCACAACAATATTAATAAGGGATATAACTAAAATAGTAATGGGGTAATCACTAGTATTATAGGGACCTAATAGCAACCTTTGTGCAAAATTTATCTAGAGAGTATTTCCCTTACTAAGCAATGTCTAAGATGGAATCATCTATTGAGAAGAATTGTTATATATAAGGGCCATGTATCCTCCCTCTTCAAGAACCTCCATTGCATCAGCAAGGTTGATGCTCCTTCAATAAAATTGATCTTCACTCCATTTACAACCCCACAAAGAAAATGATAATAGAAACTCAGAGTTGTAAGAAGCCATCCTCTAGCGTATATGGTGTTTTCCTAAAATAAAATAAAATAAAATCCAAGCCTAGATCCCATCATCTAGGAAGAATGATATCAGTAACTAAATGGTAGTTCCCAAAAATCATTCAAGACCAAGTGAGAGTTTATAAAGATTTCTCAACTCCATAACTAACTCTTGGCCCGATTGTTTTAGATTACTTTAGTTTCTAGTGGTAGGGATATTACATTCTCCCCCCTTAATGATAACACCATCCTCAGTGTTTATATCTTCTTTCTTTTCAATCATTATATTTTCATCCAGTATTTATCTCCCATTGGAACTTTGTCTTTTCATTTATATTTCTTTTATTTCCTGTAATCTTCTATTCAGATCATTTTTTACTCATGACATTTATCTTCAGTCATGATAGTTTTGTAACTAGAACAACCAAAAGGTGATCCTTCCCCTTCAAAATCAAGGATTTTATTTTTAAGAAATACCAATAAGTAAAAATAACATTTTTTATTAGTAATAATAAATATTTATAGCTACGAAAATATTCAATTTTTACTTTCAATCTTTTATCCATTGTTCAATTTCGTAAAAACAAAAACAAAGTATTTATAAAAATTGGTTTTTACTTTCCAATACCCTTGGAAACCATGGGCGCTCCACAAAATATTTTAATTACAGGTGGTTTATTAGTTGTGAAAAGCACTCTAAGAGTGGTTTATTAACCTAACATCAAGCACTTTGGGTGGTTTATCAGCCCCCTTGGCAATCACCCCATTGGATATGACCAACAAATCCAATTACTATTTCTTAATCGTAATTACATTATCGTTAATCACAATATTTTCAACTATCAATTATTTATGCAATTCCAGCTAATATTTTTAACTATAAATCATTTATCGCAGTACCTCTACAAGTACTCAAAGAGCATATAGTTTTCTAACCATATAAATGATCAAAGTAGTCATAAGTGCACAATGTGTGTATTGTCTTAGCCCTAGCTAAAGACATCCACAAGTTAGTTATCATGAATTCCTAGAAATAAAATAGAGGTATCCCTTGAACTACAATTCTAGTAGTTCCTCCTGAGCACTAGGCTCCTTTCCTACCAAAAACTTTAATCAGAAATCTTTCACAGATTTACACCTCCTCAACCCAAGCAATGTCTTAATAAATCTGGCTACAGGTCTAGCCTTTATCTCCCACTGACACCTTAAAATTTAGAATGAATTTGTAACAACCCCTCATTTATTTTTCATGCAAATAAAATAAAACCAAGGTCATGGGACATGTGTTACAAGTTGAATGGTGGTTAAACAGTGTAGTGGGCATAACGTATGATTTATTAATGGATATAGAAATTGGCAAAGACACTGGAAAAGGAAAAGAGACAATAATTGACTTTTAATTAAGGAAATAAAGGAAAATAGGAGAAAAGGAAGATGAAGAAACACAAATATGCATGCAAGGGGAATTAGAGCGAAAATGAAGGAAAATGAAAGAAAAGGGAAAAAAGTAAAGGAAGGGACTAGACATCAATAATAAAAAGGCATCAGAGAAATAGTTCACATCTTTTGTCAGTTCTAGCTTTGATCACTTTCAGAAATAGAGCTATAAGAGAAGAGAGAGGAATCACTTGGGAAAGAAAGAAATCAAAGGAAAGCAATGGAGTGCAAGGAAAAGCATGGAACAACACCTACAGTATGTGTATGTAATAGCCCCTAGTTGATTTTATATTTAAATAAAATAAGACCAAGGTCATGGAACATGTATTCCAAGTTGAATGTTGGGAAAAACATAGTGAAGGGTATCATTGGTGATTAATTAATGGCTATGGAAATTGGCAAAGGCATTGGAAAATGAAAAGTGGCATTAATTGGCATTTTATTTATGAAATAAAGGAAATAGGAGAAACGAAGGTGAAGAGACACATATTTGTATGAGAGGGAAATTGAAGAAAAGATGAAGGAAAAAAAAAGAAAATAGAGGCCTCAATGATAAAAAGGCTTATGAGGATCAGTTACTAGCCTTTTGACATTTTTTGGGTGGAGCTCTCTTCTATTCTCTCATTCCCATACACTCTTACACACTTAGAGAAATATTGGAGCATTCTTTGAGCACTTTGGCATACATTATATTTGGAGATAGAAGATAAAGGAAAGAAGAAAAGTGCAAGGGAATAGTTGGATCAGCAGCTATAGCTGGATTTCTTTGTAGGTAGCAGGTTTCATGTGTGATTTCCTTATTGATTTATGGATGCATGGTATATGCATGTGATTTTCTAGTTATTTGTTTTCATTGGCATGGATATTTTCTTGGATTGACAATGGTTTTAGCCTTGCCTTACCATTTTCTGGATAGCCATGGTGTTGTGGGTTTTTTCCACTTCTTGTTTTTATTATTGATACTCATGTTCCTTATGTTTGTGGGTTGGAACAAATGATCTGGAAGCCTTGGAACAACTTGGATTGAGTTACTAGTCTTGGAGCCAAGGTTGGGACAAATGCTCTGAAGCCCTTGGTAGATTGAGTTACTAATTCCTAGAGCTGGGTTGGACAAATGCTCTAGAGCCCTGGAAGGTTGTGGGTTGAATTACTAGTTCCTGGAGCCCTGGAAAACTTGGGTAGTGACCAATCTAGTTGGTGTTATTGATGTTTGATCATGGAGGTGGAATCAGTGTGGTTGAGGATTGAGTTGGTTTGGCCTCTATAATCCTTCGACGGTTTTGCCTTGGTTTATTCCATGAGATCCCACATTCATGCATTATATCTGGTGCAAGGGTGATTAGTTCAAAGAGATATTTGTTTCAGCCCAATCTATGGTTGGGTGGTGTAGGGAAGTCCTAACTTGGTTGGTATTTTCATATATTAATAAGAGTTATTATTTTATTGTAATTCATGTATACTTGTAGTGATTATGTCAGTAATATTATTGCTTATTTTCCATGGTTTCTATGTTGTTTATTTTCTGGTTATGTGTTGGTTGTATGATGTGTATCATTTATGGCTTTTGTCATGAATTGTTTAGCTATTGATTGGTTCATGAATGTATGAATTAATCAGTGTTGTTGCAACTATGGGAATAGATCATAGGGCCTTCTTGGTGATTCTCAAATGAATCTCAGACTATTATGATCAAATATGGGATCTACAAAAGATGAAGAGTATATGGCTAAGTTTCTGGAGTTGTTGAGGTATGTACCATATCTTAAGAAGGAGAAGATTAAGGTTCAAAGATTCGTTAGTGTATTTACATTATCATTTAAGGATCAAATTGAGTATGATGAGCCTTGTGTAACAGCCCTAGCCACAAATCCATGTAAATATAAAAATATATGATCATGGTCACAGGATACGTATTCCAAGCTAAATGGTTGGAAAAACATCCTAGTGGGTTTTCATTTGATTTATTATGGCTAAGGAAATTGGAAAAGGAAATGGAAAAGGCTTTGGAAAGGAAAAGTGGGACTTTTGGAACATTTATTTATGAAAATAATGGAAATTAGGAGAAATGGAAGGTGAAAGGTCACAGGCTGCATGTAAGGAGGAAATTGAACGAAAATAATGGAAAATGAAGAAAATAGAGGCCTCATTGATAAAAAGGCTTCTGAGGATCAGTTGGCAAGAATTTTGATAGGTTTTGATGGAGCTCTCTTCTATTCTCTCTCTCTCTCATACTCTTGGACACTTAGAGTTTTCTTCGATCACAGGAATTGGATCAAGAAAGGAAAAGAAGGAAAGAGGAAACATAGATAAAGCAAGGAAGAGCAAGATCAAGCAGCTACAACATGATTCTTTACATGTATCAATTTGCATGTGTGTTTTCCTTGTTATATTTGGCATGCATAGTATTTCATGTGGTTATTTGTTGTTATGGCATGGGTTTCGCTAGGTCTGACATTGTTTTCAACCTAGCCTTTCCATTTCTAGATAGCCATGGTGTGATGGGGTTCTCATGTTCTGTTTGAGATGGATTTTCGGACGGATTCAAAGTTGAGTGAGGTGAATCCATGAAAGAAAGAATACATGGCCTAGTGATCTATGGATCAAACTGTGGATTGCGATAAAGCCACTGGCTTAGTGACCCCTGAACTAGATTGTGGGTTGCGGTAAAGCCAGGTATTGTGTGCCTCGGTGGGCCTAGAAATATTCAACCAGTTAATCGCAGGATATATGGTAAATCCTAGAGGTGGGTGCTCTCCATTAGGCCTAGTAATCCTGAGATGGGATATGCGATAAAGCCTAGAGAATGGGTCTTGATTTAGGGCCTAGTGATCCGGTGTGGATTTCGGTAAAGCCTGAGAGACTATGAGACAGGAAAATTCCTCATGGTGTAGGTAGAGAAATCTGGTGGCATCCATGCTTGTTTTGGCCTAGTGATCTAGTGGAAATCATGGTAAGGCTTCTTGTTACATGTTTATTGTTTTGGCCTAGTGATCTCGAATGGATTACAATAAAGTCGGGTTGCTATTGATGAGAGTGAGGTGGTTTAGCCTTGGCATGTGATGGTTCGTTCTTTTCGTTTAAGTCCCACATTCATGCTTGGAATATGGCACAGGGGTGAATGGATGAAGAGAGAATTGGTTCAACCATTCTATGGTTGGGTGGAATGTGGTAGTCCCATACTAGGTTGGCTTTTCCATTCATTAATAAGAGGTTCTTTTCTTGGTATCTAATGTGTAAATGGATTGCTTTATATGCAGATTTTATGGCTGATGTGTCCTTGATTATTTTGTTGTTATTATGTTGGTTATTAGCATGTATTATGACAGTGATGATGTATGGCTCTCATCATGTTTTGATTTGTAAATGAATGAACAATATATCTATGACCTAATAGATGATAATGCAACCAATGATATAAGGGAACAATGCTTCTTAGCGATTCTTAGATAAGTATGAGAACCTTGTGCTCAGATATGTTGTTTACACATGTAGATTACATATTTTTGACATGTTTGACAAAATGCCTATCATGGTAAGTAGGGGTCCATTCAATTACTTGTTCAAGTAATTGAATTTGTATCATCATTCCATTGTTATATTTTTGTTTTGAAGGTGTCATTTAATTCTGGGAAGTGACCTAGGCTTTGGGCCTAAAAAAGTGGCTCAAATCTTGGGGATATTGGCACAACAAGATATTCCCTCGATGTTGGCATGCCCATATCATGAGAGCATCCAGGGGTTAATTGGTTTAATAACTCAGTGGGACCCGAAGGCTAGTCACCTAAGTGGTTGGGATGGTACCTAGGAGTCCTGTAGCTGATGTGGAAGGTTTGTAAGTTTTGTTTCTGTCGATTCCACTTCCTTAAGGTCATATAGGAGGTTGAATCCCATCATAGTAGCCTCTAATCACATATTTACCCCAGTTGGATGGTTACTTGGGTAGATGTGGGAGGAGGGTGTTATAGAGTGGTACCAGAGCATGGTTCACCACTTAGACTGAATGAGCGTTGTGTTGGTCATGCATTCATATCAGTTGCATATGTGTTCCTTATGCATGTATTCCATGTGTTTGTTGCATTTGCATGGTGTTGATCATGGTTGTAGTGATGTCACCATGTGAAGATTGATGGTGTTGTTGTGGGATGTATCATCATGAGTGTATGGTTGTATATGCATTTGCTATGCATGTCGGTGTCTATATGTTGTTATGCATGTATTGTCATGGTTATAGATATGCATGTATCATAGGTAAAACATGCATTTTGAGGTCATTGTATGCAATTAGGTCATCATGATGATATTGGTATGTTACGATTCTAATGTGTTGGCTAAGATAGAGCAGGAGATGCAAACCATCATTACCGGAACCAGTTTCTATCCTTTTATACCACTTGTTCCTCCAGGAGGAGTCATTTTTTAGCTCTATTCTAATTCTTGTAATATGAAGAGATTGCCGAGTACTTGTCTTTTAAAACTCGTTAAAGTAAATTAAATGATGTATACTCAGTATAAGTTTAACCCTTTTCTGAACTGAGATAAACTATTGTACAAAAAAGGTACACCTTGGTCGAACATGGCTAAGAGGTTATCTTGAATATTGTTTTCTACCTTTTCATATTCGAGAGACAAATTACGAAAAGGGGCATGATGGAGTTCTATTTTTTCATCTCTTTTTCAAACTCTTTAAATATGAAAAAGATATTGAGCTATTCTTACGTTGAACTTGTTAAAACTTTATGACGAAAGACTCATCACCATGATGAAACCGAGCTTCTTCTTCCTAGGGATCGTAAAACTTACTAGGATGGATTCATCCGAAGGGTGAACTCATATGACAAGCATATGGTATCCTCTTCAAGCTTGTGTAAAAATAAAGAGGTACTCACTAGAAATAGTGGGGGGGAAATGAAGATGAAACGTCCTTTTTCTAGGTAGCATGTCGGTCTTGAACATGACACTCTTCTACATCTCGTGTCAGGTTTGGGATATCCTCACTTAGTCCCTTGTCCTTCTGAGTTTGGGTGATCCATTTTGCCTCTCATTTGACTATTCCACCTCGTCATTATGACCCTTGGTCCTATGTTGAGTCTAATGTTGCCACACTCCGGAGTCATGTCACCAATATGTTCAAGAGAAGTCCAATCTACAATTATTTACCTATACAATGTTTGAGTCATTGTTACAGTCTTGAAAATTGTTCCACTTTATTCCTTGTTTCATGTCGATGATGAGGGAATAATTATGACCCTCCTTCAACTGGTCACTTCCTATTGACTTCAACTCATTATCCAGGAAGATGACTTAGAAACTCCCTTTCAGTACCTTAGATCTTGCATGGCTTAATTGCAAGTTCTTCGCATCCGACGATAGGTCTTCATCATTGGATTTTGATCGAGTAATTCCACGAGTGTTCAACTTCAACTTCGTTATCACATTCACAGATTTTATTTTCATACCTTGAGATCCATTTTCATTATGGGTGGTTCCTCTCGTGCCTGTTAACGGTCCAAATCAATGGCTGGTAATCAAGTGTTTTTCTAGCATGTTTGACTCGACACTTTTATTCGCATGTTAGATTCGTACATTGATCGAGTCGGGATGGAGTGTAAGACACTAAGTCTTCTCTGTTATGACTCAGGCTACATGGAGTTATATGTCATTCATGATTGTACACATGTTTCTACTATATGGATGGTTGTTACCATACCGCGAGACTTTATATTCATGATGATCCTTGTTATCTGGATGGTTTCCCCCATACCATGGATCTTTTTATTTATTTTTCATCATCGGGATGGCTGCATCCATGTCGTAGATTCATGTCTTGATCTCAGATATGTATATGTATATGCATCCTTGATTTTCATATCTCCTGACAGTGTGTTTCCTCGTCCTTGCCAAAAGCTTGTAAATCATATCAGCCATCACTCCTCATTCTGCCTTCATGCTTTAGGGGGCATCTATTACACAATATTTTGTCACTCCTCCTACACTTCCCTGTGACATACCCTGAAGTGCCCAAAACATGATCATTATATAGTATACTCATCCATGTACACATCTTAGATCCCTCCTTTAACTTTGCTTAGAAAATGTCTTTAGCTTTCCCTGAAGAAATAGCTCTTAAAACCCTAAAATGAGGTTCATCGCTCTTATGAAGCTCAAAACCGCGACGGTCACTCGTTACATTTTGTTTGACCTGTGATGGCATCGCTCTATTCCCTATCATACCCATGATGATCCCAAAAAGGTAATTTCCCCAAAGAGGATGAGAAGCTTTGTGATCTAGAAGCTTCGAGAGCAACGAGCTAGAGGTGGTTTTAGATAGATGAGGTCGAATCCTCCTAACTTTACCTCTTTGTGTTATCCCTATGAGCTACCTCCTTGAGATGTGGGCCTAATCCTATATTTGGAGGAGTCCTAACTCCCTTTCCCGGCCTATAAATTCCTCCTCTCCCATTCCCAAATGGTTGGTCTATGTCCATTTGCACCCCTATGTTGAGCTTGTGCTTAGAGGTTATTCATTAGACTTGGAGAAGGAGTGTTTGAAGAGTTTCTTGGCTTGGACTTGGATTAACACTTAAGGAGAGCCTTTCAACATCAAGGATATGGTTGTAAGATTCCCTTTATTCTTTAAATAATATACAACTGCTGGTTCATCTTTCCAAAATATATATGTTCATTTATGTATTAGCTTCGCATTCCTTGATCATCTAAGTAGGTTATTATTGGGTTTGATATTTGTTTTGGCATGATTTGTTGTCTCTTAATCACTTGTGCAGGTACATAAGCATTGAAAGAAGCAGGAACAAGTTCGTGACACAAGCAATTTGAGGATCTCAACAAAGGAAATCAGAATAGCATCAAAGCGAGGTAGGTCATCTCTCTCATCCTCCTTTTCAATTATAATCTAGGAAGATGTCTATTTGATTTTTACTTCAATTGCTAGACCCACTCATTGGGCTAGAGGGATCATCTCTGTCCGTAGAGAGGATTAACCTTGTCAACACTAGGGCCAAAGCGGAGGGGGCCAAACCTAGAGCGCCAGCCCCCGGGCATATGGGGAACCTATGTGACCACCAGCGTGCAAGGGGATAGAGGAAAATTTAATCATCCCACAATTTGTGTCATATTTTCCCTAATTTTTCACCTATTTAGTGGAAAATGGGGAAAAATTGTAGGATGGTTCACTGAACTTGGCGAATTTGTGGTTTGACTAGCAGCAAAACTTGGGAGATCATAACTTTCTCAATTTTTGGTATTTTTGGGAGCAAAAAGAGGCTAGACAGGGGTTTTTGATAGCTCTGAAGTTGTTGGAACAAGTTTTGAAGCAAATTGATCACCATTGCATAATGAAAGAGGGCCAAGCATTGGAATTTGGACCAGGAGACGTAGCCCACGAGGGGTGAACTCCTTCATCACTTGTTTTTTTGTGGTTACTGTTATGTTTTTATTCTCTGTAATTTTTCTACAATTTATGAGTTAATTCATGTTTTAATATGTGTATGAATTCAACTTAAAGAACCATAAAAACTCATTTTATTAACTTGCAATTTACATAATCCTCAAGCACATACATATGCAGATCATTAAGGAAGATAACTTCTACTTCCTCCCAATACCACTCATGGTCAGCTCCACCAGGTAGAGCTACTTAGTAATTTAGTTTTTGAATTTCAAATTAATTTCGAAAGAAATTGGCTACTCTCCAATTCTCTCCCTCTCATAATCATTTTTTTAAATCTCTCCAACTCTTGGTATCACAAATTACAATGCACCTCCCCCAAAGTTAGAATACATGAGACACATATATAGGAGGAGAAATAAATTATTGTCATAAAGGAGGATTAATATGCATGCCTTTTATTCCATTTATGATCCGGATCTTGAGGGGAGGCCCCCAAGATCTAAAAGATTGAAATGGATCTTGGGGGAAAGACCCCAAGATCTGGAAAAAAAAATTGTAATGCCAGAAGAAAAAAAAGAGGAGAATGCCCAATAAACAAAAACCACAAAGAAACTTTTTATTAAAACCGATAATAACTGTAAATGCTACATTGTGGTGGACAATCTGTCCTGTTACAAAATGTGACTTGTTACTTATAGTATTTTTCAGTTACAATGCCACGGGTCAATTCCATGGGTGAATGAATACCATGGGTGGATTTTACAATACCACGGGCAAATGCCATTTACAATACCATGGGTAAATTCCATAGGTCGATGAATAATATGGGTGGATGAGTACCATGGGTTGATGCCATTTTCCATTCGGATCATTCCTCCCTCCTTAAGAAGCAATGGTCCCCATTGCGTAAAATGCGAAGCCTTTGTTGAATATGAAGAGCCACTAAAGATAAGGGTTTTATGTGGTTAACCCATAACCATGATAAACGAAGATCCGAGGATAGAGATACCATGCAATGCTTGTGACCAACTGTGATACTAACAGTGTGCAGCCTAGCAAATGGACTTTGATGACAAGGATTTTATGTGGTTGACCCATAACCGTGATGTTGGTTGTTGATGAAGTAGCAAGTGCCTACATAGCCTAGGGTGGGAGGGCACATCTCCAAATAACCCAAGCCAAATGTTGCTATGTTGAAACTGATGAATGTGAAGCAGGTGCCTACTAAAGTGGGGTGGGAGGGCATGTATCCAATGGGAACCCACTCCGAATGTTGCTCCAGATTAAAATGGACATAACTCGGTCAATATAACTCAAAATATTTATTATAACCTGTTTTTGGAAACAGAAGGATCATTTTGCATCTTCCCATGTGTTGGAAATCCTTATCTGGACACTCTAAAATCTCAGATTCACACTACAACTATTCCGTCGTCACAAAAATTCTGAAAAATAGCTGATTTTAAATTAGCGATATCTCCCACATCCGAACTCCGATTCGACCCATTTTTTTTTTAAATTGGGTGATTTTTCGCAAGGAATCCAGATATGGTATTTGTTTTTGTAAATTTTGTACCAAATGTTTCAGATATGATCTACAAATTCGCCGCCCAAGAACATTCCTGAAGTTTGCTGAATATTGCTGCAAAATTTGAAACTGAAATATGCATCAAACCCTCATTCCCATGGAATCATAACCTGCTCTGATACCACTGATCTGGATCTTGAGGGGAGGCCCCCAAGATCTAAAAGATTGAAATGGATCTTGGGGGAAAGACCCCAAGATCTGGAAAAAAATTTGTAATGCTAGAAGAAGAACAAAAAAGAGGAGAATGCCCAATAAACAAAAACCACAAAGAAAATTTTTATTAAAACCGATGATAACTATAAATGCTACATTGTGGCAGATAATTTGTCCTTTTACAAAATGTGACTTGTTACTTATAGTATTTTTCAGTTACAATACCACGGGTCAATTCCATGGGTGAATGAATACCATGGGTGGATTTTACAATACCACGGGCAAATGCCATTTACAATACCATGGGTAAATTCCATGGGTTGATGAATAATATGGGTGGATGAGTACCATGGGTTGATGTCATTTTCCATTCGGATCAATTTAGAGGAGTGTAACTCATTCCATTAAGGAGAGGTATGCATGCCTTAGTTACGGAGAGTGTAACATCTGCATTAAAGAGAGTGTAACAGGAATATTTTATGACATGTCTTTAATGAGTATAAGAGGAATATGTCATTCTTTGATGAATGCATGAAAGAGAGTGTAATGTATTATTAAAAGAGAGAGAGTTACATAAAGCCAAGAGAGGCCGCAAGGAGAGAGGTGTGAAATTATTGAGGAGATGAAGGTGACTTATAATCCATTTTAATAATAATAGCATAGTCTCATAAAAGATAATAATAATATTAATAATATTGAGGATTAAGTTGAGATTAAACTATTAGGATTTATTAATGATAAGTTGAGTGATTTTCCTTCAACTAATCTTGATTACCAATATATGCAAGGTGATTTACTATTTTTGGAAAGTCATTCTTGGGATGCTAGACATGACTTTCTATTTTCAGAAAGTCCCTCCAGAATTGTTAGAAATGAAATTTTATTAAGAAAATTCATCCTTGAGATGCCCATGAGTGGTATTATTCTTTCAGAGAATATGGATTCTACATCCATATTGCATGTATGTCTATGCCTTCATATATTGAGGACTCCACGACCTGATCTACTCCAAGGATCCAAGATTTAACACCATGATATTTTAAATATTTAGGACTCTGCATCCCAATCCTTTTATTATAGATCCAAGACTCCACGTCTTTATCTTTCATGGATTTAGGACTCCACACCCTAATCCTTTTATTATAGATCCAAGACACCACATATTTATCTTTCATGGATTTAGGACTCTGCACCCTAACCCTTTTATTATAGATCCAAGACTCCACATCTTTATCTTTCATGGATTTAGGACTTCACGCACTAATTTCCATGGCTTCTCATCTACTCTACTTTGAAACTTCACCCTTCACCTTAAGGTATTGATTGTGATCTCATACCCATTTGAGGGTCTATTGGTAAGGCCTTGTTCCAAGACCTGCACACATCACAATCCCATAGATCAAAGGAATCAAATGAATTTTATAATTAACTTATTCACATTTTACCAAGGATTGTGCACGACTTCCACAATCATTTTGGTTTCGAGAAATGACTTCTGAAATCATTTATAACTTGAGCATCTTTGTTGGCAATGCCAGATCCCCTGCCACATCCTTCTTAGTAAAAGATTAAGCATATATAATCATACAAATCAGGTATCATCCATAAATCATAATTAACCATATGTTCCACAAAAACATGATCATCCATGCATCTATGTGTCTCAATCTTGGATCATCATCCATGTCATACACCTATGTCCAAACTAGGATACCGAAAGAGAAAACATCAATAATATGCACTTAACTAAAATCATTCTTTATCATAAGCACATAGCAACCATGTGACCTAAATCAGATCTATAACATTAAAGCATATACATAAGTCTAACATGCATAATATTATATCTTGCATCAAAATCACCCTTTATAAGTGTCACAAAACTAACCTTGCCAAGGTGGGGCACTATTGTATGAGGTGTTTTGAACTCATCAAGCATGGCACGTGCCATTTGTTGTATTGTTATGTTCATTCTTTCTGCCACTCTGTTTTGTTGAGGAGTTTTAGCTATAGAAAACTGCCTCTGCCTCTTGATGCCATGTTGTTCACAAAATTCGAAAAACTCATCTGATATAAATTGTCTCCTTTATCAGATCTAAGACATTTGATTTTCAAATCTAACCCATTTTCTACTAGAGCTTTTAAGACATTAAATTTATCAAATGCTTCATCTTTATGTTTTAATAAACCAATCCAACACATATGAGTAAAATCATCAATGAATAATATGAAGTATTGTTCCCCCCGAGAATACTTCTTTCTCATAGGACCACACAAATTAATATGAATAAGTTCAAGTGGCTTATTATAAGTACCTTCTTTGGCATTAAATTGCACCCTGGCTTTCTTACCGAATTGACATGATTTGCATATGGTACTTTATGGTAGAGAGATGTTAGGAAAGTCGTGAAATGATCCCATATTGTTTGACTTATGTAGTTGACTAAAGCTTAGGTGTCTCAATATTTTGTGCCAGAGCTAACTTTCTTCTGATTTTCTCAAGTAACAATGTTCTAAACCACCTTCTAAGATAGACATTACCTGGAGTTCCCGTTCCCTTTATTATCATCTTACCTTTATCAAGATTTCGTACAACAAAATTATTTGATTTGAATACCACTTCATTCCCTTGATCACAAATCTGACCAACACTCAATAAGTTATGTTTTAATCCATCAATAAACAAAATATTTCCAGCTTTAACCTTTTCTTTTCAACAAAACAGTTCCTTTTCCTTGGATAGTAGCAGGTGAATTATTCCCAAATATTACATTCTTTTATTTCCTTATTTCAGTAAAGGACATAAACTTATCTTTACCACATGTCATATGTTTTGAACATCCATTGTCAATGTACCACATATTTTCTTGATCTCCTGCATATAAATCTAAACTACAATTCTCAGATTCTATGGTTTTCTTTTTCCATACCTTAGATGTTGTTGTATTTTGTTCATTTTGAAGAGTAGATCATATTTTGCTTCTGCATTCACTTTCTCTATTCCCAAAGTTATTGCAAAAGGAACATTCAAATTCATCTTGAAGAAGAGAGAAGGTATTGTAAGAGTATTTCTTTAGCCCAATCTCATTCTTTTGTTTTCTAGATTCTCTAGAAATGATAGTTTTATAAGCAACACACTGAGCAACCTTATGACCAAAATTATGACAAGTGAATCATTGACCATTAAAGTAAAAGTTTCTAGGAGTGTAGTACCTTCTTTTGTATCTTTCCCTTTGATTGTGATAAGGGCAATTTACTTGAGAAACCTTTGATCCCTTATTCCTTTGATGAGAGATGGAATTTTGTTGATTGTTTTCTTTTACTGCATTGAGATAGATTTACGTACCTGTTTCAGAAGATTTCAAAGTCTTTAATGATTCTCCATTGTACCCGAGACCTGTTTTTATAAGAGGAGGGTGTCGTACTTTGATGATTTCTTCTAAGGTGTTGGGATGGGGTCCCTTGGGTTTTTGGGGGAAAATCCAAAATTTTGATGTAAAAAGGTGTAAAGTCTCCGCAAATTATGGACGCAGAGTGCAGAGTTAGTTAGGAGTCAAAAAAGGTTTTTACCCTCATTCATGTAAACTTGAGTCGGTTTTTTAAGATCTACCCATGGTCCACAAACCATGGGATTCTATAAATAGGAGTGTCTTGGAAATTCTAAGGGATGATAATTGATCATCATGAATGTAATGGGTTAATAGAAGGAAAGTTGAGATAGGAATCTTAAAGGAGGAAAATGCTCTGCAGCGAAGTGCACGGAGGCCTAGAGTTGTGTCCACAGCTGAGTGCGCGGACCCTTGTAGCTGAGTGCGCAAGGAAGTTTTGAGTTTGTAAGCCTTTACTAAAGATCAATAAAGAAGGTTGTTGCAGAAATTCTTGTGTTTTATCTCTTTACTTCTATCATGTATGAATGTGATATATGTTGTGATGAATAATGTCTTTATGAAATAATGATGTATTGATGTGTGAATTTACTTGATCCGTCTTATTATCTTAACGCAATTAATGTTAAGTGATTACGTGAAGATCATAACACTTTCTATTAAGGTTATTGAACACTTAGGTAGATATGAATAAATATTGATGTAAAGAGAATATATGGTGCATGTAAGTAGATAATTTTCCTGTTCAGGGTCTGCAAAAGCCAGTCATAGACCTCACAGAGGTCTAGAGGCTGATTAAGGGAAGTTATAGTGATAAGCCATAAGGGCTTAGAGATCTCTGCAAAGGCAGATCTAGGTGACAAAAAGGCATCACATTGATCTCTAGTTGTGGAAACTTAGTTCCAACATCCCCCCATACTGCTTCGGGTAAGACTTCAGTTAGCACATCGCGGATTGATTCCAAAAGGGCCAGTTGTGTAGGGATTTATTTGGTGCAACTAACTCTAAACCTGGGTCAAGACCCCCTAATCCAAAAAATGGTTTCGTTTCTGCGACCGGGATCTGCATAAAGAGATGTGTGATGTCGCATCACTAGAATCTGACCAAGAACGAAACCGAGAAGTGGTTGGATAGAAAGATCTATGAATTTGCGACGCATGAAAATAGGAATCCACGCCTGACAAAAGAACAGTGGTTGGACAAATATTCGTACACAAAGATACACGAAATTTTCTTCTACACCTTCCCGATTGAACTATACGAGTGGATAGATAAATTGGCAGATGGCCAAGGAAGGTCTAATAGTGTGGACTTCAGATCTAGTGAGGAGGTTGGAAGCCTCTGAAGATAAGATCGCACGCACTGTTGACCATTGGCTCAATCAGGTTATAGGAGGATTTGTTACAGAGTTCACGGTCGACACCTCAGTCAATTATAGCAAAGCAGAGCAACGCTTATTCAAGGGACCACAAGGTAAGTATCTAAGATTTTTGAATACTTGGATTAAGATGTTGTTGTGTGAGAAACAGGTTATGCCACTGCCTTGATGTTTGGAGCTATGTGAAGTGGGAATTTGTTTAGAGATAGGGGAAGAATATGCCCTAAATATAGCCCGTTGATTGGACCTCCTATGAGTGACGATGAGGGAGCAGCACAGGCTTCACCGCAGAGTGTTGTCCAGTTGATAAGATAGGGTTTTCCATAGATACCATCCACGCCACCTCAACCTTCACCCCCACAACATACACCGTCAGCCACACCACCACCACTATCGTTCAACATGTCGAATACCATGAATTTGCCAGTTTTCAAGGGCTTAGGAAGTGAGGATCCGGATCAGTTTTGGTTTGTTACGAAGGCTGTGTGGACAACACAATAGATTATGGATGATAATATAAAGAAGGTGCAGTTGGTTACCGCTCTACAAGATTGTACGCTGACATGGTACGTTAATTACTACACTAATAATCCGTTGGTGTCATTGGCAGATACTTAGACTGCTTTGAACAAATAATTTGGTAAGCCTAAGTCTGCCTCGCAATCAGTAATTGGATTTAAGGAAATCACGATGAGGCCCAATGAAATGCCCTAGGAGCTAGATCAAAGGCTGAAGTGCGGGATCCGCAAAGCTAGTATAAATCTCGCAGATAGTCAACTCCGCTATTGGTTTATAGCCACACTCCTGCCCCACTTAAGGATTGCTTTATCACAACAAAAGATAGGAACTCAGGCAGTAACTCTATAAATCGCGATGAGATTACATGAAACACCTATTCAGGACGTGTCCTTGGGAGTCCAACAAATTCACTCACAGTTGCAGAACCTCTGTTTGGAATTGCAGAGCTTGAAAAAATAAGAGGCCAGGACAGAGGTGCGCGAACAAGTCTGGTGCCTCAAGTGTAAGAGCCAAGGGAATGATAAGGATTATTTCCCTATCTTCGCGAATGATATCTCGGGGGGTTTGATTCCCTTGAGGTAGGAAGCTCCATCAGGACCAAGTATGGGGCCCATGCTATGGTGCGCTATTTGTTAGGTGGCTGGAAAACATGTAATGGATAACTATCATTTGCTGCAAAAATTTGTTTAGACACCACAAGAATTGTTTTGTGATTTCTGCAAATCAGTGGGCCACGATGAGAGCCACTGCCATAGATATGAACTAATTATGGAGAGGACGCCTACATATTGAATGCAAGCAGAAATTCAGCCTCTAAAGCAAGGCACTTGGGGAGCGCACCAAGGATATCATGGGCATGAACGAGGCCGAGGAGGAGGAGGACCTGGTAGAGGTCGTGGAGAGGTCATTTTCTATAATTGCGAAACACCAAGGCACTACGCATGGGAGTGTATGAGTTAGACATGCCCATCATGTCAATACTGCACTCAGTTTGACCACACAATAGAAGAATGCCCTGTGTTGATAGCTAAGATGCAGGAGAAGAAGGTGTATTGTTATGAAACCAGCTCACAAAAAGATAGAAAAGAAAGATCAACGCCTTAGAAACAAGCCTCTTCAAGGGGGCAACCTCCTTTACATTACACGAATGAACAATTCTTGGATGATACAAATGACAAGACCTCCTTTCTATATATAGGAGTCTAAGGGGTCATAATATAATCAGAGCCGACATAACAATAATAATGTAGCCGACATAACAATAATAATGTAAGGGCACAATAATAACAATAGTGGGCTTCTATGTGGCACAATAATAAAAATATGTGGACTACATGGGCACAACAATATAATAAGGGGGTTGCACTAACAACAATAAGGGGTTACACTAGTAGTATAGGGACCTAAAATGCCCCTCTTCTTCAAAAAGTGTTGTCCTCAACGCTTGAGTAGTTATGGATGTTTCGGTATAAAATTCTTGTCCTCCCATGTGGAATCTTCAGCGGGTAAGTTCTTCCACTTGATGAGATACTGTGAAATTGCTCGATTTCGTAGCTGTCAGGGTTCTTGTTTCTGTGACTACTCTAGGTTCCAATATGATTTTTCCTTCCTCATCAAGTTCTAGCAATATTGTTTGAACTGGGATGTTCTCATGATGTAAGGTCGCCATTTCTTAAGTGCATGTAGTCTTGCCAACATTTCCTTCTCATAAATAGCTTTGTGTAAATACTTTCCTTTGATTGGACAACTTTCAAAAGCAATGGGTCTTTATTCTTCCGTTAAAGCATCACCAATTCCATTTCCTGATGCATCATATTCCACAATAAAGGTTTTTATGAAGTCTAGCATAGCTAAGACCGGTATTTGGCACATTGCCTCTTTAAGATGTTCAAAGGCCTTCGTTGCTTCTGGAGTCCATGAAAATGCATCATTATTCAATAATGTTGTTTTCGAAATGTCTTCAGTCTTCATTCTTATTTGATGATATCTTGAATGAAGATCCAACTTGGTGAAGTAAATTAATCCATTCATTTCATCCAATACTTCATCAATGACAGGAATGGAAAATTTATCTTTAATATTGAGTTTGTTGAGCTCTCTATAATCCGGACACATCCGCCATGACCCATCCTTCTTGTACATCAATACTACTGGAGTAGAGAAAGAACTTTGACTAGGTTGAATTATACCAGCCTCTGCAACCATACCTTCAATTTCACTCTTTTGGGCATAGGGATATCTGTAAGGCCTGATGTTTGGAGGAACACTTCCTGGAATCAAATGAATAGAGTGATCATGATCATGAATAGGTGGGAGGCATTTGGGAGTCTCCAATACCTTGGAATGATTGTCCAAGACTTTTTGGAGATCTCGAGAAATAGATGATTTCGATGTGGGAACCATTAGCGAACATAATTGTGCAATTATGCCTCGTTGTTCTTTATTTATAAGCTTTGTCATTCTGTTAGAGCTAATTATCTTTCCTGGTTTCCCTGTGATACCCCTTAATTCAACTTCCTTTCCTTCCGAAGAAAATTTCATGAAAAGTTCTTGAAAATTAAAAGCTATTGTAGCAAAGGAATGTAGCCATTGGACTCCTAGTACAACATCAGCACCACCCATTGGAATGGAAAGCATTGGGCTATTTAATACATATTCTCCCATGGATAGCTTGATATTATGGCACTTTCCAGAGCAATTTATGGTTCCTCCACTTACAACCATCACTTGACACTCTGGTGCTAGATATAGGAAGCAATTCAATTCCTTGGCTATCTTACAATGAATAAAATTATGGGTACTACCCAAATCAATAAACACTATTACCTTTTTCTTCTTGATATGTCCTTCTATCTTTATAGTTTGAGGAGTGGTAATTCTGACCAATGCATTACAAGATATGGTCGGATTCATTTCTTCTTTCTTTGGGGTTGGTTCCTAGTGAGTATCATTTTCTTTTGATGTTTCTTAATACTTTTCTTCCTGATATTTCACTGTTTGAACCTTCTTCTTCTTGATATGTCCTTCTATCTTGAGAGTTTGAGGAGTGGTAACTCTTTCCATTGCAATAAAAGATATGGTCGGATTCATTTGTTCTTTCTCTAGGGTTGGTTCCTGATGTATATCCTCTTCTTTTGACGTTTCTTGATCCTTTTTGTCATTAGGAGGCCTTTCTTGTAGCATCTTTGTCCCACCTTCCTTCAAACCTTCCATGTCTTTCTTCCAATATGCTTTCATACCATCGATATCAGCTTCCATGGCATAGATAAAACTATTTATCTTTTGCTTCTCTAGAATATCATTTACCCTTATATTCAATTTTTGAAAGTCCTCAATGTGCTCTGCCATTGAACCCTTTTGTTTGAGATTTATCAATTGGCTAAAGAAGGTGTTGCTCTTTGTATCCTCATAATGTGCTATCATTTCCTCCGTGAAAATTGACCATGTGACAAGTGGTTTACGAGAACAAAGCCCTTTATACCATAAAAATTGATTCGGTTCTAAATAATTAGATGCAATACGTACCTTTTTTAATAATGGTACATCATGTAGATTAAAATATTTCTCCATCTATCGTATCCAATTTACCGGATCCTTGCCATCAAACTTCCTCATCTCACTTTTTCTTCATTTTAGGAGCTCGATCTTGAAAGTACTATAACTCTGTAATTTCAGATCACTAAGTTCTGAAAATTCAACCTGTAATAGCCCTTTGAGTCCTCTTTCAAACTCTGCAATTCTGATCGCAATTAGATTCTCGAAGACAGATTTATTCCCAATCTCTCGTGATGACCTAATTATAGACTAGTTCAATAGAGTGAACTTGTACGATGTGCCCCGTGTCACTATTTCCAAGGTCACCTGTTTAGGATGTAATTCGGGAGTCTGCAAAAACCATAAATTCCTCAGATCATATATCCAAAAATATAGCGAGAAAAGATCTGAAATTCGGATTCAAGGTTTAGACCGATTTTGTCTCAAATGGTTTTTTATTTTACCTTTCGAAATTTAGTAGTGAAAACGTTATAGCGAAAATTCCACGATGACCTATTTTAGATGAAATTTTGGATCTTGCAAAAACCCTAACTTCCTCAGATCGTATCTCCTAAAATATAGCGAGGCAAGATCTGAAATTTATACCCAAGGTTAAACGTGATTTCTTCACAAATGGGTTTTTGTTTTAGCTTCTGAAACATAGTAGAAAACAAGTTATAGCGAAAATTCCATGATGACCTATTTGGAGCAGCGAAACCCTAGAATCCAAAGCTCTGATACCAAATGTTATGAAGCCAACTCACAAAAAGAAAGATCAACACCTTAGAAATAAGCCTCTTCGGGGGGGAACCTCCTTTACATTACACAAATGAACAATTCTCGGATGATACAAATGACAAGACCTCATTTCTATATATAGGAGTCTAAGGGGTCATAATATAATCAGAGTCGACATAACAATAATAATGTAAGGGCACAATAATAATAATAGTGGGCTTCTATGGGGAACAATAATAAAAAGTTGTGGGCTACATGGGCACAACAATATAATAAGGAGGTTGCACTAATAACAATAAGGGGTTACACTAGTAGTATAGGGACCTAACGATGAGCAACATTGTCGTAGATATGAACTAATGATGGAGAGGACGCCTACATATTGAATGAAAGCAGAAAATCGACTTATGAATCAAGGCACTAGGGGAGTGCATTGAGGATATTAGGGGTGCATACGAGGCCAAGGAGGAGGAGGACCTAGTAGAGGTCGTGGACAGGTCATTTTCTATAATTATGGAACACCAGGGCACTACGCACGAGAGTGTACGAGTCAGACACGCCTATCATGTCAATACTGCACTCAGTTTGACCATACAATAGAAGAATGCCCGGTGTTGATAGCTAATATGTAGGAGAAGAAGGTGTAGCCTCAAAATTATACCCAGAACTTACAGATGATGAGGGTCGAGCCCCACGAGGAGGACCCAAATGTGAATATTGTGCTGCGAAGTACAATAACGACTGCTGATGATAAAGGAAAACAACCTGAAGAAAGTGAGTGAGTCTGCAAGGCCCCAGAAAAAAAGGTTGGGTTTGATCTCAAGCATGCGAAGGAAATGTTTATGCAGGTGAAGAAAATCTTCGCTGAGGCCTCTACCTGAGGAAGTCAGGACAAACTGCCAGCAATCGGCGCACTTACAGAGGTTGACCCCTCTGTGCTTACCAACATCCTCGAGACTTGTATGAAACTACTGCACAATAGCAAGGATGTGAAAGGGATACAAGAATTGATAAACAAGTGTGTTGGTAAGGAAAATTCTCTTGAAGGATACCACGCATTCAGAAATATCGAAAAACATAAGAAAAGAACAGGACGCGAGATGAGGTACACCACACAAATAGGAGACTATGAGATGGACTAGGTTATTCTGGATCTGGGATCTGATGCAAATGTTTTTCCTAAACGGACATGGGAAAGAATGGGGAGACATGCACTACAGTGGTCTCTAATTCAATTTAGGATGGAAAACCAGCAGAAGATTATCCCTATGGGACAATTGCATGGAGTGATTGTATATATAGAAGGTGCGAGCATGCTGGCCGATTTTGAAGTGATAGAGGTCATTGATGACAGCAATCCATACCCTATGCTCCTGGGAATTGATTGTGCTATCAACATGAATGGGGTCATCAATTTTAAGAAGTGAACAATGTTGTTTGAAAGGAAATCACTCCACGTTGTAGTACCATTGGACCCTGCAGAAGGACCACGCTATACTGAACCGGTCCACGACTATGAGAAAAGTGATGATGATTTGGATCAGATCTATAAAATAACAGTGCGAGACCAAGACTAGGTTAATCCAACAACTGATGGATGGATTGCATGGGACCGCGAAACCTCTTGTACCTCAAACTCAGATAAAGAACTGGAGCATTGATAGAACAAGTTGCATGAAGTATCTATGCTGTGTTGCAATATGATGACTAAATCATTGTGTTGTGTGCCCTTAGAGGTAAGAAGTTTACCTTATTATGATGGTTTAACTGATGTAGATAAGTTTTTGGATGCTTTTGAAAGAGAAGTCTCGGAGTATCATTATTTTCAAGCTCTGGATTTGGCACTACGCAGAACGCCCGCTCAATGGTGGGGTACGCACAAGGAAAACTTTGATGAATGGAGCAATTACAGGAGGATGATGAGGATACGATTTGCTCATCCTAAAATGCAGGTAACTGAGAAATATGATGGGAGGAATGATCTGCGCTATCATTTAGCGAAGTGGACTAAAGTCTATGGAACAGAGTCATAGCCAGAGTGGGTGCATTTATTCTGTCACACTCTAGATATAATCCCTATGAACTGGTACCTGGAAATAGAGCTCCATCATGGCACCGCGGAGTGGGATATCTTAAGGGAAGGATTTTTGATGACCTTCAGTTTTGAAGACAGATTCGAAAGCATTGATAAAGTGTTGCAAGAGGTTAAGGTAGCAATCTTCATAATTCCACAGGATCCTTTGGAATTGGTTCAACTAGATTGGAGCACCTAGCTGGGCCATGTGCTGGAATGCTATAATGTGACTACTGAAGGGGAGAACGAGCATCCTAGAAATATCAACATCCCAGAAACGGATTGCCACCGCAAGCTCGAAGGTCCGCAGATAGAGAACCCGGATATCACCACGTCGTTGAAGACTAGGCAAGTAAACATTGGTAATGAAGCGGAGCCAAAATTTGCGAAGATTGGGGATTACTGGGATGATGCCACAATGGATAAAGTTGTTGAGTTACTCCGTGAGTACTAGGATATTTTTCCTACAAAATTTCCAGACTTGAAAGGCATCATAGGCGATTTGGGTGTGATGAAAATAACTTTGAAACTAGACGCAAAGCCCGTTAATCAAAGGCCATATCACCTTAATCCCAAATATAAGGAAAAGGTCCTCTTGGAATTGGACAAGATGCTTGAAGCAGGCATTATCAAACTAGTGGAGGAATCTAATTGGGTGAGCCCAATGGTAGCTTAGGAAAAGAAGCAGAAGGGAGATATAAGGATTTTCATAGATCTAAGAAAGCTTAATGATGCATGTGTCCATGACCCTTTCCCGACACCATTTACGGATGAGGTACTGGACAATGTTGGGGGGCAGGAAGCCTATTCATTCACCGATGGGTTCTCTGGGTACTATCAAATTAAGATCGCACCATAAGACAGGAGTAAGAAAACATTCACGACGGAATGGGGTTGTTTTCAGTATACAGTGATGTTGTTTTGACTCAAGAACGTGTCGGGGATATTCTCCCACGTAGTCATCGCTACATTCAAAGAGTTCATTAACAAATTCTTGGAGGTATATTTTGATGACTGGACAATATTTGGGTTACTAAAGAGCCATGTATCCAGTCTACGTTTAATGTTGGATATGTGCCGAAGATATCGGATCACACTGAACCTGAAGAAATGCTTATTTTGTGTCCCCTTTGGAATTTTGTTGGGTCATGTGGTGTGCAAGCAAGGACTAATGGTGGATCCTATCAAGATCATGGTAAAAATAAATTTGGAAGCCCTAAGGAGTTTCAAACAGTTGCATGCAACGATGTTCCATATTGGAGAAGCTATTGAAGAAGGACACTACATTCTGTTGGGATGAAGAATGTCAACGCAGTCTGGATGTATTGAAAGAAAAGATGGTCACCGTGCTGATCTTGTTCTTCCCGGATTGGAAGAAGGAATTTCATGTGCACGTTGATGTCTCGTGTATTGCGTTAGGAACAGTGTTGACACAGGCTAGCGAAGGAGAGATGGATCACCCTATAGCCTTTGTGAGCAGGAAATTATCAAAGGCTGAGAAGAACTACTCAAGGACAGAGCACGAGGGATTGGTTATGGTATATGCGCTCCAAAAATTCAGACACTATCTATTGGGCGAACATTTCAAGATGTACACAGACCATTCTACATTGAAGTATCTAATCAATAAGTCTGTGTTGGGGGGGGGAATATGCAGGGCTATTGTTATTTCAAGAATATGATTTTGAGGTAATTATGAAACCAGGAAGGTTGAATGCAGGACATGACCATTTGTCACTCATTGAGACAAGGGAGGAGCCTACTAATTTGGAGGAAGGGTTTCCCGATGCATAGCTCTTCGCAGTGCGCATAGCGGATAACCACTTTGTGGATATTATCCACTTATTAACTACAGGGACGGCTCCAGAAGGATACACTAGTCAAAAGAAGAAAGAGTTGGTAGCGCACATGGAAGATTTGTCGGTAATTGTAGGACATTTATATAAGATGGGTTCAGACGAGATACTCCGATGATATGTGCCCGATTTCGAAAGAAACAAAATCCTTGTGGAGGCTCATGACGGGGCTGCAAGCGGGAATTATGCAGGAAAGGCAATAGCGTAGAATATTCTGCGCGCCGAGTTGTGGTGGCCTACATTACACAATGATGCCAAAGCATATTGTAGGGCGTGTGATGCATGTCAAAGAACAGGCAAGCCATCACGAAGGGATGAGCTCCCTCTGAATCCTCAGGTGTCGTTACAACCATTTGAGAAATGGGCTATTGCCTTTGTAGGGCCAATTCAGCCCCCAGGAAAGAGTAGCTGACCAGATGAGTGGAGGCACAACCTGTGAAGGACTGTACATGGAAAACAACAGCCAATTTCTTATTTGAATATGTGTTAACCAGGTTCGATTGCCTGAAAGTGTTGATGAGTGATTGCGGTACGTACTTCCTCAATGAAACTATCAACACGCTGATGGAAGAATTCCATATGTACCATTAAAAGAGTACATCGTATCACCCTGAAGCTATTGGAACAGTTGAGGCCTTCAATAATATTTTGGAAAACGCGCTGATAAATATTTTCAACCCGCAGTGGAATGATTGGGATGTGTGTGTGCCAGGAGTACTGTGGGCATATAGGACTACTTCCAAAAAACTAACAGGTTAGACACCTTTTTGGTTGGTCTATGGCATAGAAGTTGTGATGCCTATGGAATATATCATGCCTAGTCTATGCATATCAGCTTCCACAGGGATGGTGGACCGGAGAGCCTTGGAAGAACGGGTTGTGCAGCTGATGGAGCTCAAAGAAGACAGGTTCTTGGCTAGATTTCATCAGCAAGTACAGAAGGAATGTGAAAAATCATGGCATGATCGACACATCAAGTTGCGTAGATTCAAGGTAAATGATTTGGTTTTATTATATGATAGTAAGTTCTATAAGTTCATAGGAAAGTTTCAGATGCACTGGCTTGGGCCATATGTCATCAAAAAAATCAGAGATAGAGGCATGGTTCAGCTCGCAAAGCTGAACAGAGAATCTTTTCTATGAATGGTGAATGGAAGTTGTTTGAAGTTGTATGCAGGAGATTCATCTCAATGACTATATGATGGCAGGACAGTCTTATTGCTCCAGGCAGTTGTAAGGGAGCGCGAGACTATAAACTACACTACCGAGTTTTGGGGACTTCGCGATATGGGAACTATGTGAAATAGGGTGATGTCATAGTACCAGAAGCCACGCAAAGGGAGTTGCACTATGAAGGGAGATACCACGCATCATAGCCAGAAAATGACCGTTAGAGTCACTATTCATGATTTGACAACTAGGAGACAGTTAAGAGGAGCAGGTGGGTGGCATTTAAGGCTGAAATATTTGGAGATCTGTTTCCAAATAAGCATTAATGGACGTATTTTGGGGGCAACAGTCAAATTTGAATTCGAATTCTCCTATAAATTACGCGTGCCAGTCCAACAAAAAACACTTTTCATTGTTAGAGTTTTTGAGTTGTGTTGTTCATCGCTTATGAATCACGAGTTTTTCGAGTTGGTTGCAAGCTCTGTGTTTGATACTCTACCTGAGGAAACCCAACAGTTCATTTGCAACACTATGTTAGGACCGGGTGAGACTACAAGCACCGAAAAAACTATTGCCTCCTAAGAGCGGCCCCAGAAGTGGTGAGCATGGAGGCTCCGGCTCCTGTGCCTACAACACCAAGGTCACCTAGGCCGAAGCCTACACCAGTACGTAAGTCCCACAAGCAGAAGAGGCCAATTCCAGTGCGTGAGTCGCCTCGAAAGCACTCTGCTACCCAAGCCCAGAAGAAGGACAAGCAACCTGAGAAGGTTGTAGATTTGGAGGCCGAAGAGGGCACTGAAGATATAGATGCTAAGGGCACAGAGCCCATTTCCAAGTTGTTGGAGTATATCCCTTTGCGTAAAGGAAAGGTGAAGGTCACCAAGGACCCAGACGCGGAGAAATTCATCATTCATATGCCCCTGTTGCCAGAAAATATCACCTTTGAAGGTTCGTGCCTAACGCGGGTTCCCCTTTTAAAGATGGAGGATTGGGATTTGGCTGACCATGAGAGGTTCCCCCACCTCGCGATGGAGAATTACATGAAACAGGTGTATTACAAAGACTTCGGTGTCACTGCGTTGGAGCCAGTTGAGTGGATCCGCGGAGTAAATAAATCAGGGTTGTTGAACCTACTGTGGGTGCCCCACTACCACCGCTCTAATATCAATACCACCTTGTTGAGGCCTCGAAAATCGCTGCAACAACAATGGGGAAACCACCCGGTCCGGACCTTGATACAGCTCCTTTTCCGTTTGGAATAGTGGCTCCGACTGGGGATAATGGGACCAGTTTCCCAAAAATTATATGGTAAACGGGATGGATGAATGACTTATAGAATATGCTGGAGATAAGCAATTAACTAAAACTATCAGCAAAATATAATAACTATGATCTATCCCGGGGACTTATTGATTTCTAAAGCGTAGCGTTTGATGATCTGTGCTTTAAGACAGGCATATAGATGACTCCATCTCTAAAACATAGATATTAAATCATTCAAGACTGCTGTGCATAAATAGTTACGCAAAGCGATAACAGCGAAATTACCACACTTTATCATTTATATCATTGTTACATGCATGATTAAAGGAAAAGGCATGTCGTAAAACATCCAATAGTGGAATGAGATAGAGATTTGTTGTTACAACACATACATGTATTCAACAATAGCAAGAATAATTACACAACAATTCATATAAAAGGAATGAATACAGATACAGATAAAAGTACCATATAAGCTGCTTAACACTCCCATATATCAATCGCTATGTCGCAGTTCTTCCTTCGACTCAGAAAACATCTCCAACAAAAGACAGTAGTGCGCAATTGCATAAAGAAACTTCCTTGTCAAATTAAGAACGATTGGTCGAGTTTCATAAAAGAATATAGGCTGAAGCACAGTAGTGCAAACTTCAGTCTTTAAGTCTATTACAAAATTTTACGACCCTTTCCAAAACAATGAAAGGGTCTATAAATACTAAGCTAATCTAAATATCTAATAAACAGAAATCCTACATAATTGGCATCAATAAATATTGATCCTATTTCCTGGAGCGATCTGGCAATCGGCGGCAATGATTCATCAGGTAGGCTCTTTGCCTTTAAACCTGAGCTGACTTATCGCTAGCATTGGCTCTACTTCAGGCGGTTTGTTGAGGCGCGAACTGAGCTGAGCAGCGTATGTGGCATCTTGAATATCGGGAATTATACACCCGAGTGCATCAGTAAAACACTTGAGGGCAGACCTTTGTGTGTGTGGCTTGATCAGAAAGAGCCAATATGCATCGAAAGTCAAAGTGTTAACCCCAGCGATTAATCTCCCCTTCTCCTCTAAGTTAGGATAACTTGTTTGCTCAATCATATTTGTTGTTGTTATGCTTCCAGGTGTACACTGGGAGATCATGTTTGCCAAGTAGAGGGTGTTGTTGATCAGATCAATCATATTGCTGGCAGTTAATTTACATCTTGAAGCCGCCCTTTCTGCTTTCATCACTTGAGTGTGCCATTCTGTAAAGAGTATGTCCTTGTATGTTTCTTGGATTCTAGGCAAATTCGCTGCTTTTCCCACATCAGAATCTTGCCAATCAAGATATCCAATTATGGTTTCTTCAGCTTGGTCTAACTCATTCCTGGCCTTTTCTACCTGCTGACATACTGATGTAGTTAGCTCGCATAATGGTTCTGCCTCAGTGAGTTGATTACATAGGAGCCTAATCTGTGATATTAATGCACTGTTTATTTGCGATGCCTCTGCTCTGAAATCCTCCACTTTTTGGGTGCCCTTTATGACTTCGAGCCGTGATGATAATTGAGCTATTTGCTCGTCTTTTGTTTTCATCATCAGCTCATTTGCTGTCCTCAACTGTGCCAATGCCTCCGATAATTCTTTTTGTTTCTGGATCGCGCTTTGGTCGATCCTCTGCCTTTCTTCCTGCAATTGCTGGGTTAATTGATCATTCATTTGTTGTTGTACCAGCAACTGCTCCTCTGCTTGCGTTGCCTTCTACTTTGTCTCGGTCAATTCTGCCTGTAATGCAAAAATTTCTTGGTCCTTAGTCTTCAGTAGAAGACTTACCTCCGATGCCTTGTCGATAGTTGCTGCAGAGTAGGCACCTGCATACTGTGACAGCTTTGTTAGGTCATCGGAGGGGTCCAATTCCTCTTTCCATACTACATTACCCGTGACTGTTTGCTCTGGAAAGATAGAAGGTTGATCAATCCTTTGTCTTTTCCTTGATCGCTTTACAACTGCTCTATGCCTTGGGCTGTAGAAAACATCCAAGGGAGGAATATCTTCCACTTGGAGAACGATTTGATCGGAAGGGTCTTTAGGAATTACCTCAACATCCTTAGAAATGGGTGGGCCGCTGGTTCCACTCAGAACCTGAGGAGAAGTTATGTCCTGTGTGTCATTTGTTTTGGAGGTGTCCGTATCTTTGGAACATTCTATTCCACTGATAATAGAGTCGAATTGCTTCCACTGTTGGAGCAATTCGGGATCAATGGTGGTCTGTTTCTGCTTTTCGGCTTGGGACTCGCTCTGCTGTTTTTCCTGCTCTTTTTTCTGTTGCTCCTCTTGCACTCCCCTCTGTCTTTCTTCTTGTTCCCTTTTCTGCCTATCTGCCAGTTCTTTTTTCTGTTTCTCCTCTTGTTCCCTCTTCTGCTGTTCCTCTACCTCTTTCTTCTTTTTCTCTTCTTGTTCCATTTGTGCTCTCTGTTGTTTTTCTGCTTGTTCTTTTCTCTGCCTTTCCGCCTGTTGCCTCTTTTGCCTCTCCTCCTGTTGCTTCTTCTGATATTTTGTTATAACAGGAGGCTGGCTTGACGGTTGCTGAGCAGGCTCACTTGAAGACGTCGCTGGGGTTGTTGCCAGTAAATCTAGAGGCAGAGTTTGCAACCTCTGCTCTCTAAGTTTATTGAACTCAGTTAACTGTTCATCATTATATTTCAATCGAGCAAGTTCTTTAGCTTGACCTATCGTTTTGATTGAAACGAATAGGTCGTCAAACCAATCTTCTTGATGGTCAAATTTTGTTAATTTGGCCTGTTCCAATGCAGCATAGGCATTTTTCTTTGGATCATATAGCCTATTTGGGATAGTGGCCAGGGTTAAGGATTGAATCTTTGTGGCTTCCTTTTCTGCGTGTTTGAGATCATGCAGAGTATAGACACCAATTCTCAAGGGAAAAGAGGGCCAGCCCCTCTTCTTTTCTTTCTTGAGAGTCTGTGTAGTACTCTCTGCCATAATTTGATAGGAGATTTCTCTTGCTAGCAGTTTATCTGGAATATATAGAGGGAGAACATGCGGATTGGCTTGGCTGCCGAAAACCCTAATGTAGGTAAATCTCTCTTCTCCAAACCAACTCGCTACCTCCGGTAAATCAAAGGAAGCTAGATAGGAGATTCTGGGAATGGGCTTATCAAAAATAGAATAATGAATGGGAACCATAAAGCCATTGCAGATTTGGTACAAATGGTGCTTGTAAGAAGATTTCCACAATTTCTGGTGGTATATATGAATGGGTGAGGGGTCTTGGGCAGTCCACCTCCAACCGAGGACGGGAAACTCAGAATTGAAACATAATGTATCTAAAATATATGCACTGTAATAAAACGGGGGAATTTTCCTTTCAGTGACAACAGAATTAGTTCTAAAATCACGAACAACTACGACTAGCTTATCAGAGAGAATAGTGGCCCAATCCATAATTATGTTGTTTACTGTTGCTTCCATTAGAGGAACCATCTCTATGGTAAAGTTAGCAGAGTTATGTAATCCCCATAGCCTACACATCATTATCCCCGCATAGCAATAGGGAGAAGCCAAAGAATCGACTGAGTACTTACCGCAAGACTCGTGCTTGTGTTTGGCTGGATTCTGTCTCCAATCCCGGATAGGTTCGGATTCGACTTCATTATCACTTGAAAATTTCTCCAGGAACGTCTTGTTATACACTTTCTCTAGCTCAGGAAGATGATACATTTGCCTTAGATGCTCTGGCTTGAATGATCCGAAAATCCTCCCATCTCTGGTGTTAAAAGTTCTGTCGAGGATTGGAATTTCCTCAATTGCCCATCGCACGACGTCTGTGTAGGGGAGAATCTGTTCTCTGGCCGCTATCCTGTGAAGGAAAGAGTCGGCTAAGTCTTTGAGAGTGCAATCAGACTTGCGAGTAGGATCCGCAGTAGCTTCTGTCACTGCCTTTTCTGGTTGTTCGGCTTCAATCAAATTATACGTGCCTTGCCATGTAGCTCTGGTAACACCCGTGCATGTAGTATCTGATATTAAGCCCTTCTTTTTATCTGTGGCAGCTTGTCCTGCAACTGATGTAGCAACCGAACCAGCAGTCTTCTTAGATTTCTTTCCCATCATGCTCAGGCTTCTCTTGAAAGGTGAATTCTGCACAAAGGCAAGAAAAACCGTAACATAGAAATATAATAATGAGGACTTACGGTGGGAGAGATATATCAATCGAAGCGTGCCGAGAGATTAACTCTCAAAAATGGCTGCGGATCCAATCAATGAGAAGATATTACAGATATATTAAATGGTCGTTTAAGGCCTGCTACTCCTTAAATGCTTATTACACCATTATCCGGTTGAATGACTCCCTTAAGCGTGCAATGGATATTTTGGCGGTTGAGCGCAGGTGATCGTTAATTGAAGGGGCAAAACTTTAAATATGAATACATCACCTTATCCCTCCATTTAACGGCTTTTTTGAAATCCGTGCTCTATCGATCGGATATCAATAATACTTTAGATCTTCAAGCTATGCCTTTTGAAATTCCGATCGCTGATAGCGATATCGCATCGCTTTAGGAGAATAGGTATTATATAATCATAAGCATAGGATCCTCCCGAACGCCGATTGCGAAGTCGCATCAGATTAGTGCGAAGAAATATAACAAGGTGCATTTAGAGTGAATTGTCGTTTCCCCGATCGCCGATATCGCATCGCATTGGGGGTAAGACCTGGGCACCTTATTAATATGCATGGGATGTTGCCGACTGCCAATTGCACAATTGCATCGTATCGGAGTAAATGACTTAAGATGCTTTGACCGCATACGGAATATCGCCGATAGCCGATTGCCGATATCGCGTCGCGTCGGAGCTTATGTTATGTGCGTTTTTAAGATGTGTATGAAGTGTTGCTGATCGCCGATTGCGATATCGCATCGGGAGTAATCAATGTGCCGCTTATTTATATTTCTTATGTCATTGCGATATGCGATCTTGCGATCGCTTTATCGCAATGACAAATATTTGCCTTATTTCTTTAAAGGGTTTTTTCAAAAAAGGGTTTTATGAAATGAATTCATTTGATTATCGGACCTCTTTTGAACAATAAAAGTATTGATACCAATTAAACTTTGAAGGGACCCATTTCATACGTTAATATTTATAAATAAAGATGATATGAAATGGGGGGTTGTTGTAGAGCACAACAATTGGCAATTCGCTGGAAGAACTAGTTATCTCTTTCAAAAATAGAAACATTTAAGCTTTTTCAAAAATAGAGTTTCAATCAATGGGGAAGATTCTAATATAACTAGATTTCTATGTATTCTGAGAAAAATGAAACTATTTTATTGACTTCCTCTTTTTTAAGAAAATGAAAACATTCTAGGCTTTTAAAATAGGCCTTTATTGGTTTATAATGATAAAATAGAATACCTTTCCAAATCAGCCTTTATAGTAAACTCATCTGTCATAGGTAGAGCCTCTGCTGCCAGCAAACATCTATAGTTTCGACAGGGATACCTTTTAACCATGTGATTGTCCATTGTCCCATCCAATTAAGAGTGTGATTAACAGAATGAATTCAAAATATGTTTTCATATTTTGTACTTCATTTTCTTTTCTGTTGTTGATAAGATAAAAAGCCATTGTCCTGGTTTGGTGGCCAGCTGTTGACAATGCCATTCACTGGTAGTAATCTAACTGAACAAGCTGGCTCGTGATGAGACCCCTTGTCTTGTAATTTCAAGCCATTACCCTGTTTTGATATGCAGTATTGGTAATGTCAGTCAAATTATTTTCCTATGAGCATGGTAAGCAGGCTTGTAATAAGACCTCTTATCTTTAATCTCTTATATTTTAGAATTACACTCTGAGTAATCATAAACTTTAGTGAATGGGGTGAACAATCTTCTCCTTAAGAACGAATGGATGACAGGTCAAGAGTTGAAGGTGCTGAAATTGGATTAGCTTCTATCTTAGTATGGATAACCTTTAGAGACCAATTTAAAAACAGAAAATGATTTACAATATTTCTATGCTTTGAGAGGAGTTGACAAAACTTGAATTGTGATTTCAGAATACAAAGATATCTAATTTCCTAGAAATTATCCTTTTTGGTTAAAAGTTCTATCATTTAAAAAGAAAATGTTCATACTAGTTCTGTGGGACAACTTTTCAAACACAGCAAAAGGTCAATGGGAGACATCTCACAACCTTATTTCATAAAAATCCTACAAACTATAAAATCCTACTGAAATGAAAGGAGAAGGGGTTACCTCCTCAGTTAAAGAATTTCTTCAAGACAAGGCCATTAACAGGGAGAGAGTCTCTCAAACCTGATAAATCTTGCAATATAAAGGTTGAATGGCCTATCTTCTCACAGATCTGAAATGGTCCAAGCCACAACTTCTGGAACTTGGAGTGTTTACCCTTGTCCTCATGGGCTTTGTCCCATTTCAGAACTAAATCACCGACTTGGAATTGTTTTGAACCGGATGAGACTGAATCAAAAGCTGCTTTGATGACTTGCTGATGTTTGGCATGGATAACCTTGGCTTTTTCTCTTTCCTCCTCTAATTTTAGAATCTGGTCATGTCTAAACTGAATAGAAGAGGAAGGAGTTTCCTCAATAAACTGCACTAGGGCTAAAGAAGGAAGAACAAGATTTGTGGGTAAGATTGCTTCTTTTCCATAGACAAGATTAAATGGAGAAGTTCCAATAGAAGCTTTCTGTGTTATCCTATCAGCCCATATTGCAAACACTAAGGATTTGTGCCAATTTCTCTGATTTTGTTCGATAGTTCGCTTAATGATTTTAATCAGATTCTTATTAGTAGATTCCGCTAAACCATTTCCTTGGGGATAATAATTAGCAAAATATTTTAACTTAAATCCTCTTTTAATAGCGAAATCAAACATAGCATTGCCTGAAAAGTAAGATGCATTATCAAAAACAAGAGCGTTTGGGACACCAAACCTGGTAATAATGAATTGGTCTATGAATTCAATGATTGCTTCAGAATTTGATGTCTTTAAAGGGATTGCCTCAACCCACTTAGTAAAATAATCGGTAGCAGTAAGGATATACTTATGCTGTTTGGAAGATGGTGGAGTAATCTCCCCAATGATGTCCAATCCCCATTGCTCAAGTTGTTCAATGTTGACTGGTTGCAGAGGGAAATCTGGCTTACGTTGTCTTCCACTAGCAGTTTGACAATTGAGACATTTCCTTACATACTCATGGGCATCTTTAAACAGAGTAGGCCAATAGTAACCAGCATGAATAATTTTGTGAGCTGTTGTGTCAGCTCCGAAATGTCCTCCTGCTGGTCCATCATGTAACTCCTGCAAAACCTTTTGGGCTTCAGGTTTCTCAAGGCATCTTAACAAGATAGAATCATAATTCTGCCTAAAAAGCACGTCATCAATGATTGTAAAATTCTTCGCTTTTAACCTAATGGCCCTTTTGTTTTTGTAAGACAAATTCAGAGGTGCATAACCATTCTTTAAATAAAAGATTAAATCTGCATATTGAGATCCAGAATCAGTAACACTTATCTGATTAATTTCTTGAGTTTGATCTGTATCGCTTGATTCTGGAATGTTGGATGCACCTGCCAATATCCTGCAAAAACCTTGGCCCCTAACAATCTTTGCTGGCCTAATTTCTAAGTCATACTCTTGAAGCGTTGTGACCCAATTTGCCCTTTTTTCACCCAGCTCCTTTTGGATTAATAGTTGCCTAACTGCCGGGAAAGGAACTATTACTTTTGTATGGGTTTTCAAAAGGAAGGGTCTATAATGTTTGACCGCTTAAAATACAGCAAAGGCTTGTTTTTCTACATCGGAGTAATTTAATTCGGCACCCTGAAGATTTGAGCTGAAGAATGATATGGGTGCTTCCAAATTGTGAGCATTTGGCTGCGTGAGAACTGCAGCATAAGACACATCGGATGCAATGGTATACAATGTAAAATGATTAGAAAAATTTGGAGTATTCAAGGCTGGGGCATTGATTATTGATTGCTTGATTACATCGAAAGCTTGCTTTTCTGCTGATCCCCACTTGAAGACTGAATTCTTCTTGATCATTGTCTGAAGTGGTAATATAATTTGAGAAAAATCTGGAACAAATCGTTTAACAAAATTGATCTGGCCTAAAAATGACTGCATCGACTTTTTATTGTGTGGGAAAGGGATTTCAGAAATTTCCTTGATCCGATCAGGATCGATATAAATGCCATCTTTGGATACAATAAAGCCTAAGAGTTTTCCTTGATCAAGAGCAAAGAAAGACTTTTTTGGGTTCAGAGAAATACCATATCTTTTGCATCGCTGAAAGATTTGATTTAAATCATGCAAATGATTATACCTCTTCTTAGAATATACAGTAATATCGTCCAGATAGACGACTACTGTTCGATTAATCAACCCTCTAAAGGCTATATCCATAGCTCTCTGGAATGTCGCTCCTGCATTTATAAGTCCGAAAGGCATTTTCTGATACGCATATGTTCCCCATTTTGTTCTGAATGTGGTTTTAAGTTGGTCATCAGGATGAACCAGAACTTGGTTATATCCTGAGAATCCATCAAGAAAGGACATCAATTCAGAGCCTGCTACTGATTGGAGTATTTGCTCCATAGTAGGTAATGGGAAGTTATCTTTCAAGCTCGCTTTGTTAAGGTTCCTGAAATCAATACAAATTCGAATGTCGCCATTTTTCTTTCTGACTGGCACCATATTAGAGACCCAGTTTGAGTGTCGGATAGGAAAAATAATCTTGGCTTTCAAAAGCTTATTAAGTTCTGACTTTATCTGGCTCTCTAAATTTGGATGTATTTTTCTTAACTTCTGCTGAATCGGTTTCTGATCAGGAAGCATAGGAATGGTATGCTGGATAATAGATGTATCATATGTCTTCAAATCATCATACTTCCAAGCAAAGACTTGTTTGTTTTTCCTTAACAGTTTGATGAATGCCTCCTTCTCTTCCAAGGAAAGTCCTAATCCTAAATTGATGTTTTGAGGAGCATGGTCAGTACCTAGATTTATCAATTCAAACCTAAGGGTAGACTTACAGGTTTAAACCTGTCTTTGATATCATAAAGATCTTCGAGCTTTACCACTGGTTTAGGAATTGAATTTTCCTGAGGTGTTTCTTTCATCTGTAGGTCATGGTCATTTTCCTCAATAATTTGATTGTCATAGGACTTTTCGGAAGTTAGAAATTGCAAGATATCTTCATCATGGTTAAATACTCTCCAATTAGTGACATTGTCGGGAATTGAAGGCCTAAAAAGCAATTCTACTGAAAATCTATCAAGGCTGTAGTCTTCAGAAGGTAGAAGCTTGGAAGCTACATTGGCTAGTAGGTCGGCTACCGAGTTTTGCGACCTAGGAATGGAGGAAATGTTAAATGCTGAAAAATGTGAGGTAAGATCCTGTACTAGCGATTGATAATGCTTGAGGTGATTTGAAAGACAATGAATTGCATTCCTCACCTGTTTAACAATAATTTCGGAATCGCCGAATACTTTTAGATATTGCACTTTAAGGCCGATTGCTTTATATAATCCCTGGACTAAAGCTTCATATTCGGCTGTGTTGTTAGTGCATTCAAATTCTAACCTACAAGACAGCATTGTCTTTTCTCCTTGTGGACTAACCAAAATGCAACCTGCTCCTGAGCCCTCGCTGGACTTAGAGCCATCAAAATATAAAGACCAAAATAAAGAAGTATTAACAAAAATATTTACATTTTCCTCAACATCATTAAAACATCTAGACTTATCAGTTTGTGAAAAAATTTCAATCTGAGATGTAAAATGATTAACTGAAAAAGGAGATGGTTGGGCAACAAAGTTGCCAAAGAATGACTCTGACGAATAATTCCCCAAAATGTTGTTGTTGAACGCTACAGGTTGGTTTTCTTGCTCAAATTCAGTAACTGTGTGGGTCATGTGCTTCTCTCGATCGATCCTTATTTGATTTGGCTTCCCCTTGTAGGGAAGCCACATATGTGACCAATCTGTGGAAATATACCCATGCAATTTTTCGGACCAATCCCTACTCAAAATTAAACCGTTAAATTCAGGTATGTCAGCTATTAAGATGTCAATCCTCTGTACAATTTTGGGATCGGCAGACAACCTGATAGTTACGGAATTAATTTCTCCCACAACCTGCACTTTGGTCCTGTCCAACTGTACAATATGAATAGCGGATTTCTGGGGTTCAATGTTCAGTTTAGAGCAAACTGAAGCTGGCATTATGTTAGATGATGCCCCTGAGTCAATTAAACAGTTGCGCAGGTTTCTGTTATAAATCTCATAGGTCAGCAGGAAGGGTGGAGTATGAGAATTCGATCTATCTCCAATTAGAACTGAATCAGTAGCTTCAACCATACCTGGAGGAGGTTGGCCTGAATCATTAGCAGCTTTTGCACTGGGAAGGGGTGTAGAGGGAACAACATTCAATTCTTTAAGAAGTAATTTTTGCTGATGCTTTAATTTACTAAGTTCAAACATAGTTATGTTTGCTTTAGTTTTCTTCATGTCATCAACAATATTATATTCCATTGAATCGAATACCACTAATGTTTTGGATGTTGAAGGAGAATTAGAAGTTGAAGGCTGGTTTTGGGGAACTACTACAGGCGACTTCTTTGGGGGAACTTTTTCCTTTGTTGTGGTAGCACCTGCACTCCTTTTCTTTGAAGTTGCCTGGGCAGGTTCAGAAGTACTTTTACTTCTTGTAGTAACCGGGAAGGCTTCTTCTTCGTTATCGGTATCAGAGTTGGGGAGTATAAAATCCCACATTCCGTGGCATTCAGCTACTTCTTCTTCATCATCAGTTTGTGAGGTTGTTTCCTCTTCCTCTTCTTCTTGCTCTGAATCTGCGTTAGATATGACGTTCGGTGGCTTTGTTTCAGTTTTCTTATAAGTCCTAAATGGTCTTTTGTTTGAGGTTTCGGCCACCTGTTTCTTTATTTCAACCATTTCGTTAGACAAAGTTTTCAGGACTTTTTGTAAGCCCTCCATGTCGTATGGGTCCTTTGGGGTTTTCTTCTTGGAATCCTCTTTAAAAGAGACTTTTTTGGCTTTTCTGTCTTCCAAAGCAGCTTTCTTCTCTAGAGCATTGATGCGCTTTTCCACAGCAAGTGCTTCTCTCATGTTTTCAGCTAAGGTAGGTTTCCCAGCCCTGTCCACAAAAATGGCTATATTGGCAGGTAGGGCGGTAATATACCATTCACTTCGAATTTGTCCACTCGGTTTGGAAGCTGTAGGGATTTTATTCAGGATTTTATTAAATCTAGCATTAAATTCCTTTATTGGTTCCCTATGCTCTATTCTCAGATTGGAGAGGTCGTTTATTAAAGTAGCTAAGGACCTATCATCTCCATATTTGGTAAGAAACTGCTCTTGGCAAGTGTTCCAACTGGTAATTGAACCAGAGGGTAAGGAAAAATACTAGGATCCTGCTGATCCTTGCAAGGTGTAAGGGAAGAGTCTTACAACAACATCTTGTTCTGTTACTCCTTTCAAGTTAACTGCTAACATAAAATTATTAATGTGTTCTTCAGCCTGGGTCCCGTCATCTGGGTTAAATTTAGGTAGCCATTTTTCAGGAGCATCTGGTAAAGGATGCAATGGTGCAGGCATATTGACTGCACCTGGCCTAGTCCATGGGTCTGCCATTATAATAGCAACAGTGGTTGATACTACTGTTGGAATTCCAGATGTATGGGAAGGAATTAATGATGAGGAGTGAACAGGTTGGGATGTTGAGGCTTCTAATCCCTGGTGAAGGACAATATGTAATGGGGAAGTGAGTGGTTGACTTTGCAGAGGTGAAGATGCAATAGAGGACGTGGATGAAAGCTCTTCACTATCAGATCCTTCAGTAATTTTCTTCGCCTTTTTCCTTTTGGGTAAAGGGAACTCAGTGGGTTCAATACCGAGTTTTTCGCTCTGAAGTCTGGTGAGAGGATGAGTTAAATTGAACTGCGAAGTCGCACTGCTTTGTGATACCTCAGATTTCTGTGGTGAAATCGAGAAGCTCTGAAGTTTATGGATTAGAGATTGGACTTCAGGTGATTCAAGACTTAATTTTTCTGGAGTATGATGGGTTTGAGCAGTGGTAGTTGATTCCCCTTCTCCTTGTTTAGATACCGGCGAACCAATATGCAAATGGGAAGATCGAGGGGATTCGGAGGGAGAATTACTCTTAGAATGGCTTATAGGTTTTGACTTATGTGCCATTCACAGTTGATAGCCCTCCTTCTAGCGCCAATAATGTTGAGGCCTCGAAAATCGCTGCAACAACATTGGGGAAACCACCCGGTCCGGACCTTGATACAGCTCCTTTTCCGTTTGGAATAGTGGATCCGACTGGGGATAATGGGACCAGTTTCCCAAAAATTATATGGTAAACGGGATGGATGAATGACTTATAGAATATGCTGGCGATAAGCAAATAACTAAAACTATCAGCAAAATATAATAACTATGATCTATCCCGGGGACTTATTGATTTCTAAAGCGTAGCGTTTGATGATCTGTGCTTTAAGACAGGCATATAGATGACTCCATCTCTAAAACATAGATATTAAATCATTCAAGACTGTTGTGCATAAATAGTTACGCAAAGCGATAACAGCGAAATTACCACACTTTATCATTTATATCATTGTTACATGCATGATTAAAGGAAAAGGCATGTCGTAAAACATCCAATAGTGGAATGAGATAGAGATTTGTTGTTACAGCACATACATGTATTCAACAATAGCAAGAATAATTACACAACAATTCATATAAAAGGAATGAATACAGATACAGATAAAAGTACCATATAAGCTGCTTAACACTCCCATATATCAATCGCTATGTCGCAGTTCTTCCTTCGACTCAGAAAACATCCCCAACAAAAGACAGTAGTGCGCAATTGCATAAAGAAACTTCCTTGTCAAATTAAGAACGATTGGTCGAGTTTCATAAAAGAATATAGGCTGAAGCACAGTAGTGCAAACTTCAGTCTTTAAGTCTATTACAAAATTTTACGACCCTTTCCAAAACAATGAAAGGGTCTATAAATACTAAGCTAATCTAAATATCTAATAAATAGAAATCCTACATAATTGGCATCAATAAATATTGATCCTATTTCCTGGAGCGATCTGGCAATCGGCGGCAATGATTCATCAGGTAGGCTCTTTGCCTTTAAACCTGAGCTGACTTATCGCTAGCATTGGCTCTACTTCAGGCAGTTTGTTGAGGCGCGAACTGAGCTGAGCAGCGTATGTGGCATCTTGAATATCGGGAATTATACACCCGAGTGCATCAGTTAAACACTTGAGGGCAGACCTTTGTGTGTGTGGCTTGATCAGAAAGAGCCAATATGCATCGAAAGTCAAAGTGTTAACCCCAGCGATTAATCTCCCCTTCTCCTCTAAGTCAGGATAACTTGTTTGCTCAATCATATTTGTTGTTGTTATGCTTCCAGGTGTACACTGGGAGATCATGTTTGCCAAGTAGAGGGTGTTGTTGATCAGATCAATCATATTGCTGGCAGTTAATTTACATCTTGAAGCCGCCCTTTCTGCTTTCATCACTTGAGTGTGCCATTCTGTAAAGAGTATGTCCTTGTATGTTTCTTGGATTCTAGGCAAATTCGCTGCTTTTCCCACATCAGAATCTTGCCAATCAAGATATCCGATTATGGTTTCTTCAGCTTGGTCTAACTCATTCCTGGCCTTCTCTACCTGCTGACATATTGATGTAGTTAGCTCGCACAATGGTTCTGCCTCAGTGAGTTGATTACACAGGAGTCTAATCTGTGATATTAACGCACTGTTTATTTGCGATGCCTCTGCTCTGAAATCCTCCACTTTTTGGGTGCCCTTTATGACTTCGAGCCGTGATGATAGTTGAGCTATTTGCTCGTCTTTTGTTTTCATCATCAGGTCATTTGCTGTCCTCAACTGTGCCAATGCCTCCGATAATTCTTTTTGTTTCTGGATCGCGCTTTGGTCGATCCTCTGCCTTTCTTCCTGCAATTGCTGGATTAATTGATCATTCATTTGTTGTTGTACCAGCAACTGCTCCTCTGCTTGCGTTGCCTTCTGCTTTGTCTCGGTCAATTCTGCCTGTAATGCAAAAATTTCTTGGTCCTTAGTCTTCAGTAGAAGACTTACCTCCGATGCCTTGTCGATAGTTGCTGCAGAGTAGGCACCTGCATACTGTGACAGCTTTGTTAGGTCATCGGAGGGGTCCAATTCCTCCTTCCATACTAAATTACCCGTGACTGTTTGCTCTGGAAAGATAGAAGGTTGATCAATCCTTCATCTTTTCCTTGATCGCTTTACAACTGCTCTATGCCTTGGGCTGTAGAAAACATCCAAGGGAGGAATATCTTCCACTTGGAGAACGATTTGATCGGAAGGGTCTTTAGGAATTACCTCAACATCCTTAGAAATGGGTGGGGCGCTGGTTCCACTCAGAACCTGAGGAGAAGTTATGTCCTGTGTGTCATTTGTTTTGGAGGTGTTCGTATCTTTGGAACATTCTATTCCACTGATAATAGAGTCGAATTGCTTCCACTGTTGGAGCAATTCGGGATCAATGGTGGTCGGTTTCTGCTTTTCGGCTTGGGACTCGCTCCGCTCTTTTTCCTGCTCTTTTTTCTGCTGCTCCTCTTGCTCTCCCCTCTGTCTTTCTTCTTGTTCCCTTTTCTGCCTATCTGCCAGTTCTTTTTTCTGTTTCTCCTCTTGTTCCCTCTTTTGTTGTTCCTCTACCTCTTTCTTCTTTTTCTCTTCTTGTTCCATTTGTGCTCTCTGTTGTTTTTCTGCTTGTTCTTTTCTCTGCCTTTCTGCCTGTTGCCTCTTTTGCCTCTCCTCCTGTTGCTTCTTCTGATCTTTTGTTATAACAGGAGGCTGGCTTGACTGTTGCTGAGCAGGCTCGCTTGAAGACGTCGCTGGGGTTGTTGCCAGTAAATCTAGAGGCAGAGTTTGCAACCTCTGCTCTCTAAGTTTATTGAACTCAGTTAACTGTTCATCATTATATTTCAATCGAGCAAGTTCTTTAGCTTGACCTATCGTTTCGATTGAAACGAATAGGTCGTCAAACCAATCTTCTTGATGGTCAAATTTTGTTAATTTGGCCTGTTCCAATGCAGCATAGGCATTTTTCTTTGGATCATATAGCCTATTTGGGATAGTGGCCAGGGTTAAGGACTGAATCTTTGTGGCTTCCTTTTCTGCGTGTTTGAGATCATGCAGAGTATAGACACCAATTCTCAAGGGAAAAGAGGGCCAGCCCCTCTTCTTTTCTTTCTTGAGAGTCTGTGTAGTACTCTCTGCCATAATTTGATAGGAGATTTCTCTTGCTAGCAGTTTATCTGGAATATACAGAGGGAGAACATGCGGATTGGCTTGGCTGCCGAAAACCCTAATGTAGGTAAATCTCTCTTCTCCAAACCAACTCGCTACCGCCGGTAAATCAAAGGAAGCTAGATAGGAGATTCTGGGAATGGGCTTATCAAAAATAGAATAATGAATGGGAACCATAAAGCCATTGCAGATTTGGTACAAATGGTGCTTGTAAGAAGATTTCCACAATTTCTGGTGGTATATATGAATGGGTGAGGGGTCTTGGGCAGTCCACCTCCAACCGAGGACGGGAAACTCAGAATTGAAACATAATGTATCTAAAATATATGCACTGTAATAAAACGGGGGAATTTTCCTTTCAGTGACAACAGAATTAGCTCTAAAATCACGAACAGCTACGGCTAGCTTATCAGAGAGAATAGTGGCCCAATCCATAATTATGTTGTTTACTGCTGCTTCCATTAGAGGAACCATCTCTATGGTAAAGTTAGCAGAGTCATGTAATCCCCATAGCCTACACATCATTATCCCCGCATAGCAATAGGGAGAAGCCAAAGAATCGACTGAGTACTTACCGCAAGACTCGTGCTTGTGTTTGGCTGGATTCTGTCTCCAATCCCGGATAGGTTCGGATTCGACTTCATTATCACTTGCAAATTTCTCCAGGAACGTCTTGTTATACACTTTCTCTGGCTCAGGCAGATGATACATTTGCCTTAGATGCTCTGGCTTGAATGATCCGAAAATCCTCCCATCTCTGGTGTTAAAAGTTCTGTCGAGGATTGGAATTTCCTCAATTGCCCATCGCACGACGTCTGTGTAGGGGAGAATCTATTCTCTGGCCGCTATCCTGTGAAGGAAAGAGTCGGCTAAGTCTTTGAGAGTGCAATCAGACTTGCGAGTAGGATCCGCAGTAGCTTCTGTCACTGCCTTTTCTGGTTGTTCGGCTTCAATCAAATTATACGTGCCTTGCCATGTAGCTCTGGTAAGACCCGTGCATGTAGTATCTGATATTAAGCCCTTCTTTTTATCTGTGGCAGCTTGTCCTGCAACTGATGTAGCAGCGGAACCCGCAGTCTTCTTAGATTTCTTTCCCATCATGCTCAGGCTTCTCTTGAAAGGTGAATTCTGCACAAAGGCAAGAAAAACCGTAACATAGAAATATAATAATGAGGACTTACGGTGGGAGAGATATATCAATCGAAGCGTGCCGAGAGATTAACTCTCAAAAATGGCTGCGGATCCAATCAATGAGAAGATATTACAGATATATTAAATGGTCGTTTAAGGCCTGCTACTCCTTAAATGCTTATTACACCATTATCCGGTTGAATGACTCCCTTAAGCGTGCAATGGATATTTTGGCGGTTGAGCGCAGGTGATCGTTAATCGAAGGGGCAAAACTTTAAATATGAATACATTACCTTATCCCTCCATTTAACGGCTTTTTTGAAATCCGCGCTCTATCGATCGGATATCAATAATACTTTAGATCTTCAAGCGATGCCTTTTGAAATTCCGATCGCCGATAGCGATATCGCATCGCTTTAGGAGAATAGGTATTATATAATCATAAGCATAGGATCCTCCCGAACGCCGATTGCGAAGTCGCATCGGATTAGTGCGAAGAAATATAACAAGGTGCATTTAGAGTGAATTGCCTATTCCCCGATCGCCGATATCGCATCACATCGGGGTAAGACCTGGGCGCCTTATTAATATGCATGGGATGTTGTCGACTGTCGATTGCGCAATTGCATCGGATCGGAGTAAATGACTTAAGATGCTTTGACCGCATACGGAATATCGCCGATTGCCGATATCGCGTCGCATCGGAGCTTATGTTATGTGCGTTTTTAAGATGTGTATGAAGTGTTGCCGATCGCCGATTGCGATATCGCATCGGGAGTAATCAATGTGCCGCTTATTTATATTTCTTATGTCATTGCGATATGCGATCTTGCGATCGCTTTATCGCAATGACAAAGATTTGCCTTATTTCTTTAAAGGGTTTTTTCAAAAAAGGGTTTTATGAAATGAATTCATTTGATTATCGGACCTCTTTTGAACAATAAAAGTATTGATACCAATTAAACTTTGAAGGGACCCATTTCATACGTTAATATTTATAAATAAAGATGATATGAAATGGGGGGTTGTTGTAGAGCACAACACACCTATATAAGGAAATTGCTGACTCTGGTGCATGATGGGTGTTTATGGCTTGGTGCACCTATCCCCATCACATACATGCTCATCCACAGAATCACACTCTTTCCGCATGAAGGCTTGAATTTAGCCAAGGATTTTGGCAAAGAGACAAGCGAGGGTGACTTGGCAGAAAATATGAAGAAGAAATTTGAGCTTATCAAGAAGCCGCGCGGGTACTCCATAACATCCATCATCGACCCCGCAGTGAAAATTTCCATGCAGATACTAGCTGGTAAGGTCATGAGGAAGTGTTGCGCAAACAACGTTCTAGCGCCCGTGATCTCGTTAACTACACAATGCGTGGAGGGCGTGCAGTTTAAATGGTCACGCTATCTATGTAGCGAGTTCCTTGTGAATCGTCGCAAGGCTCAATATGAGAGCAAGAACTTCCATTACGCATGGTTTCTGCTCTCTATTGTGCTGCTTGCTTGGGATTTGTCAGAGGATAGTCAGTTCCCCCCATTGGAGGTAGGTTTGCCGAAGGCTGCACAGTTTTCCTTTTGGGCCATGAAGGACCCCACGTGGGTCATAGAAACAAAAATCATCTAGGTTTCGATGGAGGTGACCATTCTCATGGCCATCAACCAACGGCCACGGTTGTTCACAACTGTGTATGAGGAGTTATCAGAGTACGCAGAGTTCAAGGCAGACTTCCACCGCGTCTATATTAGGGTGCAAAAGGATCCGCAATAGAAGTGGTTCGATCTACCATATCTTTCCACAGATGATGCGATTCAAGAAGTCATCAAGCGTTGGCTAGTAGATTGGCACTCTCCATCAGACCTGGCTGCAGGTATGAGCAAAGGTGCGGGGATTTTGGCGAAGAAAAAGAGGAAGGATGTAGCGAAACAGGCGGTACAAAAGTTGGCTGCACAGCGAAGGAAGGAGGCCAAGGAGAAGGCTCGACCGGAAAATGAGCGCGTTACAAAGTAGCAAGCCAAATAGGAGTAGCGAGACTCTGAGAAAAGTGGTAAATCCCCTTTGCCCCAAACCAAGGAGGAAGAATAGTCAGTGAAAAGCAATGGCGGTGATAAGGGGCAGAGCACTCAATTCTGGGTAAAGAGGTACAAAGAATAGCAGAAGGAGGGGCCCCAGAAGAAGTCAAAGGTGACTAACCCACTGTTGGATCCCATTACGTTGATGGAGGATGATCTCGATGAGATCAGGGAAAAAGTGCATGACACCACTGTTGAACTATTGCAACAATTCGAGCAACAACACCTGCAGTCATTAGGTACTATTCAGAAGGATCTGCGTGAACTGTAGATCCAGACCAACAAAATATAGGTGGGCACAGGTTAGGTGGGTGTTGCACAGACAAGCCTAGCACCAGGGACAAGTCAGGCTACAGAGCTGGTTAGGATAGTGGATCTCAGGATGGTTGCGCTGCTAGAAGGATCCTTGAGTGTGGAATCGACCGATGATAAGATCATCGTTAGTACTCTGCAAAACATCAGGTTCAACATTGCAGCACTCACCAACAAATATCTTCACACATTGCAAACAGGTGTGACAATGGAATTGAGAGCGCGGGAGGAGTACACTCTCATTTTAATCAGCCAGTACAGGGTGAAAATTGAACAAATGTTTGCCTAGAAGATGGAGGGCCTAAAAGAAAGAGATATAATCAAGGAGGAGAAGGCCCAGTTGGCGGAAGCAGTTGCAGAGGTGTGTCAAATAGTGCCAGAGTTGCACATCCCTGAGGAAGCACAGCTAGAGGCCAAGATCCAGAAACTTGTTACGGGCATCCCCAATGCTAAGGCAGAGGTGTCCAGAGTTTAGTTTGAACTCAACATGAAAATCACAGAGTTGGAACTCAATTCACAATCTTCCACTCTGCCCGAAGTCTGGGAACAGCGCAACGCTGTCGTCAAGGAAGGGATAGCTACTGTGGATGTTGTGGTTTCTTATTATAGAACTTTGTTTGAACATTCCATGGAAGTGGTGACGATCCTACAGGAATATCCCACCACGCAGATATTGAATACTAAGATCAACAAGCTTCAGTAGCAGTACAATGAATTAAGGGAGATGACACGCACCCTTGCCACAGCGCAGCACCTCGCCAAGTTACAGGAGGCAAAGCAAATTCTTGTGCAGGTGGAAACAGCGCAGAAAAAAGAAACAGACCTTAAGGCCAGGTTGGGTCCTTAGTTGGATGAAATCTACCTAGTCTCAGCCAACATACAACAAAATGTGGCGAACTTGCAGCTTACACAATAGAAGACCAAGTGAGCTAGTGAAGGACCAACCACAGAGTAGCTGGTGGAGTAGGTGAAGCAAGCAGCCACACAGAGCATGGCTAAAGTAGCAGTTGTACAAGTGGAGCTGGGGGATCTTTGCAGCAAGATCACTGCATCAGCCAAATGACTCGAGGGCAAGTCACGACCTTTGTGTTGGGGGCCTGTTGGGATGGGGTCCCCTGGGTTAGTTTTGGGGCAAAAGCCCAAATTTTGATGTAAAAGGATGTAAATTCTCCGCAAATTGTGGAAGCAGAGTGCGGAGTTAGTTAGGAGCCAAAAATGGATTTTACCCTCATTCTAAACTTGATTCGGTTTTGAAGATCTACCCATGGTCCGCAGACCATGCGATTGTATAAATAGGAGTGTCTTAGAAAGTCTAAGGGATGATAATCAATAATGATGAATGCAATGGGTCGATAGAAGGAAGGTTGAGATAGGAGTCTTAGAGGAGGAAAAGGTTCTATAGTTGAGTGCAGAGAGGCCTAGAGTTGTGTCCGCAGCTAAGTGCGTGGAACCCTACAGCTGAGTGCGCAGGGAATTTTTGAGTCTGTAAGCCTTTACTAAAGATCAATAAAGAAGATTGTTGTAGAAATTCTTGTGTTTTATCTCTTTACTTCTATCATGTATGAATGTGATATATATTGTGATGAATAATGTATTTATGAAATAATGATGTATTGATGTACAAATTTATTGGATCCGTCTTATTATCTTAGCACAATTAATGTTAAGTGATTATGCGAAGATCATATCACTTTCTGTTAAGGTTGTTGAACACTTAAGTAGATCTGAGTAAATACTTATCTAAAGAGAATTTAGGGTGCGCGTAAGTGGATAATTTGCATGTTCAGGGTCTACAAAAGCTAGTCGTAGACCTTCGTGGAGGTCTAGAGGCTTATTAAGGGAAGTTACAGCGATAAGCCCTAAGGGCTTAGAGATCTGCATGAAGGTAGATATAGGTCACAAAAAGACATCACATTGATTTCTCGGTGTGGAAACTTGGTTCTAGCATCCCCCATACTACTTCAGGTGAGACTTCAATCTGCGCACTACGGATTGATGCTGAAAGGACCATTAGTGTAGGGATTTGTTTAGTGCAACTAACTTTGAACCTGGGTCAAGACCCCCTAAGCCAACATAAGGTCTCATATCCTTTAGAAAATCTAAGGTTTAGACTTTTTCTTTATCAAGTTCCTTCCCAACTTCTAGTTCTAACTTTTCTTTATGCCTCTCATTTTCTAGGATTTCTTTCTTCAGAGCATCTTCTGCTAATTTAGCTTCCTCTAAACGAATTTTTTGCAGATTTATTTCTTCTATGAGATTATCCTTTTCTTCTAGGTCATCCAAAAAGACATCATCATAGTCGTAAATACATTTATCTTCAAATGCCATAAGTAATTAATATCCCTGATCAGACTCACCTTCTTCACAATTGGAAATACCATCACTATCTTCATGCGTGTAGAAGCTTCTTTTGTTTTCGAACCTTCCTCTAAAATTTACTTTTGCTGAATTTTTCTCTTTCTCATGGTTTTCTTTATAAGGGAATTTAGTAGCATAGTGACCAATTCTTCCACAAACAAAACATTTGAAAGGAAGCTTACCTTTGAATCTTCCAGTGCCTACTTGGAGTTTCTTTACGAAGTTTTCTTCTTCTTCATCTGATACATACCATGATTCCTTGAGTTCCTCCTTTTCCTTTCCTTTTGAAGTGGCTTTGAATGCAGCTTCTCTAATATCTGAGGGACCCCCTTTTGTCATTTCATGGGCTGTTAAAATCCCATGAAGTTCTTCAATAGTAAGGTTCTTCAAATCATGCATTTCTTCAATGGCAGAGACTTTCAAATCAAATTTTGGGGTTAGAGATCTTAATATTTTCTCAACCAGTGATGATTATTTTATTGTGTCACCAAGATTTCTCATTGAATTAACGATATCATTTACCCTAAGAAAGAAACTTGTAATACTTTCATAATTATGTATTCTGAGAGTTTCATATTGAATTCTAAGAGTTTGAAGTTTGGCACTTTTTCCCTTGGTGTTGCCTTCATAACTTTTGATGATCTTGTCCCATACAGCCTTTGTGGTATTCAGCTACATGACTTTGACAAAAGCTTCCTAACAGAGCATTAGTATCCTTTGCATTGGTCTCATACTTTTTCTTTTCTTCTTCATCTATGGGAATGGAGGATGGGTATTGATATCCGCCTTCAACTATTCACCAAACATCCGCTCCAAGTGACTGTAGGTAAGCTTTTTTTTTTACTTTCTAGAAAACAAGTTTGGATCCATTAAACAATGGTGGCCTGATATATGTTGCTCCCACTTGGTTTTTCATCTTGATGAATCTACCTTCAATCGATCACGCTTCTTCTGAAGGACCTACTCTGATACCAATTGTTAGGAAAAATACTGAGAGGGGGTTTGAATCAGTATTTTAAACTACTTAAACTTTTCTTTTCTTATTCAGTTTTTTGTACACGATTGTTATGAAGTAAACCTGCATATGTACGCGATTGTGATGAAGACAAATAGCGTATCTCCAGTTCACTAACTTTTTTAGTTAATTCAGCGAATGTTTAACTTGAACTACTATATCAGTACTTCATTAAACATTAATTAAACAATACTCATGTGAATTAAGAACATAATAAGTCATCACACACAAGTAACACATGACTACAAGAATTTTTAGGTGGAAACCCTATGTGGGAAAAAACCATCGTTGTTGTCGTCTATGTCTTCTTCTTTTATTATAAAGAAAAATGCTTACAAACTTGTACTATTGTAGACTCATACCAGTACACAGGCACCCACCTATATAAGGCTACTACCTTCTCTCATTTTCTAGCTTCTACCGGAAGGGAGCTACAACCCCCTTATATTCTTTTCTTTGTGGATCACTTTTCAAAATGTTTTAAATTGGATCCATTCCTACCAATACCACTTTGGCAACACATTCTTGATTTAATCCCCCTACATGTACATTCTCATACATAGCTGCCATGAAACTGTTAACTCATTGTTGGTTAGCTTAGAAATAACTTTATTAATATTCATAATTTTGTAATAATTTAAAGTAGCAATTTCCAACAAATTTAAATTTTCCACGACACTTTAAAACGTAATAAGAAACCAAAATTTTAAGAACATTGATAGATGTACCTGACAATGTATAGATATAGCTCAAAAAAGATGAGAGTATGCTCTAGCTCCAATATCCCTACTGTTATCACCCCAAGAAACTCTCCTGGGTTGTATCTCAGAGATTCTCGAGAACATTACAAACTCAACAAAAATGTTGGAAAATGGTGGATGAATGAGAAGGAATGATGCATATTCAAGCCAGATAACCACTTCTACTATGCTTAACCCTAGACATGGGTGAACACCCCCAAACTACAAGGCTTTAGACCACCAATCACTCACAGTTTAAGAAACAGGTGAAGATGGAGAATACTAATCACACCAGCAGATGCACAAGACCCTGTGATGGCCAGCTGCAACCAATTAAAAGGTCTGTAAATCTATTTCCTAATGCACAGACAGGATGACAACTCTCTGGCATTAAAATAACAGAAACCTGCATACAAATTCAATGATACATACTGGATTCTAACACAGAGGTGGGATGACAGCCCCTCTAATGCTAAACATCAAGAGCACATGAATAAATGCATAACAGGCACAGCCTGGAACAAAGAAGAAGTGGAAAGTGAGAAATTAACAGTAAAAGAAGCTTGCATTATCTGAAAATGAAGACCAGACGTTGCAGGTATTACAGTAGTTACAGTCTCCAGAAGTTGAAATTTACATCAAAATAACATTCATCAACCATCATCCTTGATTACATTTGTGTTCTGCGTATATATAGAGTTTGATTACAAAAAACACCCTACTATGCTATGCGTGGAGGGGTCATAATGGACCACCAACCACATTCACTCTCTGATGGAGTCTCTGCTACACTCTGCCTGCTTTAATGGATGATTTTGACATTCTCTAATGCTCTGCAGTCCTTCTCGGTCAGGTGGATTCATGTATGGATGGATCTTCATGACTGGTAAATGCCTTTGACTGCTCGAGGCTGTCCTTTTTCTTCTCGACCACGCTGTTGGTTAATTGCAGTTGTTGAGGAGTAACTACTTGGGTACATAACTGCAGGCCACCTTCGTTCTTCAGGAGTTTGGAAAGGTTGTGGGAGAGGACCGTGTGGGTGAACTGCGGGAGAAAATAGGCCGTAGGATCACGCAGATCAATGGCGGAAAACACTTGGCGAGGAGTACCGGGAGGTGAGGCGGAAGAAAGTTGTGAGCCATCGGATCTAGTGCACGAACAACAAAGATCTATCGGCGGGAGAGAAGCGGGAACAAACCGGGTCAAGCTAATGTGGGCCTTCAGATCGTGGTCGGACAAATCCAATGGCCATCAAGCGCAAAAGACACATGGGCAATAACGAGCGGGGGGAAGGCGGTTTTGGGGCGGGCGGTATTTATCGCACCGTCTTTGGAGCCGCGGCGGTATTTGTACACGGGCTCGCGATACGATTCACTGGCTGACACATGGCGGATGGGACATGAATAAAACCACCGCGATCACGAGTTAACGTGCGGGAACTTAACAAAAGCGGGAGGTGCGATCGTCGTCTGATCGCATGGTAAGGTGATCGGACGGTGGAGAACGGGTGTGCAGGTTTCTGCAACGGGAGCCGTTATATCAAACCAGCAGAAATCAACAGCTAGGGTTGGAAGGTGGCATTACGAAGGCACGTAAGCACAAAGTTGCGGATTTACAATGTTTTGTGTGTATTCAAGCCCGTGACAAGAAAGGGCTTGACTAAGGTTTTGAGTGAAAACACGTGAAGTAAAGATGAAGGAGGGTAAGAGAGGTAAAGGGGGAGGTGAGGGCGACCACCACAAGCCTTTATTTGAGCACAACCACAGGCAAAGTTGGCCTCCAGCTTTAGAGAATGTAGCAGAGCTAACGCCTACCAACTCATTGTGGACCATCCGGTTTTTCCACCCAACTATATCCAGGGAGAACTTCTCCCCCTAGAATCCCTGAGTTGTAATAGCTCACAAACAATACCAAAATATAGCAGTAGAGAGATATGCAAGGCAAGTTGAGGAAGATAAGTTTCACTTTCTCCAATACCACTCATGGTCAGCTCCACCAAGTAGAGCTACTTGGTAATTTAGTTTTGGAATTTCAAATTGATTTCGAAAGAAATTGGCTACTCTCCAAGTCTCTCCCTCTCATAATCTTTTTTTAAAATCTATCCAACTCTTGGTATCACAATGCACCTCCCCCAAAGTGAGAATACATGAGACACATATATAGGAGGAGCAACAAAATCTTGTCATAAAGGAGGATTAATATGCATGCCTTGTATTCCATTCAGAGGAGTGCGACTGATGCCATTAAGGAGAGGTATGCATGCCTTAGTTAAGGAGAGTCTAATATATGCATTAAAGAGAGCGTAAGAGGAATATTTTATGACATGTCTTTAATTAGTGTAAGAGGAATATGCCATTATTTTATGAGTGCATAAAAGAGAGTGTAATGTATTATTAAAATAGAGAGAGTTACATCGAGCCATGAGATTCATGAAGGAGAGAGGTGTGAAGTGATTGAGGAGATGAAGGTGACTTATAATCCTTTTTAATAATAATATCATTGTCTCATAAAATATTATAATAATATTAATAATGTTGAGGATTAATTTGAGATTGAGCTATTAGGATTGATTAATGATAAGTTGAGTGATTTTCCTTCAACTACTCTTGACTACCAATTTATGCAAGGTGATTTACTATTTTTGGAAAGTCATGCTTGGATGTTATACATAACTTTCTATTTTTATAAAGTCCCTCCAGAATTGTTATAAATGAAATTTTATTAAGGAAATTCATCCCTGAGATGCCCATGAGTGGTATACTTCTTCTGGAGAATAGGGATTATGCATCCCTAATGCATGTATCTATGTGCCTTAGTAGATTGAGGACTTCACAATCTAATCTACTCCAAGGATCCAAGATTTCACACCTTTATCTTTTAAATATTTAATACTTGTGTCCCAATCCTTTTATTATAGATCCAAGACTTCACGTCTTTAGATTTCATGGATTTAAGACTCCGCGCCCTAATCCTTTTATTATAGATCCAATACTCCGTGTATTTATCTTTCATGGATTTAGGACTCTGTGCCCTAATCCTTTTATTATAGATCCAAGACTCCTTCATGGATTTAGGACTCTGCACCTTAATTTCCATGGCTTATCATCTATTCTACTTTGAAACTTAGCCCTTCACCTTAAGGTATTGATTATGAGCTCATACCTATTTGATGGTTTGTTGGTAAGGTCTTGTTCCAAGACCTGGACACATCACAATCCCATAGATCAAAGGAATCAACTGAATTTCATAATTAACTTATTCACATTTTACCAAGGATTGTGCACGACTTCCATAGTCATTTTGGTTTTCGAGAAATGACCTACAGCCATTTATAAATCGAGAACCTTTGTTGGCAATGACCATGTCCCTTGCCACATCCTTCTTAGTAAAACATTAAGCATATATAATCATACAAATCATGTATCATCCATAAATCATAATTAACCATATGTTCCACAAAATCATGATCATGCATGGATTTATGTGTCTCAATCCTGGATCATCATCCATGTCATACACATATCTCCAAACTAGGAAACCAAAAGAAAAAACATCAATAATATGCACTTAACTAAAATCGGTCTTTATCATAAGAACGTAGCAAACATGTGACCTAAACTAGATCTACAGAATACAAGCAAATACATAAGTCTGACATGCACAATCTTATTTCCTACATCAAAATCACCCTCTATAAGTGTCACAAAACTAACCTTGCCAAGGTTGGTCACTACATACTCCCCCTCTTGGATTAAACTTGGCTTGAAGTTTTCTTATAGTTGTTGGATATATATATATATATATATCTTTCCAAAATCCAATCGAGTTGTCCATGAATACCAAAAAACTACCATTATTAATCAAGTACCATGTATAGTCATGCCATACTAAATATATTTTGACATACACCGCAATACATATTGTATCAGAATATTCATCTAATCAAATATATTATATCTAGATACTATTATCTGTAAATGTTGGGCATGGAATCCCCCCGAGGCAGATTTTGGGGCTTAAAGCCCAATTTTTTACCAAATCCTTTTATAAAAAGCTCCGTGAATTACGGGAACAAAGCGCGAAATTATGATAAACTCATAGGTTGTCCGCCCTTGTTTTGTAATGTAATGTCGGCTTAATAGACCTACCCATGGTCCACGGACCATGGGATTGTATAAATAAAGTGAGGCTCTAAGTAGAGAGGATAGCTAAGATAGGAAAAAGGAGAGGAAGAGAAGTCTAATGATTACGTGTAGTTGTAAAGTGTGTCTATGGGCCGTATGGTAGGGAAAGGCTCTGTAGCTGAGTGCGCAGAGGCCTAGTAGTCCGCAGCTGAGTGCATGGACCCCTGGAGCTGAGTGCATAGGGCAGGTCGAGTTTGTAACCATTGAAAGAATCAATAAAGAGAAAGCTTACCATATTTATGTGCATCTTTTCCTATTTTAATACATGATCGGGTATAATTTGCAAGTATATTGTTTATATGTTGCGCGAACTTATTTGAATGTTTTGTATAACTAATTATAACATAAGACATCCAAGTACACAAAGGTAATTAACTGGTATAGGAAGATAAGTAAAATCTTGGGTAATAGCACAGAGCATGGCTCTAGCAGTGCAGAAGCTCCACAATCCCTGGTTAGGGTTGTGTGAAGGAAGTGTATCAGGGATGAGGAACAAGGAAGTGTGCGAAGTAACCTGCGCGCAGGGACAAACAGTGAGACCAGTCGAACCTCTCAGACATCTCAAGGGTGCAAAAACCTGGTTCTAGCACCCTCCCATACTACTTCGAGTGAGACCTTAGTTCGCACTCCACAGACTGTTGCTAAAAGGGCTAGTAGTACAGGTATTTGTTTGGCTAATTAACTCCAAACTTGGGTCAAGCCCCAATAAGCCAACAAATGGTTCCGTTGTCGGGACCGTGATCTACATAGATATGTCTGATGTCGTATCATTGGAATCCGACAAAGAAAGGAATTGAAGATTGGTTGGACAGGATGATTCTGAGTTCACGATGCAGGAAAACATGAATCTGTGACTATCAAAGGAAGAGTGGTTAGGCTGCTACTTATATACAGAGATCCACGAAATTTTCTTTGCATCCTTCCTCACTGAGTTGTATGAGTGGATCGCAAAGCTAGCAGATAAACAAGGAAGGTGTAAACTCGACAAACCTATTGCGTGGATTCGAGAATTGGTGCGCAGACTGGAAGCATCGGAAGATAAGATTGTGCGTGATGTTGATTATTGGCTTGATCGAATCATAGGAGGATTCATCACCGAATTCGCGGTAGATACTTCGATCAATTATAGCGAGGCAGAACAATGCTTCCTCAACAGACTACGAGGTAAGTACGTTAAATCTTTGAACACTTGGATTAAAATGCTACTGTTTGAAAAATAGGTTATGCAAATAAATTGATGCGTGGGGATACACGAAGTGGGAGAATCTATAGAAATGAAGGTAGCACAGAAGTAGAGACTATCCCCTTGATTTCACCTCCACAAGGGGGCGAGGAAGAGATCGCGAAGGTCCCACCAAGAAGTGTAATCAATCTGATAAGGAAAATAATTCCACGTATACAACCTCCACTCACACCACCACCAATTTCACCATCTTCACCCCCGTCTTCGCCCATACCACCTCCGCCACCATCGTGAAGCAATATGGTAAGTGTGATAAAGCTACCAGTGTTCAAAGGAGTAGGGAATGAAGATTTGGACCAGTTTTGGTTCATGATAAAAGTTGTATGGGAAGCACAGGGAGTCACAGATGACAATATAAATAAGGCAACGTTGGTCAACACTCTAAAGGATCGCACGCTGACCTAGTACATTAAGCATTCCAATGATAATCCAAATCCAGGGATCATAGATATCCAAGTTGCGCTAAACAAAGAATTTAGTAGGCCAAAGTTAGAGGCACAGTCGATCATTGGATTCAAGGAAATCACAATGCTACCAGGTGAGACCCCATGGGAGTTGGATCAAAGATTGAAGTGCACTGTTCACAAAGCGAACATGACATTAACGAATGGGCAACACCGCGAATGGTTTATAGCATCATTAACGCCGCATCTACAGAACGCGCTGTCACAACAGAGGCTAAGAACTTAGGTCAAGGCCTTGGAGGTCGTGATGAGATTGCACGAGACCCTAATACAAGATCACAACCTGGGAGTTCAACAGATTCACGCATAGTTGAAAAACTTGTACCTGGAGATGCAGAATTTGAAACAAGGTAGGACAACCCACCTAGAGATGCATGATGAGGTATGGTGTGAAAAATGCAAGGGCCAGGGTCACAACAAGGACCACTGCTCAGTGTTCACGAATTACCTTGCAGAAGGAGGGCCAATGCCACTACGACCAGAGGCACAAGCAGGACCAAGCACAGTGCCTGCACTGTGGTGCGCGATTTGTCAGATAGGAGGAAAGCATGCTACAGATAACTGCCATCTATTACAGAAGTATAAGCAAAATTCATAGCAGTTGTTCTATAATTTCTGTAGGTCAGTAAGACATGATGAGCGCACCTGTAGAAGTTATGAGTTGATGATGGATCGAACTCCTACCTACAGAGTTCAGGCCGAAACACGGCCCCTCGATCAAAACGCAGGAATGGCACGCACCGGATTTCAAGGGTGTGGATGAGGCCAAGGTGGAGGGGGACCAGGAAGAGGTCACGGACAACTGATATGTTACAATTGCAAAGGGCCAGGGCATTATTCTTGCGATTTTATGAATCCAACGTAACCATCATGCTTGTATTGTATGTTGTTTGATCATGAGACAGAGGACTGTCCCACACTGATAGCGAAGTTGAATGATAAAGGAGCACTCCAACCTCCCCCGACTTAGAACTTGCAAATGATGAGGTCTGAGCCGCGCAAGGAAGACCCTAACGTAAACATCATGCTCCGAAGTGGAACTACGATAGCATATGACAAAGGAAAGCAACCTGAAGAAAGTACCTGGGTTCGCAAGGCTCCAATGAAGGAACCAGAATTTGATTTGGAGTGCATTAAGGAGACTTCCATGGAAGCTAACAGGAGCTTCACTGATGCCTCCACATCAGGAAGTAAAGACAAACTGGAGTTGGAAATGGACCCATCGATGCTCACTACATTCTTGGAGACATGCATGAAGCTACTGCGTGACAGAAAGGCTGTAAAGGGGCTACAAGAACTCATAACCAGATGCACTAGGACTGTGCCAGGAGAACTGCACTTAGTCCAGAAACTCGGGAAGCACACAATGCGAATAGGAAGAGAGATGAGATTGACCACACAGATTGGAGAATATGAGATGGACCAAGTGATTATGGATCTAGGATCAGATGTGAACATCCTACGAAAGTAGACATGGGAGTGCATGGGAAGGCCTGCATTGCAATGGTCTCCTATCTAACTGCAAATGGTGAACCAGCAAAAGATCCTACCTATGGGGAGATTGCAAGGAATCACAGTAGATATTGAAGGAGCAAGTACGCTAGTAGATTTCGAAGTGAAAAAGATTATTGATGACAACAATCCCTACCTCGCACTATTGGGAATATATTGGGCCATTGACATGAATGGAGTAATAAATTTAAAGAAGCGCAAGATGATCTTTGAGAAAAAGTCTCTACGTGTAGTGGTACCTTTAGACCCTATAGAAGGATCGCGCTACATAGAGCCAGTGCACGGCTACAACAATGACGACAATATGGACTGCATCTACAAGATAACTGTGCAAGAGCAAGACTAGGTAAATCCAACCACGGATGGACGAATCTCATGGGAGAGCAAAAGCTCTTGCACATCAGATTCTGACAAGGAGATAGAACGATGGCAGAACCGGTTACATGAGGTAACCACGCTCAACTGTAACATGATGATGAGGTCTCTACATTGCGTAGCAACAGAGGTAAGATATCTTCCTACGTATGACGGGTTAAGCGAGATGGATGACTTCTTGAACAAATTTGAAATTGAGCTACGCCCACAAGATGGTGGGGTATGCACCAAAGAATTTTTGAGGACTAGCGCGACTGCAAAATAATGATGCACACAAGATTTGGGAAGCCTTTGATGCGATTAAAAGACAATATGGTTAGATGAAATGGCCCGCACACACACCTATCCGAGTGGATACAGGCATATGGAGTGAAACCTACACGAATGCACACAGTCCTCGTGGTAGGAGACACGATCAGTGAGCAGGTGCAGGTAAGACAATGGCACGAATGACCCCTCTAATTGGGACCACGAAGTATGGAAATACGAAGTGCACAGAATGATATCCATGCAGAAGCCTTTAACAAAGTACGCAAAGTGCTAAACAAGTTCCATAATGCGAAGCGGACTGACTGGGACCTGCACGTACCAACGGTTTTATGGGCTTATAGGACCTTGTGCAAGAACCTGACCGTGCAGGCACTGCCAAGGCTGGAGTATAAAGCAAACGTTGTAAGCCTTATAGTACATGAAAATATTTGATAGCGCATGATAGCACTGGTAAATACAACGGTTCACAAAACCTTGGAAGAAGAAATCCAACAGGGAAACTCTAGGCTCTAATAACTTGAAGAAGAAAGGGTACGATTAAGGAAGAAAAGCGCTCTGGTAGACGCGGAAGTCAAAAAGCTAGAGGATGAGATAAAGGAAGATTTTCTTGATAAAAAGACCAGGGTGATAAGGTAGGATGCACACGATCATGAGGACAAATTTGAGGCCTATCGCTGCGAATTGAAAAATCTGATGCCTTGACTTGGACCACACATTACTAAGCAAGTCGACAAGGGTAGCGCGTCGCCGATGATAAAGTGCGCGATGCCGCCCGTAACAATAAAAGGTGGGTATTTCCCAGGAAACGTGATGGATGACAGGATGAACCTTTACACAGGTGGTGCGACCACCTGACTAGCCAAGGGAAGTATAGTCCTAGTGCTCCAGGAAGTTGAAAGGAAGCGCGGGACTATAAACTATTCTACCTGGGAGCTGCGCAATGTTGGAGCTGTGCGCAGAAGCAAAGAGTCACAAGGTCTGCGACTACGCACGGGGGGTTGCGCTGCCGCAAAGGTTGGCCAGAAAGTGACTGTTGGAGTCACTATTCACAATGGGATGCTCGACTTGAGACCAAATGGAGTGGGCGACAGGGATTTAAGACGTGATTTATGGGTAAGATTTGGAAAATTTTGCTTCCAAAGGAGCATTAATTTACCGGATTTGGGGCGAGCAGTCGAATTCAAATTCAAAAAGTGTTATAAATTACAAGGGAATGCCCAACAAACAACACTTGGTCATGTGCGAATTGAGCGATTGAGCAGAGCCCTGTTCGTTTTGTGCCAAGCATTGATTTTGCCCCTGAGTTCGCGAGTGATAAATTTCTGGACAGACACAATGGTAGCAACTGAGGAAGTTATGGAAATAACCGAATTGACCACCAAAGAGGCCGCGCAGGCCCTAACTATGGGGGATGCTCCGGAAGGCGCCGGGATTGTGGCAGAAATCTTGAAATCACCGTGCATGCCAAGACCCAAGAAGGACAAACAAGCGATGGTTCCCGTATGTGTGTCCCCGCGGAACCCACTGTGCACCAAGCTGTCAATGGAGGACAAGGGGAAATTCATCACCATAGAGACCAATGAAGATGAAGAAGACCTGGAGGACCTAATTATCGAAGAGGACGAGGACAAAGGCATGGAGGAGGAAACTGAGCCTACGCACCCCTCGACAAAGCTACCCGCCTATGTCCCCCCGTGGAAAGGGAAGGCTAAAGTGCCCAAGGACCTTGACGAGACCAAGAGCTCGCTCCAGACCCCGCTCCTCCCAGACAACATTATTTTTGAGGGCACGCACCTAGGATGGGTGCCGAGCTTAAAATTCGAAGATTGGGACCTCGCTGACCACGAGAAGTTCCCTCACCTTGAGACCTCACACCTCATGAAGCCCAAGAAGAACACCGCGGCGGGGGTTACAGAATTAGAGCCATGAAAGTGGTTGCGCAGAGTAGAAAAGGCCAGGCTACTTAAATTGCTCTTGGTGCCGCATTTCCACCACGCCCCAATAACCATTTTCGTCATCAGGCAGCTGCTTTGCCTAGTGCATGATGGGTGTTTATGGCTGGAGGAGCCCATCCACATCATGGAAGACTTGATTCACCACATTACCTGGTTGTCACACAAAGGAGAGGACCCCCCATTCATCTCAGAGGGGAAGAGCAGTGACTTGGCCATCGCGGAGGCCATGAAGAAGAAGTACAAGCTGGCAAAGAAGAAAAGGGGCTATGCCATATCCAACATCAATGACAAAGCAGTGAAAATGGCAACCCAAATACTGGTCGGTAAGGTTATGCGCAAGTGCCACTTAGGCGAGGTACCCGCGCCAGTGGTAGCACTGGCTGAGCAGTGTGCGAACGCAGTCCAGTTTAACTGGTCTGAGTTCCTCTGCAAGGAGTTCCTAGAAAATTGTTTCAAGGCCTAGGAACAAGGCAAAACATTCCACTATGCATGGCTTTTGTTGTCCATAGTTCTCGTGGCAGGGGAACTACCGGAGGATAGTCAATTCCCCATAATTGACAAGGATCTACCAGAAGCCGCAAAGTATGCTTTGCTCTGGGCCACAAAGGATGCAGATAGGATCTGTGACAGTAAAATATTATGGGTGTTCATGGAGATGAACCTCAGAATGGGGATCAACCACAAGCCATGGTTGTCGCCCACTATCTACAACAGCCTGCAGAGTTTTGTAGAATTCAAAACGGACATCCATAGCATATACATCAAAGCACGCAAGGACCTGGCCAAAAAATGGAGGAAGCTACCCTTTGTAGCCACAGATGATGTCATCTTTAACATCTTGGAGACATGGCCGCCAGAGTGGCGCGCCCCAGACATCGCGGAAATAGAGAAATCGGTGGCACAGAGAAAGAAACAAGAGGCCAAACTGTGCATCGCACAGTTGGAAAAAAAGAGAAGGAAGGAGGCAGCAGGAGCAGAAGCATGGGTAGCACAGGACGCTGCAAAGATAGTAACTAAATAGGAAAAGGCTGCAGCAGCAGCAGCAGCACAGGAGGCAGTCGCGAAGGCACACGAGGGCCAAACGTCGCCTTCGCATGGGCAGGAAGCAGAGGAAGAAGAGGGAGGCATAGACCCACCAACCACATCAACACAGCTGAAGCACCAGTACCCAACCGAGCAGACAGGGTCGCGCAAGAAGGTCAATGCATCGAAGTTTTCTATTGTCCTGATCACCCTAATCGAGGGTGATCTGCATGACATCAACGAGACAGTGCACGATGTCACCTCCGAGGCCCTCCAAAATTTCATGCAAGAGAACAAAATTGTGTTGGGGGCCCTCAAAGCACAGCTGCAGGAGTTGCAAGTGTGCCCTCCTCAGGTTAGTACCCTTTTGACTAGCCTCACAGTCGGAACAACAGCAGCATAATAGATGTTGCGCGCTTGGGTGACGAATACCATAGTGCTGCCAAAAGGGGCACTAGTGACAAAAAATGAGGCCGACAGGCCTACAGTTAGTGTGCTAAAGGGTCTCGGTATCTATTAGGGCCTAAATATACCTCAGGCTGAGAAAGGCAGGTCGAGGGTAACATCAAACCACGCTTAACCTGGTAGCTAGCCCTACCAGGTCAGGAGAGGGCTCTCTCCTTGTCAATCTCAATGAAAATATGGCAAGTAAGCCTTGAGATCACTGATATGAATACTAATTTTAGGCTAGGTATGTTTTCTCAGAGGAATTTGATTGATTTTGATGTTTGGTTGCTGGATCAGATGGGGAAGGCAGCTTTGGGTCCGAGAAATCAACACAAATTTGCAGAGGTTTCTGTGGGGCGAGGTAGGCAAGTGTTTTAGCACTTTGAAATGAATGTAATGGTGAGTCTAAATACTGGTGAGGAGTTGGATAGGGCATGAAAATGTCATGAGTCCTCTTCAAACAGTAGAAAACATGTAAAACTAAATAAACCCCAAGGCAGAGCACTGAAACACCAATGGATTCCACCTTTAATCTTGATTCATTTAGTTATGCAAAATAAAAGAGATTATGGCACACATAAACATAAGATCACTAAATAACAGAGAAGAAAACAATGTTAATTCACATTACCACAAGAATCCCACAAAATGTTGCAAAACCCTCGCTTATTTCCTTGCCAAACTGCAGAAGTGATGTACAATAGTGCTCAAAACATCCACAAGAGTCCAACCTTTACAAATGACTAAAAAAACACATGATATAGACCTCCAAACCACTTTTTCTATCCATCATGGGTCGAATACATGAGAATAGGGGTGGTTTCAACCATATCTAAACTAAAAACACAAAAATAAGCAGTGGAACAGCTTGCCTCTAAAACCTAGGAAACTGATTCATTCAACTCTAAACCATCTACAACTGATGTATCTACCTTATCAAGTCAATTTTTATCATTTTTACATCATTTCACATCATGAATTTTACCATAAGAGATAAAAATTCAAACTAGAAGAAAACTAGGCGAAAAACAGAGTTTTTGAGCAAAATTGGCACTTTTTCATCCTATGCATAGCGCCATTTTTTCTGTGCATAATGCTTTTTCCAAGCTGCTTTTGGAGGGCTTCCTGAGGTCCAAATCAGGTGCAGGATAGCTCGTTGAAAATAAATCTGAGTATAATTTCTATAAAAACTTTAATTTTTTGATTTGGAGTCCATTTGCCCCTCCAAAATTGCAATCTCCCAAGACTGGTTCCTGTGTGGCCAAAAAGTGGCTTGAGAGAGCATTTTTTTTGGGTGTTTTTGGCCCTTTTGGAGGTCAAAAACTTGTCAAAATTTCCTAGTAATTTCTGAGCATGCATAACTTTTCATGAGGAATCCAAAAATGCCAATTTTTCTTCAAATGGAAGTCCCTATCAAAAGCGAGCGCCAATGGCGCTACGCACCTGTTGGAAAACCCTGTGTGCGTAGCGCCATTGATTCTGTGTGTAGTGCCGTTTTCAGATCAAGTTTTGGAGGCCTTCCTGGTGTCAAAAGTGGGTGCACGATAGCCCGTTGGAAATCTTATCGAGTATACTTTCCAGAACATCTTGAATTTTCCAATTTTGAGGTCATTTGCCCTATCAAAAGTCAAATCTCCCAAGACTGGTCAAAATGTGAAAAATGAGGCTACCTAAAGGCAGAGTGTTGTTGCAGTCAACTTGTGAAGGTCTTCCTCAACTCCAAATTGAGCTCATGATAGTTCATTGAAAATCTCTTTGTGTCTAGTTATCATTTAACTTATCAAGCAGGTCATTTGGCCAACCAAGCTAGAAGAAATATTGATTTTCCCAAGGTCACTTCAGAGGTGCATCAATTCTCCTGAGGCAACATTATTTTTGACATTTCTCTAAAACCATGACACCTGCGTAAAAAGTGAAGGAGGTTTTTCTTCCTTGGCCTATTTTGGACAAAAACCTCTCTCACTTTTTACAAATTCATTTTTTCTTGCTCAGAAACATCATTTTAGTAACACCTATCCTGATGTGTGGAACAGGGGATTTGTCGAAATGAAGTGAAATGAAGGGGATAAGGGGCTCCTAAATTCTTGAGAAAATTTTGGGAAGTAGGGAGGGATGTTAGAAAATATGGGAAAGTGGAATTTCAATTATTGAGTGAGGGGAAGGGGTCCAAAAGGGAAAAATACAAGCCTAGCCTAGAAAATTGCCAAATTGTAGCAAGAAACTAGGGTTTGTGGGAAAATGAAGAGTTTGAGGGATATCAGCGATGGGAAGTGTTTAATAAGGTACATTAAGGATAGGGGAAGGTATATGAACATCAGGACACAAGTTTTGTTGATGATTTGACCATTCAAGAGAAATTACCTTCAAAACCCTAGGAGAGGGAAATGAACCTTACCTAGGCACAACTGAAGCATGAACAAGGTGTAAAATGACCCATTGGAACCTGACATGATTATGACAACCCTCTGAATGATGGAACACTTAGCTAAATGGTGACATGGACTAACATTTGGACGGCTTTGAAAAGAGTGAAAATAAACCCTAGACCTAATACCTAGTGACCAAATTTTCCTTGAAGACTCACTAAAATGACAAAATTTGACTTTGACACCCTAAAACCACTTTGTAAGAGCATATTTGATCATTGGTGGAAGGTTTCAAAGACTGACACTAACAGTACCAATATGGCTGCACTCTCGTAAGAGACCTTATACGTTCTGCAGGATGGGATAACTGCAGAGCTGTGAGTTAGGGTGAGCCGTGCCCTACAAGTCATCAGTGAGTAGAAAATCAATATGGAACAGTTGAGCTTGCAGCGCGACGAAGTGGTGTCGCAGAATCGACATCTGGTACAAGTAATAGATGAAACTTGTCAAAGCGTCCCAGAGATAACCATCCCAGCAGACACACCAACAAAGGTGTGCATCCATAGGTTAGCAGCAGGGGTGCGTGAGGCACGAGAGGAAATGAAAAAGGTTCAGCTGGAGCTGAACCTTCAGATCGCCAAGCTGCAGTTAAAGGTGCAACCATCCACCCCTCTAGAAGTCAGAGAATAGTGTGTTAGCTCTATTACAGCGGAACTGGACGAGATTGGTAGTGCAATGCGAGACTGTACCAGCATGTTGGAAGAATCATTTGATGTCCTCACAAATCTGCAAGAGGACCCCAACTTCCAGCGCTTAGAGGTAGAGGCAAGAGAACTCCAACAACAGTATGACAGCGTTAAAGGAACTATGCAAACGGTGGCCCCCACTCAGAGGCTCGCGCGAATGCAACAGGCCAAAGCACCGAAAGAACAAGTGGACGCGACACGACACAAGGAAGTAGTCCTAAAGGTGCATGTTCAACCTTGGATCGACGAGGCCTTCACCAGCACAGTAGAAATTGAAGGCAAGCTCGCACACATGTAGGGGATACAGGCACAGATGCAGAGAAGCACTTCCGACACTGTGGTCTCGGAACAATGTATGTAGCAGATCCAGTAGGCAGCAACTCAGTGCACTGCCAACCTTGCCGCAATTCGAGCAGAGTTGGAAGGACTCCGCGCAAAGATCTTCGTACCAACAGAGTGACTCGAGGGCAAGTCATGATGTTTTTGTTGGGGGCCTATTGGGCATGGAATCCCCCCAAGCCAAATTTTGGGGCTTAAAGCCCAAGTTTTGACCGAATCCCTTTGTAAAAATCTCTGCAAATTACGGGCGCGAAGCGTGAAATTATGATAGAGTCACAGGGTTGTCCGCCCTCGTTTTGTAATGTAATGTTGACTTAATAGACCCACCCATGGTCCGCGGACCATGGGATTGTATAAATAAAGTGAGGCTCTAAGTAGAGAGGATAGCTAAGATAGAATAGAGGAGAGGAAGAGAAGTCTAAGTGATTACGCTTAGTTGTAAAGTGTGTCTGTGGGTCGTAGGGTAGGGAAAGGCTCTGCAGCTAAGTGCGTAGAGGCCTAGTAGTCCGTAGCTAAGTCATGGACCCCTACAGCTGAGTGCGTAGGGTAGGTCGAGTCTGTAACCGTTGAAAGAATCAATAAAGAGAAAGCTTACCATATTTCTGTGCATCTTTTCCTGTTTTAATACATGATTGGGTATAATTTGCAAGTATATTGTTTATATGTTACACGAACTTATTTGAATGTTTTGTATAACTAATTACAACATAAGACATCCAAGTATGTGAAGGTAATTAACTGGTATAGGAAGATAAGTAAGATCTCATGTAATACCACAGAGCGTGGCTCTAGCAGTGCAGAAGCTCCACAATCCCTTGTTAGGGCTACACGAAGGCAGTGTATCAGAGTGTGAGGAATAGGGAAGTGCATGAAGCGACCTACGCACAGGGACAAACAGTGAGACCAGTCGAACCTCTCAGACATCTCAAGGGTGCAAAAACTTAGTTCTATCACCCTCATATACTATTTCGGGTGGGACCTCAATCCGCGCTCCGCGGACTGTTGCCGAAAGGGCTAGTGGTGCAGGGATTTGTTTGGCTAATTAACTCTGAACCTGGGTCTGGCCCTAACAAGCCAACAGTAAATGATATAACATATAAAAATCCTATCATATAAATGACAATTGTCTTACATTACACATGATTGTCTTTTCTCTATCTAATGCATTAAGAATTCAATAATTTTTCATGTGTCCTTCTCTTAGGTTTCTATAGAAAAATTGAGCTTGTCAAGTGACAAAAAACTCCCACATTAGTTATATAAACAACAATGATGGTCCATCCCATGGCATAATCAAATTTGCATAGGAGAAGCATCAAATCATCCACATACAATTGTTAGTGAAACTACACAATAAAACATGTCATATATATAACCCACTCTTACATCCCACTTGATTTATGTCTTCTTAATCCAAGTTTTCCCTTTTTCATTCCATAATACAACCTTGCAATCAAAATCTTTAGGATCTACCTACATTTTTTTTAACTAAATGTTTACTCCTTAGGAAAAATCACAATTTGAGGTTCAAGACATGATCTTTTTTAGGTAACTAACAAGCTAAGGTTCCGTACAATCCTCATTGACCAACTTTTGTATTATAGGCCATTCCTTGAATTCCCATAATCTTCATTATTATTCACTTCTCTTGAGAATCATTTATGAAATACTCAGATAGAGGATATTCATTCCAAAAACAATTAAAGATATATTTTTGTGAGTCACTTGTAATCAAGAACAACTTTCATAATTATCCAAATACAATATCTATATTATTGAATCTATCTTGATAACTGTAAGTCAACCTATTTTCCAACTGTAAAATCACTCATGATTGCTATTCAATAATTAATCAATTCATTTGGTTTCAATTTTTATTCCTTACTATTAATACATACAAAAACAAATGAAGCTATGAAGACCATACATTTCTCAAACTATGAATAGTCTTGTTGAATTTAAATAAGGTTTAGACTATCGTAAGGGAATTTCTAGGCTAAAGCTAAGATTTTTTTTTAAGGAGAATTACCACCCTCTCAAAAGATTACAACCTTTGGTAGGACTAATAACTACTCATACAACTACACATCCAAGCACAAAATTCCTAAAGCCAACAATATCTTCCATTCCATATACAATACAACCATCTTAGGCTTCTAAATCATACAATAATTCCAATTCATCAAAATGTGATCTCAGTCTCCTTCAATTTCTCCCTCAAAAAAAAGTATCACAAGAACATATTCTTCTAAAACAATAACTCATATAAGTTTTTCATTAATCACCTTTTCCCTTAAGTTCAAATAAAACAAAGTTCGCATCACAAAAGATGTTTATCTTCTAAACATGTTATTCTCTAAACAATTTTAATTTTAATCAAATTCCAAGAAAGCAGTTCAAGTTCATAAACAATATGAATTTTGACTCGATCACCTAACTAATAAAATTTTAGAGTAGTTCATGAGTTCAATCCTCATAATTTCTCTAATTAATTTGGTTAAATAGAATTCGGCCAATATGCAATTGACAAAATCATCAAAGAGGCTATTATGGCTTTCCTGGACCTGATTTGTCTTAAGCCAATAGAAAAGATATTTCATCAACTTATCACAATAATATTTTCTACATTTCACGCATTTGAAAATAAATTTAATTATACCTACATACAAAATAATTACAATAATAGAGGATAGATACCTAGTTCACACTTGACTCCATATATCAAAATCAATTATTCCAAACATTTTAAACCACCTAATGGTGTTCACTATACCGATCTTAATATTTTAATTTGTAATAAAAAGAAAATAATGGATTTAAATCTCAAGCAAATTCATGTTATGAATCTCTATAACTTTAAATTTAATTACACATAATCAATCCTCCTTAGTCATGTCTAATAGATTCCATCCAAATAATTTTGTCCATTCTAACGAGAAGAATTACTTAGCTCATAGATATATGCTAGTATGGATTCCACACCCACACCTTAGCTCATATATACATGTTAGTATGGATTGCACACTCCTAAATTAGCTAAGATATATGCTAGTATGGATTCCACACCCATACATAACTTAAGGAAAACATAACCTTCAAGTGTTCCTTAAAATGGCTTCCATAACCATTCATGCACAAGTCATTTAAGCCTCTTTTTTATTAGGAAGGTCATACCATAACCTAGTATTGGAGTAATTTCAAGTTATTTGATGCATAATGTCAACCCAAACTACACAAAATCATGTCAACTAAATCATAGGAATTCCATTCTTACTCGTTAAGAATGTATTCCCAAATCATATTTTAACACGTCACATTAATGCACATACATTACTCGTGAATATCCATTCACAGTTAAAAGTGAAATCCTTCAAGGTAACTTTTGTTCAATTTTCAATAGCAAAAAGAGTTAAAATTAACATGATGAATTCAATCATCGCGTTAATTGAATCTCAACCTTACACTTTTTACACATTCCAAAAGCATACACACCAAAGTCATCAAACTATACTCCAAATTAAGCCAATATTTTTCTTGATAGATACAATTCTAGCTAGTAACAATGGATACTAAGCCCATATCACATTGATAATGATGCATTAAACATATATGCAACTATGCATGCACTCCACATATCCCACTTACTCATTGACAATCAAGCCATTCACATGCTTGGGTTTAACCCCAACTTCTCAAGCACATCCTTTCCCGGCATGTCTTCAAGTCCTTTATCATATTTATAATATTTTTTCTTAACAAAAAAAAGGAATATAAGAAGTCATTATTTTTCTTTCATGACTTTATAAATGACATAATAATAATATCCCTTATGCAACCAATATGTGTCCAAGTCAACATACATAAAAATTCAACATGCATGCAAAATCAACATTCATACATCATCAACCTACAAGAAAGCATGTTGGCCCATTAGGCCCTAGTGTTGTAGTTGCAGTGATACCATATGTAAGGCCCCACCTTACCAACCATCAAGAATCTAGAGAAGTAAAGGTTATGTTAAACACTATCACTCAATTTTTTTTAATCATAATATGACTAACTTGGTTATCATGAAGATCATGTTCCTTCATCTATTTAAATATAAGAATATAACATAATAAGTCAGGGATAAATTTCCCTTAAAACCAATTCCAAAATGCATTTCTCCTCAAGTTTAAAAGAATATAGCATGTGCTCTTTCCATACTTATACGTGAGTTCTAAGTAAGACTGGAAATAAATTCCAACATAATGCCATATGTGAGGATTAAGCTTAATCAACATATTTGACCCCCTAGATTATGCTAAATAGGTTCCACTTATTGTAACTTTACATCATAACCACAAAGTATGCCACAAGAATCTAAAATATCATTCTTCTCTTACAAAAATCACATATAAGGACATGATTATTAACCTAAATGTAAAAAGGTAATTGAAGAAGGAATATGTGTCTCTTCATCAGAAAATCTAATGATATGTCTATGAAATGGAAAAATGCAATCACAAAAGATATTGACCCAACAATGTTTCCAAATTCATCAACTAAATATTATCATTCCCAAGTATTAAGGAAAAAACTATATGCATAATGGCATTGCTTCAATCATGAGACTCGTATAATGAATGTTACAGTAAGAGTAGCCATTGTTACAAATTCAAAAGCATAATATTCTTCAAAAAGTGCCAAGTAAAACAATGGACTTGCTAAAATTAGGCACAATTAGTTGTTTGCTACAAGTACTCAAGCATAAGACAGCACCCATGAATACGTGCAACTTGGACAACTTATTATGCTTACTTGCAAAGTAATTAAATCCTACAGAATTGGTTACTGTAAAATCGTTTCCAACAAAAACCTATTTTTTCATGATTTCTTGTGATAATAAAAATGACAATTGTTCTATTATCTATTTACACTTCAACAACTTATTAAATTCATTTCCACATTCACACAAAATCTTGCAAACATAGGAAGTTACGTCTATTAAATAATCTATTCATAAATTTCTAGTACATAAAAGTTATAGTCAGTAAGACATTTACTCTAATATTTTATATGCAAAAAAACTATAGCCATTGAGGCCTTTTGACAAACACTTTGCAAGTGTGCAATCTACAATCATTGAGACCTTTTGACAAACACTTTGCAAGCATGCAATATACAACAACTGAGGCCTTTTAACAAACACTTTGCAAGTTTGCAATGTACAACCACTAAGACTTTAAAAGAAAATTTTCAAAGTGCTTGAACTAGGTGACTGTCATCAATATCGATAAATAGGTAAATCCAAGATGAAAAAAATTCAGCAAAACTAAATAATAGGCAATCCATACATGCAGCAACAAATCTGAAAAATGGCCCAAATTAGAGTATCGAAGTTTGAATACCTGTTGTTTGGAATCCAAGTGATAGTTACATGGCCTAGTGGCACGGATACCCCTGATGTTGAGTTGAATTGCAACAAACATTCCCAAAAATTTAATTCTTTAAAACAACAACAAAAAAACTCGTAATATCTCATTCATCACTTTTACCAAACACTTAGTATCTACAGTTTTACATGGAGAAAGAAAAGCCAAATTTATGGTAATGTGATATTTTCATCAAATTCATGGCAACCTGCTATGGACAAAAATCATTATAAACTAAACTTAAAAACATTGAACACGTTCTTGTTTTAACCCCTTGCATGTACATTCTCATACATAGCTGCCATGAAACTATTAACTCATTGTTGGTTAGCTCAGAAATAACTTTCTGAATATTCATAATTTTGTAATAATTTAAAGTAGCAATTTCCAATAAATTTAAATTTTCCACAACACTTTAAAATCTAATAAGAAACCAAAATTTCAAGAACATTGATATATATCTATCTATATATATATATATATATATATATATATATATATATATATATATATATATATATATATATATATATATATATATATAGCTCCAAAAAGATGAGAGTATGCTCCAGCTCCAATATCCTTACCAACTCATTGTGAACCATCCGGTTTTCCACCCAACCATATCCAGGGAGAACTTCTCCCCCTAGAACCCCCGAGTTGTAAGAGCTCACAAATAGTACCAAAATATAGCAGTAGAAAGATATACAAGGCAAGTCGAGGAAGATAAGTTTCACTTCCTCTCAATACCACTCATGGTCAACTCCACCAAGTAGAGTTACCTAGTAATTTAGTTTTGGAATTTTAAATTCATTTCGAAATCGATTGCCTACTCTCCAAGTCTCTCCCTCTCATAATCGTTTTTTTTAATCTCTCCAACTCTTGGTATCACAATGAAACTCCTCCAAAGTGAGAATACATAAGACACATATAGGAGGAGAAACAAAATCTTGTCATAATGGAGTATTAATATGCATTCCTTGTATTCCATTTAGAGGAGTGTAACTCATGAATTAAGGAGACTATGCATGCCTTAGTTATGGAGAGTGGAACATATGCATTAAAGAGAGCATAAGAGGAATATTTTATGACATGTATTTAATGAGTATAAGAGGAATATGTCATTCTTTGATGAGTGCATAAAGGAAAGTGTAACATATTATTAAAAGAGAGAGAGTTACATAGAGCCATGAGAGTCATGAAGGAGAGAGGTGTGAAGTAATTAAGGAGATGAAGGTGACTTATAATCCATTTTAATAATAATATCATAGTCTCATAAAAGAAAATAATAATATTAATAATATCGAGGATTATGTTGATATTAAACTATTAGGATTGATTAATGATAACTTGAGTGATTTTCCTTCAACTACTCTTAATTACCAATTTATGCAAGGTGATTTACTATTTTTTGAAAGTCATGCTTGGGATGCTAGACATGACTTTCTATTTTTAGAAAGTCCCTCCAGAATTGGTAGAAATGAAATATTATTAAGGAAATTCATCCCTGAGATGCCCATGAGTGGTATTCTTCTTCTGAAGAATAGGGATTTTGGATCCCTATTGCATGTGTATCCGTGCCTTAGTGTATTGAGGACTCCATGCTCTGATCTACTCCAAGGATCCAAGATTTCACACCTTGATATTTTAAATATTTATGACTCCTCGCCCCATTCCTTTTTATTATAGATTCAAGACTCCACATCTTTATCTTTCATGGATTTAGGACTCTGCACGCTAATACTTTTATTTAGATCCAAGACACCACATCTTTATCTTTCATAGATTTAGGACTCCACACCCTAATCCTTTTATTATAGATCCAAGACTCCACGCCTTTATCTTTATTGGATTTAGGACTTCGCACCCTAATTTCCATGGCTTATCATATACTCTACTTTGAAACTCTTCCCTTGATCCAGGGTATCTTTTGTTTATAGATGCATTAAAAGAATTACATATACAGTTTGTAGCTTATTCAAAGAGAAACTTAAAATGTGCAAATATGAAAGAAAGAAGAAGAAGAACATAAGAAGACAAGAAGACAAGAACTTGATAATGGAGCTCGTCCCTCCTAGACTACATCTCCGGGCCCTACTCGATCCATGGGGAGGCCTTCATTCATTAAAAATGGCATCAAAAGAAGTTACATTCATTAATTTACAAAATGGAGCATTATCCCTCCATGCTGAAAAGTACCCGAAAATTGGAGAGCTCTGTTGTAGAAACTGACGCTACCAATAGATTTCCGTCGCTGAGAAGTGTAAAATCCATATAAAACTTGTCCAATTCTGAGTCTGGACAAAAATCACACTCCTACAAAAATTTAGCAAAGCGTAGTTCCACCCATGTTTTTTGACTGCTCAGGTTCCCACTGCGTCTGTCTTCGTTTCCATCCCTGGGTTGTTGTACCTCTGCCCTCCACCTTCTTCTCCCCATGTTTAAAAACTTTGAGATTTTTAAGTGTTTATGTGATAACCATACACATATATTTTTACCATGTATTTGTTATGAAACCAACCAAATCCCAACCGTATATAACATATATATTATTTTAATATATACGTTGGAGGGTGGGCCCGTACTCCACGGAACCCGTACCCATCCCATCCAACAACCATAGTCTACGGAATCCGCATTAACTGTTTCATGGTGGCTTTACGTACCCATCTCACATGATATTTGGTATGCCATTGGTTTATATAGTTACGTTGGTTTTGTTTTAATATATGGCTATTAACCATGGAATATTCCCATTCACCCTCCCACGTGAATGTTCACGTTGGAGTTTTGTTTTTTAATATAACAAAAATGGATTCGTTATATGGTTTTTTTTATTTTTGTATATATTTTATATATTAACTTTTCCAAACTTAGTTAATGTATAAAATTTATTTGGTTATTATATTTAATAACTATAAAACAAAATTTTGTTTTATAGTTATTTTAGAGCCAAAATGATTTTTGTTGCTTGTGTAGGTATAAGAGGTCATTGGGGAAAGCTAAGTGTCGAAACTTGAAGGCTGTCATGTGGGTCCTATGCGCTGACTGGGATGCTATGTGGCGCACTGTGGGCTCCATTTTTCCCCTACCATACCAAATTTTGAAGAGCTCTATCTTTTGCATACGAGTTCAGATTGACAAACCGTTCACGCCATCGCGATAAGGAAGACAAGCCCTCTCAACTGATGCCATCAACTTCTCCTTTTTGCCATTTTGAATTTCGAGCCTTTATCCATCCCTTTGGTGTCTCGAGATCCTCCTAGATCAATCCTCCCCATTGAGGAGCTTTTGGTCCTCCAAAAGCATGAAAGATACTTTGCAACTTCTTCTATACAATGTCTGCATCACAAGCGCCCTAAAAAGGTCTCGCTTCTATCTCCTTCACATTTGTCTTTCGGAGCCTTAAGCGACGAACCAGCACCTGCTACCTCTGCAACCTGTAGTACATTGTTCTTTTCGAATAACATGACCAAACTAATGACCCATACTTGCCACGAGTTTATCACACTCAGTGGTCAAATTTACAATAAGATGGACTCAATACCCCAGCTATGACAACAAGGCCGACTTATCATGGTTGCTCCATCAAGTGATGGAAAACACGTCATCACTGCAACCCATGATTTACATTCATAAGGCCAAACATCATTTTCATAGTTAACAAGCAACTCAAAATACAACTCAAACATGACCATACATCATTGTTGTTGACCAAGTGATGGAAACATCTCATCGCTTTTACACTAAAATGCAACAAGTAATTTACAATGGTGGCCATAACAAGTTATTACCCTTTAAAAAACCAACTCAATAAAGCAGACCATCGTGGACGAGGTGGTTGTATCGGTTGCACATATTCATCTTTCGACTTTTCTGGTGATGGTTCCAAAGCATGAAGCATCGGACATGTGGTTTGTTGGTGTCCCTCTTTGTTAAAATGACTACAACGATTCTTTCTCCTCCAAACCTTTGGGGTTGTCTTGGGGCGCTTCCCCTTGGTGTTCCTGCGAAAGGTGTTCATGGAGCCTTCACTATCACTGGATTGTGAGGAAGGAATTTCATCATCTGTCGTTCCTCTCAGGTCTCAACTCAGGGTGCAACTTCCAGCAACTTCCTTCATCATGCCCCTTTTTCCCACAATGTGTACAAGAGGGTTTTGTCCCCTTCTCTTGGCTGCTGCCGTTCTCTTTGATTGGTCATATTTGTCATATTTGCACCTGTTCTCAATGTGAATGGCCTTTACACTGGCCGCATCAATGGTGATTGGTTCAAACAATAACAATGAATGTCTAATATAATTATGTAAAGATCCAATGTATTTAGTTACAATTTCAGGTGTATCAAGTGCAATACCCAAATTTAGTTCTTGCTTTCTAAATTCTTCTGTAAAACTCTGAACATCTTGTCCTTTTCCTTGCTTTAAATACTACCAGTTCATTAAAGGTTTTTGCATGTAACCCAACGAGACACCAAGGGGATGGATAAATGCTCGAAATTCAAAATGGCAGAAAGGAAAAGTTGATGGCATCAGTTGAGAGGGCCCGTCTTCCTGATCGCGATGGCGTGAACGGTTTGTCAATTTGAGCTCGTATGCAAAAGATAGAGCTCTTCAAAGTTTGGTATGGCAGGGGAAAAATGGGACCCACAGTGCGCCACATGGCATCCCAGTCAACACATGGGACTCACATGGCAGCCTTCAAGTTTCGACACTTGGCTTTCCCCAATGACCTTCTAAACCTACACAAGCAACAAAAATCATTTTGGTTATAAAATAACTATATAACAAAATTTTGTTTTATAGTTATTAAATATAATAACCAAATAAATTTTATACATTAACTAAGTTTGGAAAAATTAATATATATATAAAATATATACAAAAATCAAAAAACCATATAACAAATCCATTTTTGTTATATTAAAAAACAAAACTCCAACGTGAACATTCACGTGGAAGGGTGAATGAGAATATTCCATGGCTAATAGCCATATATTAAAACAAAACCAACGTAACTATATATAATATATATAGTTGGCAGTTGTCTATAACGCGATTTTTTGAAAGTCTTTCCGACGGGTTTTTCCGGTCGAAATCCAGCAGGAATTTATTGGAATCGCAATTTTGATAGCTAGTTTCTGCACAATGAAAGCGTCCCAGGGGTTTTCGAGGGTGCTGAATCCAAATATGCAATTAAAAAACCATTTTAACTGCAACAAATCAAGATTTAACCTCAATTTCTTCCGCCGGATTCTGTCACCGGAATCTCCAAAAAATCGCATTATAGACAACTCCATATAGTTGTAACCCACACCCCAAATAAACCAATGGCATACCAAATATCACGTGAGATGGGTACGTAAAGCCACCATGAACAGTTAATGCGGCTTCCGTAGACTTTGATTGTTGGATGGGATGGGTACGAGTCCCGTGGAGTACGGGCCCACCCTCCAACGTAAGTATTAAATTAATATATTTGTTATATGCGGTTGGGATTTGGTTGGTTTCAAAACAAATACATGGTAAAGATATATGTGTATGGTTATCACATAAACATTTTAAAACCTTAAAGTTTTTAACCAGCGGGAGAATAAGGTGGAGGGCAGAGGTACAGCAGCCTAGGCACGGAAACCAAGACAGAAGCAGTGGACCCTGAGCAGTGAGAAAACACTGGGGAACCATGCTTTGTTGAATTTTTGCAGGAGGGTGATTTTTGTCCAGACTCAAAATTGGACAAGTTTTATATGGATTTTACACCTCTCAGCGACAGAAATCCATTGGTGGTGTCAGTTTCTGCAACAGAGCTCTCCACTTTTCAGGCACTTTTCAACATGGAGGTATAATGCTCCATTTTGTAAATTAATGAATGTAGCTTCTTTTGATGTCATTTTTAATGAATGAAGGCTTCCCCATTGATTGAGCAAGGCCCGAGGATGTAGTCCAGGAGGGACGAACTCCGTTATCAAGTTCTTGTCTTCTTGTCTTCTTATGCTCTTCTTCTTCTTTCTCTCATATGTGCACATTTTAAGTTTCTCTTTGAATAAGCTACAAATTGTATATGTAATTCTTTTAATGCATCTATAAACAAAAGATAACCTGGATCAGCCCTTTATCTTAAGGTATTGATTGTGAGCTCATACTCATTTGATGGTTCATTGGTAAGGTCTTATTCCAAGACCTACACACATCACAATCTCACAGATCAAAGGAATCAAATGAATTTCATAATTAACTTATTCACATTTTACCAAGGATTGTGCATGACTTCCACAGCGATTTTCGTTTTAAAGAAATGACTTCCAGAGTCATTTATAACTTGAGCATCCTTGTTGACTATGACCAAGTCCCCTGCCACATCCTTCTTGGTACAAGATTAAGCATATATAATCATACAAATCAAGTATCGTCCTTAAATCATAAATTAACCATATGTTCCACAAAACCATGATCATCATGGATCTATGTGTCTCAATCTTGGATCATCATCCATGTCATACACCTATTTCCAAACTAGCATACCCAAAGAGAAAAAATCAATAATATGCACTTAAATAAAATTAGTCTTTATAATAAGCACATAAAAACCATGTGACCTGAACCAAGTCTATAACATACAAGCATATACATAAGTCAGACATGCATACTCTTATATCCTGCATCAAAATCACCCTCTATAAGTGTCACAAAACTGACCTTGCCAAAGTGGGACACTATAGTATGAGGTGTTCCAAACTCATCAAGCATGGCACATGCCATTTGTTGGATTATTATGTTCATTCTTTCAGCCACTCCACTTTGTTGAGGAGTTTTAGCTATAGAAAATTACCTCTTGATTCCATGTTGGTCACAAAAGTTGAAAAACTCATCTGATATAAATTTTCCTCCTTTATCAAATCTAAGACATTTGATTTTCAAAACTAACTCATTTTCTACTAGAGCTTTGAAGACTTTAAATTTATCTAATGCTTCATCTTTATGTTTTAATAAGCCAATACAACACATATGAGTAAAATCATCAATGAATAGTATGAAGTATTGTTCCCCCCGAGGTGACTTATTTCTCATAGGACCACACAAATCAGTATGAATAAGTTCAAGTGGCTTACTTGAAGTACCTTCTTTGGCATAAAACTGCACCCTAATTTGCTTACAGAATTGTTATGATTTGCATATGGTACTTTCTAGTAGAGAGATGTTAGGTAAGTCGCAAACTGCTCCCATTTTTCTTGACTTATGTAGTTGATTGAAGCTTAGGTGTCCCAATATTTTGTGCCAAAGCCATATTTCTTTTGATTTTGTCAAGTAACAATGTTCTAAACCACCTTCCAAGGCATAGATATTTCCTGGAGTTCTCATTCCCTTTATTATCATCTTACCTGTATTGAGATTTCGTACCACACAATTCTTTGATCTAAAAACCACTTCATGCCCTTGATCACACATCTGACCAACACTCAATAAGTTATGTTTTAATCCATCAACAAAAAAACTTTTCCATCTTTAACCTTTTCTTTTAGCAAAATAGTTCATTTTCCTTGGATAGTAGCAAGTGAATTATTTCCAAATGTTACATCCTTTTCTTTCTTTATTTCATTAAAGGACATAAACTTATCTTTATCACATGTCATATGTTTTGAACATCCACTGTCAATGTATCACATGCTTTTGTGATCTCTTGCATATAAAGCTAAACTAGAATTCTCAAATTATATGGTTTTCTTTTTCCATATCTTAGATGTTATTGCTTTTTGTTCATTCTGAAGACTAGATCGTATTTTCCTTCTATATTCAATTTCTCTATGCCCAAATTTATTGCAAAAGGAACATTTAGATTCATCTTGAAGAAGTGAGAAGGTATTGTAAGAGTATTTCTTTAGCCCAATCTCATTCTTTTGTTTTCTAGCTTCTCTAGTCATGATAGTTTTATAAGCAACACACTGAGCAACCTTATGACCAAAATTATGACAAGTGAAGCATTAACCATTAAAGTAAAAGTTTTTGGGAGTGTAGTACCTTCTTGTGTAGCTTTCCCTTTGATTGTGATAAGGGTGATTTACCTGAGAAACATTTGATCCCTTATTCCTTTGCTGAGAGCTCGAATTTTGTTGATTGCTTCTTTTCACTGCATTTAGATTTCCGTACCTGTTTCAGAAGATTTCACAGTCTTTGATGATTCTCCATTATATCTGAGACATATTTTTATAAGAGAGTGTTGTACTTGGATGATTTCTTCTAAGGTCTCAGATCCTTTAGAAAATCTAAGGTTTAGACTTTTTGCTTTCTCAATTTTCTTCCTTAGACTTACAACTTCTAGTTCTAACTTTTCGTTATGCCTCTCATTTTCTAGGATTTGTTTCTTTAGAGCACCTTTTGTTAACTTAGCTTCTCCTAAACGAATTTTTTTCAGAGTTATTTCTTCTATGAGATTATCCTTTTCTTCTAGGGCATCCAAAAAGACATCATCAGATTTGTCAATACATTTATCTTCAAATGCCATAAGTAATTGATATTCTTGATCAGAATCACCTTCTTCGCCATTGGAAATATCATCACTATCTTCATGTTTGTAGAAGCTTCCCTTGTTTTCAAACCTTCGTCTAAAATTTACTTTTGCTGGATTTTTCTCTTTCTCATGGTTTTCTTTATAAGGGAATTTAGCAGCATAGTGACCAACTCTTCCACAAACAAAACATTTGAAAGGAAGCTTACCTCTCAATCTACCAGTTCCTACTTGGAGTTTCTTTACAAAGTTTGCTTCTTCTTCATCTGATACATACCCTGATTCCTTGAGTTCCTCCTTTTCCTTTCCTTTGGAAGTGGCTTTGAATGCGGCTTCTCTAATATCTAAGGGACCCCCTTTTCTCATTTCATGGGCAGTTAAAATCCCATGAAGTTGTTCAATAGTAAGGTTCTTCAAATCTTGCATTTCTTCAATGTAAGAGACTTTCGTATCAAATTTTGGGGCTAGAGATCTTAATATTTTCTCAACCAGTGATGATTCTTTTATTTCATCACCAACATTTCTCATTGAATTAACAATCTCATTTAACCTAATAAAGAAACTTGTAATACTTTCGTCATTTCATAATCAGTTCAACCTCAATCAACACTGTTAAACACAGATCATCATGAATGACTTCATCGATAGAAAGTTGCAAACACAACAAGACTTGATCATATATAATATACACCAAAACCCTACCATATGTACGCGACCCTTATAAGACACTTCCACGTATGTACACGCTTTTCAAGAAGAATACCCACATACATATATTTCCATACTGTAGAATCGATATGCAGCTACCTAGAAGCATATCCGCATATGTACACAGTCTTTCTAAAGAAAACTTGTGTACAGATCTGTAACTACTGAATCATATCTTCACTGCACAACAGAACATCAGTCAAACCCAAGTCTCTGCATACACTGTAAAAGGCACACATCATAACATCATCATCGCAGATCTATCAACTCTTAAGAAAATTATTCAATGTGTAGTCATTTTAAATTTATAAGATCTGATCCATCATCATACTCCTGGGTGCACACTTATCCAGATCAAACAATTCATCAATAACCCATATCATGCACACACTAAACACTTTGATCTCCATGTCCTTATATAGCTTAGGCCTTAGTCAATACCATGGGTCAAACCCTTAGTTATGTCATGGTATTCTTTAACGGAATCAAGTATCTGTTGCCGCACTCATTATTATGGTCAATACCATGGTAAAGACCCCTGGTATGTAGAATACGATGGTACGGAAACTGTATACAAATTTTCTTCACCATACCTGCGTATGTATGTGGATTCGCTTCATAGAACCCGCATATACTTCCTCAAACTTCATATTTATCATTCCTCTATCTCTCAACTAATATTCCTTTGTCCAGTCTTTCTAATCCTGCTACCATCATATTGACATATTTATTAAGTAGGTTTCCATCAAGGACAACACATTTGTCATAATGCCAATAGGATTTTTTTATTATGCTCTAAACATTCATTTTATTTTGAAACTTTAAATCTATAAATTATTCTTTTGACTCTTGCAAAGAGCTTGTTTCAGGAAGCCATATCATTTGTTATTCTAAAACTTTAATCTTCAAATAAGAAGAAAGAACCTCATGAATGTTTTGTTATGCTCTTGTGATTTTAGATGTGTGAAAGTATTTTATAATTCTCTAAGTATCTGGACCAATACTTTTTGTTTTTGTCTATTTGATTATTCTTCAAATATGTTTCCTCGTGTATCTTTATGGATGACAATGTAGAATGGATTTGTAAGTACATACTCTATTTTGCTATCATTTAATTTTTACTTTGAAAACATCGGTTCCACTCACAGGTGCATGTATTAAATGTTTAATTTTTAATATTCAAGTTATATGCATATCAAAGTGTGATCAATAGAGGAGTAACACCTCTATAAAAACATATAGGAAACCTAGAATCAGACCCTTTAATGTTGATTTTTTTCTCTTCTAGGAAAAGAGATCAAAAGGTCCATATCAAGTCTTGGGTTGCTGGGAAAATTTTAACATGCTTTCGTAAGTATTACTTTGCGATTCTGAGGGTATAGGGGTGCTAAGGTCTTATGCACTACATTTCAACCCCTAAAGACTAGATCATGTAGTTGTGGGCTAAAAATTATTGCATGATTAGGTTATCGAGAGATCTTTTAGAAAAAAACAACCATGTGATTTCAGCGCTTCAGGGCCCTGAAGATGCCAAACTTTTCACCATTTGTTGGAAATTTATTCTCTACTAGGTTTGTCAACTAACAGGTCCCAAGCTATCGAATGATCTGATAGTAGCGCATCACTCTAGGATTATGGGGTTCTGAGTTTTACTTAGCCTACTACATCATTATTCCAACATCCAATTATAGATTAACACGTGGCCAATGTTGACTTACATCTACCATGTGGCTCTACTAACACATGCCATGTGACACTCACATTTTGCACTGATGGAAAGTCCAAAAATGCCAAATTTTGATGAAATGTGTCCTCTACTACGACATCACCAACTCCAATTGACACACCACGTCACTTATCCAACTAGCATATCCTGGTTATTAGACTATTAGGGAAATTAGACAGCTTTTGTTTAAAGACTTTTCATATACTCTTGATGGTCTAGGGGCTCGATGGGCCCTTTAGCCCTTACGTTATAGCTTAGTTCTCTGTGACCAATGGCTTGACCAGGAGCTAACCATATTCGATCTCAATTAAATCCATTGATATTTTCACATCCAATGCTATGGGGGACCGAGGGTGCTTAACCCTCCACTGCTAATGCTTAACCGCATCATGATATGGAGTTTAACCAAGGGTTATGGTTATTGGATATCAAGAAAAACTAAGCACTTTTACATTAAAAACCATCCAATGGTTAAGCATCCTATAGAGAACCACCACTTGATGGCAACCTTTCCATCTATTAACTGATGTGAACATGTCACATTTGGCCCTGCTAGGCCAATCACCCTCATCTAGTTTTTTATCGTGTTAAGTTGTTTCACAAGGGGGTTTGATGGTGGTTTAGGCATAAAGAAGGAGAAAGAAGGAATCCATTCAATGAATACCGAGTTCAATTTGCATTTTCACTTCTATACATCATTTCTGAGACCCCTTATGGACAAGGGTTGAGTAGGTTAAGACCACCTGAAATGAATAAGGCCTTTTGATCTATGTTGATCTTTGATTTGCTAATTCAAGTTGTTTAATGCTCTACTACCCTCGTTGTTCCTTCGTTATGTGACCTTGTTCCTCTTCTACTTGATCTCATGTCTTTTCTCTTCTCCTATGACATCAATGACAACACATTGTATATGCAGTCTCCTTAGGATTGACTAATACAATCTAATTTATGCTAATCTAACTGCAGTCCTCCTAGATTTTTGACATTTATGACAACACAGTTTCCAAAAATCCCTCGCTTTGTTACTAATGGAAACCCCTGACATTTGAGCTCAACTTTTGAACTTTCTTGTTGAATGCTAAAGGCATCTCTTCTGCTCCCCCTATTACAATTTCTCACCCTTTGACATCAATGGAAAAGGGCTACCCCTACCGAGAATGAGACTCCCTTACCTATCCACGATCAGAACCTGTCTGTCAGCAATTCTTTTGTGATTGATACCAATTCTTTGCTTTGTCTACAATTTCTCCACTATCTATAATTCTTCAATTCGTATGAAATTCTATATTTGTCTATAGTTCCTTCAATTGCAACTTGACTTCCCCCGTCAGCAACTTTTGCAACTCTTCTTGCATCTAGAACTTTTCTCAATAATTGTAATGGCTCCCCCATGCTTATGCTTCATTTTTTCTACAACTTGACTCCTTTTATTGCAACTTTCTTCTTTTCTTGCAACTTAACTCATCTTTGACATCAAAGGGATGCTCCCCCTGAACTGATGCTTCTCCTTATTTATAAATTTCCTTGTCTATGTTTTTCTTATTACCTTGAACTACTCCCCATGAACATATGTTTCTTTTCATATGTTGTCAATTCATATCTCGCTACCTTTCCGTTCATCATTCTTCTCCTACAACTCATTCGCTATAGTTCTAATTTTCTCAATGTGTTGCAGACTCTTAGTTCTCTGGGATGGGAGAGATATCACTCCCATAGAGGAGTTTTTCTTTCTTTTAATCTAATTGTGGACATATACATTGTTTGGAGACTTAATTACATTTTCTACCAATCTTCCTGAATTCGCTTTTCTTATTTCACATCCTTTAGAATTGAATGTGAGATCATACCCTTGATAAAATATTCCTTTAGATCATATGTGATCCCCTACCCCTATTCCTCATATGGTGATTTCTTACATAGTATTTGCAATTTATTTCCTTATGACCAAAATAATTACATGAAAAACAATAGCGATGAAAAATATTTGATACCTAGACGTAAAATGCCTTCTTGGCGGATTTTTTCTTCTAAATCCATTTGTGGATGTCGGTTGGTCTTCACTTCCTTTCCTGGTATTTCTTTCTTTTCTTTGCGAATCATATCTCTATTGTTCCTCTCTTTCTTTCGTATTGTTGTTTTCATTGATAGACCTTCTGAGAAAATCAACATAGCTTTTGGGCTCCTTTTTTCATTTCTCTCACAATGTCATTGAGCTTGATTCTCCTTTTGAAATTTCTTGATAACCGAGACCTACTTTAATAAAAGGGGGTTTATGGAAAATAATAATGTCATTTCAAAACGCTTTCCAAACTTAAAACTTTGATTTAGTTGATTATTGGTTTTTTCTAACTCCGTTCTCAAGGAAATAATCTCAACTTCTAGTTTCTCATAATGTCCTTCCTTTTCTTCAAGTTGGCTTAACAACATTTCTCTTTTCTTTGCCACTTCTAGTTGTAACTTCATTAGAGAGACTGTTGATTCATCAAGATCATGATTCTTTTGTTTTTCATGTTTCTATAATAGCTCCTTCATTTTATTGAGTCTTCCTATTTCTTCTAATGTATTGATAATTTCTCCCTTAAGAACATCTTCTTCCTATGAATCTGATTTCTCTTGATCAAAATATTGTGCCTTCATGGTCATGAGTAGCAATTCCTTTTTATCATTAACAAATGCATATCCATTACTTTATTCTGATGAGCGACATCTTTATTTTGTATACTTATGAGGTTTTCTCTTATCTTCATGTTCTTCTTTACTATTACTATTTTCCAAAATTGCATATGGACATTTAAAAGCAAGATGTCCTATTCTACTACAAACATGATATAATAGTAGCTTACTTGTGGATTGCACTTCCTCTGAATCTACTTCACCTTCAACTTCCAAATATGAATCTTCATTTTGATGATCAACAACTTGAGCATACATGGCTACAATATCTTTTTCAACATCACTATATTTCAATATTGCATATGGAAATTTAGAAGTATAATGACTTATTCTACCACACTTAAAACATTTGGATAATAGCTTACTTTTGAATTTTCCAAATACTTTTTTCAGCTTTCCTACAAATTTATCTTTTTTTTCTTCTAATTCATAGTTAGAGCAATTATAGGCTTTAATATTTTTTGTCTTCCTTGAATCTATGATAATTTCTTCCCTCTAAGTTAACTACTTTGTTCTATATGTAATAGTCATCTTCATATTCTCCTTATCTTTTATTCTATGATATCATCTCCTTCATAGCTATTTTGCAACTTATCCCACATTTCATTTGTTTTTTCGCAATGCATCATTTTATTTCATTTGAATTTGATATATCACACACAATGGCACTCATGCTTTTGAATTATCTTCAAAAACTTCCTTCCATCTTGATTAGATGGAAGAGTTGTTGGACCTTCAATAACCATCCACTACATATTTTCAAATATCAAAGTCAAAAGACTTTACATAAGTTCTCATCCCTATCGCTCCAAGAGGTATAATCTATTCCATCAAAGAGTGGGGCTCTATTTGAGAAAAAAGTATCCTTATTGGCCATTTGTCCCTCTAAGGTATACCTTCTAGTGGTTAGACTAATTTTTAAAGAGATTGCACTAATAGTAATTCTTGAATTGCACAATTATACTAAGATGTGGGGGTGAATCAATATAATGGAAATTTTTACTTATTTAAACATGTAAACATCATAAATCATAAGTCTCAAAAATTAAACAAGTAACACCAAATATACATGGAAACCCTTACAAAAGAAAACCACAAAACTTCTTTATATAAAATATCTCGTAGTCACCAACCTACAGGAGACACCAATCCCCTCTACTGCTTTATAGACACCAACCTACAGGAGACACCAATCCCCTTTGTTGCTTCCTTGGGACCAACCTCGAGGAGACATCAAACCCCTCTGCTACTTTGTAGGAACTGTGAAAATTTATGAATCTTTACAAACAGAAATCCTACTACAGTTACTGGTTTAACATCTCCTACTTGTTATTTCATTCAACAAGTTATTTAATTAGATAAACAGTGATGTAAACACTATTGTATAGTACACTTACATACAGATCATAAAGTGAAACAATAGATGAGATAAACACACAAGGAGCACCGTTATTTTTGGACAACACATCCCTAGAAAAACTCAATGCAGGAAAACCGGTGCAACAGATAGAGGGTTTGTATTATTAAGCAAGCAGAATCTGAATACAATAGGTTTCCTCTCACACTGGCTAACCTTAAAGAGAAATAACGGCAGCAAGAAATATATACAAGGGTTTACCTCGTTCTCGAAGTCACAATTGATCCATTGAGTGGCCTGACTCCAGCAAACACTGTGAAATCCCAGCGAATAAATGCTTGGGCTAGTGTCTTATCTCTAGGAGACTGTGTCACCCCTTATGTTGGATCGACTTGCTAGAGGAAGATTGTTATTCATCTCTCCTGGCTTAGAACCTTGCTTTTGCGGCAAAATCTCAGACTTCTGATGAATACTCTGCACTACCACTACAAGACACCATCCTGGCCTGTGTGAGCCCCTCCTAGGTTGTGTAGACCTTTGCGCTACCTCTCTAATGCTATTGTTGCCTCTTTGCCACGTACTCTTTGGCTCGGAACTCCTTTTCGATTCAAATCTCTGCTTCTACCCCTCTCACTGCAACTCAGATCACTGGTTTGATTTTCTTAGCAAAACACACCCCAGAAAAATCAAACTGATTTGATCAACTTGGTGTATCTCTAACTGACCTTCAAGCCTCCTCTTATACTTTTCATGTTGATGATTCAACGACTGAGATTAAGTCCCTAATCAATGGCTAAGATTAAAACAGACTTGATCCTCATCTCTTAGAAGCTTCTCACCCATATTACCCATTAATATTTTTATTTTCATAAGTTTAGACTTAGGAACCCCATTAAAAATATTAATTATTTTAATAACTCACAATCCGGGTGGAATTTCTCCAAACTATTTCTGATTCTTGGATATCTTATGTATTTTATCCCCTCCACAAAATTTTGGAGTTAGAGCACATCCGATGCTACCCAAAATCAACACTCCCTCTTAGCGAGGAATGTGCTCTAGCAATACTTCCCAATAGGAGCATCATTGATCCATGGCTTCGGTCCTTTGTGCTACTGATGCTTGGCCTACTACCCTTCATCCACTGCACTGCTGCATCATGTACTACTTCCCATGACACTGCCACTTCCACTGCTACATCTGTACTACAACTCCCTCTCAATATGTTACATCATGTTTCCCATAGCACTATCATTACTAACTGTTGAACTGTAACTCAGTTGTTGAGAAATAAGAAACTGAAAAAGTCACCCAAAAGTTGACATATTGGTTAGTCTGGATGCCCTATGATGTTGAAGCTACCTCTGATGCTAATATGTGTTGACCCTTTGTTGCTACTGCATTGCTGCAATCTGCTTTGTGCCTCCCACACTGTTGCAACATCCACTGCGCTACTTCAGACTCTGGAACTCTAGCTTTGCCACTGTTGTTCCATCATCCCTTGCACCAACTGACTCTTGTTATTCTTCTACTATTGTTAAGGGATCCTATAGCTGTATGTGATCCAAGAGTTTGGGCACCTCAAGGATCTTGCCCCCATGTAGTCCTCCTGACTACAGCTCAATATCACTCCACCTCTTCTCTCCAAAGGTGCATGAGCACTCATGGCACAATCCTCGTCATCGTTCTCCTTGTCAGCTTTTGCTGAAGTAGCCTTAGATTCATACTTCTCTTCCTTGCCCTTCTTCCAAGGGCACTAAGTGGCGAAATGTCCCATTTCCCCACATCCGAAGCATCTGACTTTGGTTATGTATTTCTTTTTCCTCTTATACTGCCCTTGTTGTCCTATTGATGCAAGAGATGCATCCTCCTCTTCCTCCTTCTTGACTATAACTCCTTTGCCACTACTTCCTGCCTGGTTAACCACCTGATCTCTTCCTGTCGAAGAGATGCCCACATTTCCTCCCAACTCGGGAGCAAAGCCATGCCTAAGATGCTCTGAACAAAGGTCTCCTAGTCTTCAATGATTGCATTCAGGGCAGTCCTTTCCATGAACTCAAGATCTGGTGTAGACCCCATGGAAGTCAGTTGGTCTCGAATCCCTTGCAACCTGAGAAGGAAGGGATCAATTTCTTCTCCATTCTGCATCTAATATTGTCTGAGCTAGTTCTCAAGCAACATATTCCATTGGATGGAAGTTCCCTCATACAATGTGGTCAAGGCCTCCCACATCTCCCTTGTTTTTTTCCTTTTCAGCAATATGTGGGACCACATGATCCTTGACCTCATCTAATATCATGCATTTCACCTTTTCTTAATCCTCCTCAAATTTCTTGAGAGGATCAACATCGGCCAAAACAACAACCACCTTCAAGGCATAATCCTTGATGTGATTCTTGTCCAATACTTCCAGGTTCCTGGCATTCCAGATGACAAAGTTGGATGCTCCATCCAATCTATCCTGATCCCTCAGCCCATTAACTACCATCTCTACTCAAATGAGTGTCGAACAAGTTCTCTTCTCCCTCTTTTTTTGATTCCCAGCAAAACTCGGATCTGGATTTCTTTGGTGCTAGAAATCCTTTAAAAGACAAGTTCCCTCTAGACTCCCTCTGAGTCCTGATTTCCTTCATGGAAATCCTTCCGCCAAACAATGTCGAATCACTCCTCTCCAATCCTCCTTTGTTGCTGCTCAACAACTCGAACCTAGATTTCTTTAGCAATAAATATGTTAATGCAATGACTCCCTCTACCTTGGTTCAATCTTCTCAGACACTATTATGCACCAGCAGCAACAACATCCCACCAGCACCTCCAATCTGATTTGCATTGCTTCCTCTACCCCAACAACTGAAGAATTTGAGCTCCTCAATCTTGCACAATCACTACGTGAGCTAGATCATCTCCTTCTGGCCACTACATCACTCCTTCCTGGTCCATAAAGATGACGTGGCTCTGCGTGATCACAATCTACCCCTCTCTACTTCTGCATTAGCCTAGATAGCTGACACAATTATTGTGTGGGCTCCTCCCAGCTACTGCGTCACCCTCTGTTAGGTCCCTTAGTACTAGTGTAAACCCTTATTGTTATTAATGCAACCCCCTTATTATATTTTTGTGCCCTTGTAGTTCCCATATTGTTATTATTGTGCCCCATAGAAGCCCACTATTGTTATTATTGTGCCCTTACATTATTATTGTTATTTCGGCTCTGATTATATTATGACCCCTTAGACTCCTATATATAGAAAGGAGGTCTTATCATTTGTATGATCCAAGAATTGTTCATTTGTGTAATGTAAAGGGTGTTTCCCCCTCGAAGAGGCTGAATTATAAGGCGTTGATCTATCTTTTCTATCTTTTTGTGAGCTGGTTTCATAACATTTGGTATTAGAGCTTTGGGTTCTAGGGTTTTTCTGCTCCAAACAAGCCATCATGGAATTTTTGCTATAATATTTATCTACAGAGGTTCATACTCTGAAATTAAAACGCATTTGAACTAAAATCTTGGTGAAGCTCGGTTCCTAATATTAGATCTTTTCTTTCTATATTTTTGGAGATATAATCTGAGGAAGTTAGGGTTTTTGTAGATGCCCGAATTACATTCTAAATAGGTGACCTTGGGAAAATCATCATAACTTTCTCTTTGACCAACAAATTGAAATTTCGTAAGAAGTTACAAAAAGAGGACACACTGTAGTTTTCTGTGTATATTATTTAGATCCGAAGGTTGAAACAGTGACACGTGGCACGTCGTATAAGTTCTCTCTACTGAAACATTATATTATTAGGTCATATTATGAGATTGGGCATAACTCTTTCTTGGAGAATCAAATTCTGATCAGACTTGCGAGGTTAGAAAGAGGACTCAGAGGGCTACCGCAGGATGCAATTTCAAAAATTACTAAGTTACAGTCGTTTCAAGATCAAGCTCCTACAATCAAGAAAAGGCGATATGAGGAAGTTTGATGGCAAGGATCCAGTAAATTGGATACTACGGATGGAGCAATATTTTGATCTACATGAGGTTCAACTGTTACAAAAGGTACATATTGCATCTTTATATTTAGAAACAAATCAATTTTTATGGTATAAAGGTCTTTGTTCTCATAAAGCACTTGTCACTTGGTCAATTTTCACAGAAGAAATGATAACACATTATGAGGATACAAAGAGTAACACCTTCTTTAGCCAATTGATAAATCTCGAACAAAAGGGTTCAATGGTAGAGTACATTAAGGACTTTCAAAAATTGAATATAAGGGTAAATGATATTCCAGAGAAGCAAAGGATTGATGTCTTCATATGGGACTTTAAAGGATAACATTCAAACTGAGGTTCGTCTTTGGGAACCTGATTCATTGGAGAAGGCATTTAGGTTGGCAAGGAAAATTGAAAGCGAAATTATGGAAACAAGGAATCCCACCACTCACGACTATAATTATGGAAGTGTTTTTAATCCTAGCCTTCCACAACCTACAAGGTTTACACAACAACAATTGGAAGAAAAAAGAGAAAAAGGGCTTTGTTACAATTGTGATATCAAATACACTAAAGGTCATAAGTGTGATGAGAAGAAATTATTTTACATAGATTATGAAGAGGAGGAAGAAAAGGATCAAGAAACATCAAAAGAAGAGGATATACACCAAGAACCAACCCCAGAGAAAGAAGAAATTGTTGACACCTAATCATCATGATTGGGTGAATATAATTAATGTAAATAAATAATAAGTAATACGAACAGTCATCGAGAGATGAAGTGAACAGTCTCTCCCTCATGTATATAATAAAGACCAACCTGAAGGAATAACATACGAATCAATTTGTTTTGAGGAGTTACTGCCTGGCCTGACATGGTATCAGAGCCAACTCCCGAAATTAGTTGTAACTCCCTTCTGCCATTGTCTAGTAGTTTGTCCACCTGTGGAGTCTGTCTTCTGCTCTCTTTCTACCATAATTAATTCTGCGCCATTTCTGCCATGCCTCAGACCTGAAAATCTTCTAAATCACCGCGTTGAATGCCTTGAGGCTATGCTGCTATGTTGAATGCCTTGAGGGAGTGCTGCTATGAGAGTTACTGCGTGAATGGTGTGAAATGCTGATGCGTTGATGGTATGTGAGCTCTAAGAGCGAAGTCCGAATTGAGGCCGCTTTCTCAACCTCTGGGTTGCATCATTATTCTGGGTAAGGTTTACCACCAGATTACTGTGCTGCAGTTAAGGAATTACTCTTGGGATGCCTGGGGTCGGAGCTTTGGCTCTCTGAGGGTTCTCTTTTGTTATTTCCTCGCTATAGAAATGATACAGCCTTGGTGTAAGCTATATTTGGGGTTCTTGCCTCTTAAGCGGTTCCCTCCGCTGATTTTCTTTAAGATGTAATTAAATTTTCCTACCCTGGACAAGTGAAGGCTTAGAGTTTGACTGTGAACCTGAGATTATGGCTACTTCGCGTTTGATGTTCATCTTTCATGCATTATTTTATGTGAAGTTTGTAATTCCTCTATGATGTTGATGGACTACTTTCCAAGCTTCGGCTTTAGGGTTTGAGAACGAGTTGTATATTTTAAGGTGTGGTTGCTGGAATCTACGAAATACAAGGTTAGAGATCCAGCTTGTGTTGGTCTGGTGGACATCGTCAAAGGCTTAAGTTTGTTCTTGTACCCCGACGGCCTAAAAACGCTCAAATCCATATTACCAGATTCCTCTTATATGTGTGCGGTGAAGAGATTTATTTAATAGAGATTTATTTGATGAAGATTTATTTAATGACTGTCTTTACCTGGATTTCTCATATATGCGTGCGAATTTATTTATTGAAGATTTATTTATTGAAGATTTATTTCATGAAGATTTATTTAAGAGCGTGATTATAAAGTGTGATCAGCACACCTGCGTGCCGTGAAAAGTGAATGCTTTGATACCATTCACTTTTGAGAAAAGCATCCGTCCATTTTTTTGACAAATTCCAATTACATCAGAATTCAAGTTATGATAGGTGTTTGAGTAGTTGATATTCTATATAGAATACAGTTTTACTCTTTGTATATTAAATAAAATTCTTACCTAAACAAGAAGGAAGAATAAGGTTGTATTATTCTGAAGCACATTTTTGCCATCAGAAGTATCTTTTACAGTACACAGTTTTTTTTTACAGTACAAGATTTTACAATGCATTCAATCATATCCCTTGTGGGAATAGTTCTCACTGGCAAGTAGAACTATCCTGAGTGGTCCCGGATGATAAAACACACCCTCATTTTCAATGAGTTGTGGAAAGGAGTGTGCATTGGAGACGGAGACAAACAGCCAGAACAACCTACATCAGACAAAGAGCTCGCCATTTGGGAAAACAAGAACAACAAAGCCTATGCATTAATCGCAGCATATGTAAGTGAAGAGGTGAGTCGCCATATTACGCCATTTTCAACTTCTTTCGAAGCCTTACAAAAGCTGAAAGAACTCTATGACTCACATTCTGCACTTGAAGTTGTTCAACTCATGATTAAACTCTTCACTCTTGAACTCCAAAATAATGATCCTCTTACTCTTGCATCTGAAGTAAAGTCTATAATGCATGATATCCAAGCCACTAAAATTGATTTGGATATTCCTCTTATCGCTTTTCTCAAGGCACTTTATCCTACTTACTCCAATTATCTTGAGTCATTGCAAGCAAACGAAAATCTTAAAGACATTACCTTTGACTCTATTGTGAAAAAAATTGCTAAAAGAGAGAAAGCTTTTGGAAAGAAGACAACCCCTGAATCTTCTGAAGAGGCTATGTGCCTTGCTCATAAAGAAAAGCATCCTGCTCAAGATTCTTCAAGAGGAAGAGGTGGTCGAAGAGGAAGAGGAAGATATTCCAGAGGCAGGGGGGCAGACACTCTCAAAGAGAAAAGGCAGATTTTCACTACATACACTGCAAAAGAAATGGATCACATGATGCCTCTACATGCAAGTTACCATGGGACAAAATTGAGCAGCAAAGAAACCAACAGAAAGGTAAAATTGATGATACAGACAAAGGTAAAGCACCTGAAGCCACTCACTATGTTGTGGCACAATGTAATATTGGAGTAAATGAAGATTTATTTAATGCTTCACTTGCTTCTTGGAAAAATGATTGGTTGCTTGATTCAGGAGCAACTTGCCACATGACTCATAGAAATATTTTTTTGAAGAATTTACTAACAATGTTGATGGAGCAGTATGTTTTACAGACCAATCAAAAATCAAGCCATCAGGGCTTGGCATAATCAGGCTTAAATTGCCTGGTCTTCTAGACTTTCTTCTGCATCATGTTCTCTATCTCCCACAGTTGAAGAGAAACTTGTTGTCCTTGGTCCACATCCGCCAGCAAGGTCACTCCATTCATATGTTTGATGGCAAGCTTGAGGTGAGAAAAGCATCTGACCACTCACTTGTCATGAGGGGAATAGAAGAAGAAAGGCTTCTCAAGATGAAAGGTACCTCGGCTCGTGCACAACATTTCTCATACAATTCTCATCATGAAGAAGGTACACTTCCATCAAGTTTATTATGGCATGCTAGACTTGGAAATTTGAACTATGACAGCCTCCGCTTGTTGAAGAAAAATGGTGTTGCTGGTTTGCCTACAATTCCTAGGAAACTTAAGCAATGTGATGCTTGCATTCTAGGAAAGCATAGCAAATAGTCTTTTCATGATTCACATTCAAGAGCACATAGAAAACTTGAACTCATTCATTCAGATTTATGTGGTCCAATGCCTATTCCTTCTACAAATGGAAATAAATATATGATGACATTTATTGATGACTACACCAGAATGTGTTGGGTTTATTTATTGATGAACAAATCTGATGCTTTTCAAACATTCAAGAACTTTCATAAATGGATTGAAAATGATGCGCAATCTCATATTGGGTCTATTCGCACTGATAATGGAAAATAATACACATCCAATGAATTTGAAAACTATCTTCGCCAACATGGGATCAAACATCAAACAATTGTGCCTTATAATCCCCAACAGAATGGTGTAGCTAAAAGAATGAATAGGACAATCTTAAATGTGGCATGATCCATGCTCTTCTTCAAAAATGTAAAGAAAATGTTTTGGGCTGATGCTGTTCTATGTGCTGCATATATAAGGAATAGATGTCCATCTAATGCTATTAGAAACAAGACTCCATATGAAATGTGGTATGGACATGTTCCTTCGGTAAAGCATCTCAGGGTATTTGGTTCCACCTGTTATGCCTTGATACCAAAGGTACATAGAAACAAACTTGGTGCTAAAAGTTGTAAATGTATCTTCATGGGGTATTCAGACACCTCCAAAGCATATCGTCTCTATGATGAAGTCAATAAAAAGTTTGTTGTATCTAGAGGTGTAATTTTTCTTGAATCATCCAAAACTCACAACGTTGTTGAGCGGCAACTTGATCGCTTCGATAGATTCGCAAATGCAAAATCATTTCAAGAATTTGATAATCAGATTCCACACCTTGAAGGGGGGATTCCTATACTAGATCAACATGTGGAATCTTCTTCTGAAGAACACTCTCCCTTGCATGAAACTCCAACAACGGATGATGCTTTAAGTGATGTGATTGATAGAATTGGGAGACTCAACCTTGATTCAGTCCCAACTCAATCAACGGAGAAGCCCGGACCATCTGAGAAAGGTCCCCCAAAGTGGCTAGCAAATACACTTGAAAGTGTTCATCCTGGTGAGGTTGGAAAGATAGGAACTAGAAATTAAAACCGGCAAAATGGAGGTGAAGTGGATGACTCTAATTCACCTGTTGATATGGATGTTTCTTATGATTGTGAATTGAAATTATCTACAGATTTTGAACCAACTTCCTTCAAAGAAGCTGCTTCTCATGATGAATGGAAAGAAGCGATGCAAAAGGAGTATGATGTCGTCATAAAGAATGGCACTTGGAAGCTGGTTGATCCTCCATTAGGAACCAAATCAATTGGCTGCAAGTGAGTCTACAAGAACAAGTATAAAGCTGATGGCTCACTTGACAAGCACAAAGCCAAGATTGGGGCAAAAGGCTTTGCACAGATGGAAGGGGTTGATTATGAGGAGACTTTTGTCCCCACAGCAAAATGGGCTACCACCCGGACACTCTTTGCCCTAGCAGCTCAGAACAGTTGGAAAGTCCATCAAATGGATGTAAAAACTGCTTTCTTGAATGGAGATCTAAAAGAGAATGTTTTTATGTCCCAACCTGAAGGATTTGCTGTGAAAGGACATGAACATAAAGTATGCAAACTTGTGAAGTCCTTGTATGGCCTCAAACAAGCACCGCGAGCCTGGTATGAAAAACTAACTGAGCATCTTCTGAAACTCAATTTCAAACATTATGATCTTGATGATGCAACTTTATTTGTCAAGAAAGTTGGCAAAACAGTTGTATATCTTGTGGTATATGTAGATGATCTTTTGATGACAGGGAACAATGAAAGCTACATTGCATCCATAAAGAAGGAATTGGGGAAAAGTTTTGAAATGACTGATTTGGGCTATTGTTAGGCCCCTATACTACTAGTGTAACCCCTTATTGTTATTATTACAACCCCCTTATTATATTGTTGTACCCATATTGTTACTATTGTGCCCCATAGAAGCCCACTATTGTTATTATTGTGCCCTTACATTATTATTGTTATGTCGGCTATGATTATATTATGACTCCTTAGACTCCTATATTTAGAAAGGAGGTCTTGTCATTTGTATCATCAAAGAATTGTTCATTTATGGAATGTAAAGGAGGTTGCCCCCTCGAAGAGGTTGAATTATAAGGCGTTGATCTATCTTTTCTATCTTTTTCTTGAGCTGGTTTCATAACATTTGGTATCAGAGCTTTGGATTCTAGGGTTTCGTTGCTCCAAATAGGTCATCATGGAATTTTCGCTATAACTATTTTTCTGAAACATTAAAGAAGCTAAAAAAAAAACCCATTTGAGATGAAATTGCACTGAACCTTGGATCTAAATTTCAAAGCTTTTCGTGCTAAATTTATGGAGATATGATCTGAGAAAGTTGGTCTTTTTGCAGACTCCTGAATTACATTCCAAACAGGTGACTTGGGGAAAATCGTCATAACTTTCTCTCTGTGCATCGGATTGAAATTTCATAAGAAGGTACAAAAAGAGGATGGACTGTAGTTTCTTAGATATATTTTTCAAAGCCAAAGGTCGAAACAGGGACACGTGGCACGTCGTACAAGTTCGCTCTACTGAACTAGTCTATAATCAGGTCACTGTGGGATATTTGGCATAACTCTTCCTTGGAGAATCCAATTTGGATCAGACTGGTGGCATTGGAAAGAGGACAGATAGGGCTACTTCAGGTCGCAATTTCATAACTAGAAGATCTGAAATTATAGAGTTACAGTAGTTTCAAGATCGAGCTCCTAAAATTAATAAAAAGCGAGATGAGGAAGTTTGATGGAAAGGATCCGGTAAATTGGATACTACAGATGGAGGAATATTTTGATCTACATGGTGTACCACTGTTACAAAAGGTATGTATTGCATCTTTATATTTAGAACCAGATCAATTTTTATGGTATAAAGGGCTTTGTTCTCGTAAACCTCTTGTTACGTGGTCAATTTTCATGGAGGAAATGATAGCACATTATGAGGATACAAAGAGAAACACCTTGTTTAGCCAATTGATAAATCTCAAACAAAAGTGTTCAATGGAAGAACACATTGAGGACTTTCAAAAATTGAATATAAGGGTAAATGATATTCCAAAGAAGCAAAGGATTGATGTCTTCATAGGTACTTTAAAGGATAACATTCAACATGAACTTCATCTTTGGGAACCTGATTCATTGGAGAAGGCATTCAAGTGGGCAAGAAAAATTGAAAGCGAAATTATGGAAACAAGGAATCCAACCACTCACGACTATAATTATGGAAGTTTTTCTTCTCCTAGCCTTCCACAACCTACAAGGGTGACACCACAACAATTGGAAGAAAAAAGAGAAAAAGGGCTTTGTTACAATTGTGATAGCAAATGCACTAAAGGTCATAAGTGTGCTGAGAAGAAATTATTTTACATAGATTATGATGAGGAGGAAGAAAAGGATCAAGAAACATCAAAAGAAGAGTATATACACCAGGAACCAACCCCAGAGAAAGAAGAAATGAATCCGACCATATCTTGTAAAGCATTGGCAAGAATTACCACTCCTCAAACTCTCAAGATAGAAGGACATATCAAGAAGAAAAAGGTTCAAGAAGTGAAAGATCACATCGAGAAAGAAGAGATGAATCCAACCATATCTTGTAATGCATTGGCTGGAATTACCACTCCTCAAATTATCAAGATAGAAGGACATATCAAGAAGAAAAATGTTCAAAAAGTGAAAGATCACATCGAGCATCAGGAAATGAATCCGACCATATCTTGTAAAGCATTGGAAGAAATTACCACTCCTCAAACCCTAAATCTAGAAGGACATGTCAAGAAGAAAAAAGTTCAAGCAGTGAAAGAGCACATCGAGCATCAACAACAAGTTCTCCAACTTTTAAAGGATAATGCCACTTTGGTGCAGAATCGAATGAAACCACTAGTAGATCAACATCACAGTGAAAAATGTTTTGGTGTAGGTGATTGGGTATTTTTACGATTACATCTCAAGCAAGCTATTTATGAGAAGGAAATGTTGGCAATACTACATGCACTTAAGAAATGATGACCTTACCCAATGGGAAGACACTTCAAGGTAAAAATGGATCATGATGGTCTTAAATACTTTTTAGAACAAATATTATCTATAGAAGAACAGAAAAAAGGGTCACAAATATATTGGGTTATGATTTTAACATCATCTATAGAAAATGGAAGCAAAATTTTGTTGCAGATGCACTCTTAAGAAAGGATGAGGATGTGGAAGCATTGTTTTGTGCTATTTCTATTATCCAACCAGATTGGATAAATGAAGCAAGGGATGAATGGAAGAAGGATGAAGAAGTGTGGCCACTCATTCAAAAGTTGCAGAAGATTCCAATTCAAACAATATTGCCAGAACTTGAAGAGGAAGGAAAAATCATATTGGAACCTGGAGCAGTCACAGAAACAAGAACCCGACAGCAACGAAATCGATCAATGTCAAAGTATCTCATCAAGTGGAAGAACTTACTCGCGAAGATTCCACATGGGAGGACAAGAATATTCTATAGAAGCATCAAGAACTACTCAAGCGTTGAGGACAACACTTTTTGAAGGAGAGAGGCATGTTAGGTCCCTATACTACTAGTGTAACCCCTTATTGTTATTAGTACAACCCCCTTATTATATTTTTGTACCCATATTGTTACTTTTGTGCCCCATAGAAGCCCACTATTGTTATTATTGTGCCCTTACATTATTATTGTTATGTCGGCTCTGATTATATTATGACTCCTTAGACTCCTATATCTAGAAAGGAGGTCTTGTCATTTGTATCATCAAAGAATTGTTCATTTGTGGAATGTAAAGGAGGTTGCCCCCTCGAAGAGGCTGAATTCTAAGGCGTTGATCTATCTTTTCTATCTTTTTCTTGAGCTGGTTTCATAACAGCTATGTTCATTACTATCTTGGTATTGAAGTAACTCAACATCCGAAGTCCATATTTCTTTCTCAAAAAAAGTACATTGGAGATCTGTTGAACAGGTTTGGCATGAAAGAATGCAATCCTCTTACTACTTCAATAGAACAAAATTTAAAGCTCACATCTGTTGAAGGAAAGGAATTTGAGGATGCAACAAAGTATAGACAGCTTGTAGGAAGTCTCAACTACCTAACTACTACTAGACCAGACATTTCGTTCGTTGTTGGAATCATCCCCAGGTTTATACAAAAGCCTTGTGAGAGACATTGGTCTGCTGCAAAAAGAGTTCTAAGGTACTTGAAGGGAACTCAAGACATTGGAATCAAGTACACATAGGTGGACACTTCAACTTGATTGGATACTCTGATTCAGACTTCGATGGACACAAAGAAACTGGGGTATCTACTTCAGGATATGCTATGAGTATTGGATCAGGAGCTGTCTCGTAGAGATCATGCAAACAATCAATTCCAACATATTCAACAACAGAAGCAGAATACATGGCAGCAGCTGAAGCAACAAAATAAATTGTGTGGCTCAGGAAAATTCTTGAAGATTTGCAGGTAAAACAAGTACAATCAACTCCACTCATGATTCACAATACCTCTGCAATAAAGTTGGCCAAGAACCCAAAGTTCCATGATCAAACAAAGCACATCAATACTAAATATCATCTGATTCAACATCATGTTGAGGCCAAAACAATCCATCTCCGTCATTGTTCCACTAATGAGAAAATTGTAGACATCTTCACCAAAGTGCTTGGAAGAGAAAAGCTTGAACGATTCAGAATGATGCTTGGACTCACCAACATCCCTTCAGATTAAGGGGGGAATGTTTACACCTAATCATCAAGATTGGGTGAATATAATTAATGTAAATAAATAATAAGTAATATGAATAGTCATCGGGAGATGAAGTGAACAATCTCTCCCTCATGTATATAATAAAGACCAACCTGAAGGAATAACATACGAATCAATTTGTTCTAAGGAGTTACTGCCTGGCCTGATAGAAATGAATCTGACCATAGCTTGTAAAGAATTGGCAAGAATTATCACTCCTCAAACCCACAAGATAAAAGGCCATATCAAGAAGAAAAAGGTTCAAGAAGTGAAAGATCACATCGAGAAAGAAGAAATGAATCTGACCATATCTTGTAATTCATTAGTCGGAATTACCACTCCTCAAACTATCAATATAGAAGGACATATCAAGAAGAAAAATGTTCAAGAAGTGAAAGATCACATCGATCATCAAGAAATGAATCCAACCGTATCTTGTAATGCATTGGAAGAAATTACGACTCCTCAAACTCTCAAGATGGAAGGATATATCAAGAAGAAAAAGTTTCAAGCAGTGAAAGATCGCATCAAGCATCATCAACAAGTTCTCCAAATTTTAAAGGATAACACCACTTTGGTGCAGAATCGAATGAAACAATGGGCAGATAAACATCGCAGTGAAAGAAGTTTTGATGTAGGCGATTGGGTATTTTTACGGCTACATCTCAAGTAAGCTATTTATGAGAAGGAAATGTTGGCATACTACATGCACTTAAGAAATGGAGACCTTAACTAATGGGAAGACACTTCAAGGTAAGAATGGATCATGATAGTCTTAAATACTTTTTAGAACAAAGATTATCTTTAGAATAACATAAAAAATGGGTCACAAATATGTTGGGTTATGACTTTGAAATCATATACAAAAAAGGGAAGCAAAATGTTGTTGCAGATGCACTCTCAAGAAAGGATGAGGATGTGGAAGCATTGTTTTGTGCTATTTCTATTATCCAACCAGATTGGATAAACGAATCAAGGGATGAATGGAAGAAGAATGAAGAAGTGTGGCCACTCATTCAAAAGTTGCAGAAGATCCCAGTTCAAATAATATTGCCAGAACTTGACGAGGAAGGAAAAATCATATTGGAGCTTGGAGCAGTCACAGAAACAAGAACCCAACAGCTACGAAATCGATCAATTTCAGAGTATATCATCAAGTGGAAGAACTTACCCGTTGAAGATTCCACATGGGAGGACAAGAATTTTATACAGAAGCATCAAGAACTACTCAAGCGTTGAGGACAACACTTTTTGAAGGAGAGGGGCATGTTAGGTCCCTATACTAGTAGTGTAAACCCTTATTGTTATTAGTACAACCCCCTTATTATATCGTTGTGCCCATGTAATCCCCATATTGTTATTATTGTGCCCTTGCATTATTATTGTTATTTCGGCTCTGATTATATTATGACCCCTTAGACTCCTATATATAGAAAGGAGGTATTGTCATTTGTATGATCCAAGAATTGTTCATTTGTGTAATGTAAAGGAGGTTTCCCCCTCGAAGAGGTTGAATTATAAGGCATTGATCTATCTTTTCTATCTTTTTGTGAGTTGGTTTCATAACACCCTCACCTGAATCAGAATGTTAACGCAGGCACTGCGTGAGCCTTTGTGTCACCTCTTCTGCATTGTGTCACTCTCCCTCTACGTCTTTGGCTCTGGAACAGCACTGTCACTTGGGACAGCTGCCTCTCTGCAGCATATTTGTTGGATCTATTGATTGATGGCTTAAGTTTCCTAGGATCTGCAATGATCTGATACCATATGAAAATTTCTGAATCTTTACAAACAGAAATCCTACTGCAGTTATTGGTTTAACATCTCCTACTTGTTATTTCATTCAACAAGTTATTTAATTAGGTAAACAATGATGTAAACACTACTGTAGACTACACTCACATACAGATCATAAAATGAAACAAAATATGAGACAAACACACAAGGGACACCTTTATTTTTGGACAACACTACACGGAAAAACCCAATGTGGGAAAACCGGTGCAACAGATAGAGGGTTTGTATTATTAAGAAATAAGAATCTGAGTACAACATGTTGCCTTTCACACCTGCTAACCTTACAAATAAATCACGGCAACAAGAAATACATATGAGGGTTTACCTCATTCTCCAAGTCACAACTGATCCACTAAGTGGCCTGACTCCAGAAAACAATGTGAAATCCCAGCGCAATCACTACTTGGGCCAACATCTTGCCTCTAGGAAAGTGCGTCACCCCTTCTGCTGGATCGATTTGTTGGAGGAAGACTATTGCTCAACTCTCCCAACTCAGAACCTTGCTTTTCCAGAAAAATCTCGGACTTCTGACGAATACTCTACACTGCCACTGCAAGAGACCCTCCTGGCCTGTGTCGGCTTTACATGAGCCCCTCCTAGGTTGTGTAGACCTCTGTGTTGCCTCTCTGATGCTATTGTTGCCTCTCTACCATGTACTCTTTATATCGGAACTCCTTTCTGATCCAAATATATGCTTCTACCCCTCTCACTGCAACTTAGATCACTGGTTCAATTTTCTTAGCAAACCACGCCCTAGAAAAATTGAACTGATTTGATCAACTTGGTGTATCTCCAACTGACCCTCAAGCCTCTCATATACTTTTCCTATTGATGAATCAACGGCTGAGATTAAGTCCCTAATCAACAAATAAGATCAAAACAGACTTGATCCTTGTCTCTTAGAAGCTTCTCACCCATATTTTTATTAATACCCATTAATATTTTTATTTTCGTAAGTTTAGACTTAGGAACCCCATTAAAAATATTAATTATTTTAATAACTCACAATCCAAGTGGAATTTCTCCAAACAATTTCTGGGTCTTGGAGATATTATGTATTCTAGCTCCTCCAAAAAATTTTAGAGCTAGATTACATCCGATGCTACCCAAAATCAACAGGAACCAACCTATAGGAAACATCAATCCCTTATGTTAGGCACCAACCTACAAGAGACACACATCTCCTCTGCTACTTCATAGGAACCAACCTACAAGAGACACCATTCCCCTCTGCTCTTTGTTTTTTTTACTTACTCTTCTTCTCACATCTCAAGAATATGATCCAATCTCTTATAATTTTGCAACTTATATTCCATTGTTCAATTTTGTGTTAGTGTATCAGCGACTTTCTCTATTGTTTAGCACTCATTTATCACACTTCACGTAGACTGCTCTTACACTGCACATCACTATAGCACTTCATTGTAGACAATTCTCTCTATCCACTTCACTACAAACCATTCTTGATCTTCTTAGCATGTTCACACTTCACTTCAGACCTTTCTCTCTCTTCCTACAACTCAAACGCCTTCTGTGTTGATACTCAATGTAGTGCACCTCTTCGCATCCACACACTTCCTTGCACAAACTTATGTTCTCACATTCATGCATTGATTGCCTATCTCAACTACTCAATTAATAGATTATTCCTCATTCAAAGGTTTGACCAAGTGTTATGCAAGTGGTCTTCCTTATTCTTTACACTCCCTTCCATCAATCTTGAAACCTTGGGATTTATACATGAAAATTTGAACTTTACTAGAAATATGTGAAATACTGAGAATTTAGGGAATACTCAGAAAAGATTTAACACAAGAATCCCTTACAAAACCAAGGTTATTTGTGCCTTTGATGAAAACCTTTTTCTGCTAAGTTTCACCCATATTTCTATCCCTCGGAACCATTGACCGATGGATATTGGGCTATTAGATCATTGGGAACAAACACTTGCAAGCATACAGTTCAACACTTGGGCACTAATGTCATCGAGCGCTTAGAACCATGCATTGTGACTAAGGTCCATATTAGGTTTTGAGCTGTCGAAAAAACTTGAACATGTTTTTGTGAACATTACTCTGAGATTATGGGGGTTGATGACACAAAAATTCCCATCAGTTGTTGGAAATTTACTCTCTCTCTCAAGCTTGTCAATTGATGGATCATGGGCTATTGAGTGATCTAATAACAACACCACTCAAGGATTTTGGGTTTCTAGGGTCTACTTGGCCTGCCACATCATTCTTCCAACACCCAATCATAAATCGACACTCCAATGTTGATGTGTCCTCTACCACATGGCTTTGTTGACATATGTCATGTGTCGTTCCTTTTGCAATATTGGCAAGTCCAAATATGGAAAATCTGGGTGACACGTGTCCTCTACTACCATGTCGCCTGTTTTACCTAGCATGCCACATCACATGTCTAATTGGCAAATCTCAAGCATTTGGCTATCAAGGAAATCATAGAGATTTTGTTTAAAAACTTTTCTTATACACTCAATGGTTTGGGGGCCTAATTGGGATTTTAGCCCCTTATGTGCTTTAAATTAATTCTCAATGACCAGTGACTTCATCAGGAGCTAACCATATTGGGTTTGAAGTAAATCTATTAACATTTGCAAATCTAATTCTCTAAGGTCCCAAGGTCGCTTAACCTTTGGGCACTAATGCTTAAGCACTTCATGACCTCGAGCTTGACTAGGAGTCATGACTATTGGATATCGGAAACAACTAAGAACTTTTACATAGAAATCCATTTGATGGTTGGGCATTAAATAGATGGACCAACAGTTGACAATAACCTTTCCATCTGTTAACTGACGTGAACCTATCACATCTGGCCCCACTAAGCCACTTCACCCTCGTCTAGTTTTGTATCGTGTTAAGTGGTTTTCGGGGGGAATCCATTCAAGGAATACCACATGCCCTTAATAGTTTTATTGTCTTACATCATTTTATACCCCCTTTGTAGTTAAGGGTCAAGTAACTTGGAACCCCTCGAAATGAATAAGGCATGTTGATCTATGTTGATCCTTGATCCACTCTTTCAATTTCTTATGCACTCTATTACCTGATTGGCTCCTGTACTACGTGACCTCACTCCTTGTTGTGTGACCTCGCACCTCTACTCTTCTCCTCTGACATCAATGACAACACATTGTGTACACACTCCCCCTCGCATTGAGTAATCCAAGCTTATATGTGTCGATCCAATTGCCCTCTCCTTGGCTTGTTGGAATTAATGTCAACACATTTTCCAACAATTAAATTTCTATTATATTTATTAATGTATATAATGTTGTGAAAAAATATTCACAAGATTAGGAGTTTCAAGTAGAAAAAACAATTGAAATTTTTTTAGCATTTATTTTATTATTCATAAGTGTTTTTTTTCTTTTTCTATTTTAATTTCTTGTCGTTTAATCTTAAGCTTTCTATTTTTTTTCCTTTGTTATTTGTTTATTTTCAATTGTTTAGAACAAGACTTCAATTTTTTTATCAATAAAATTATACAAAAAAAAATTAATATATCAACCAAAAATAATTATTTATCTAATATATTAGATTAGCAAATAAGTAATTGTTTATAATCAAACATAATTAATGTAAAATTAATGATAAATAAATTAATATAATCCTTATCTTCTATACAAATTGTAAGAACCCCGGGTTAAAGTTCCATTTAATAATGGGCAGTATAAAAGGAAAAAATAAAACCTAGGTCATGGAACATGTATTCCAAGCTGAATGGAGGGGAAAAACATTATATTGGGCATTACTTGTGGTTTATTATTGGTTATGGAAATTGTCATTGGCATTGGAAAATGCAAATGGCAATAAATGAAAATTAATACAAGAAATAAAGAAAAATAGGAGAAAAGGAAGAAGAAGAGACGGGAATATGCATAAAAGGGAAAATGAAGAAAAAGTAAAGGAAAAAGAAAAAGGAGAGAGAACATACACACACACTCTTGGAAATTCTAGCATTCACTTATAGAAGAGGAGTAAGAGAGAAAGAACAAGCACTTGAACACAAGGAGGACTCAAGCAAGAAAGTAAGGAACAAACAAGGGAGCTCAAGAGGAAGATTAGACCATAGTAAGCAAGGGCGGAGATTAAGCAGAGAAAGAGCAGTCAACATGAGGATTTTTCATGTAACAAGTTGTATGTTTGGTTATATTTCTATGTGAACACATGGTTTATGCATTGGTTTGTTGGTCATGTTTGTTGTCATTGGCATGGGATTTGTATGGATTGACAATGGTGTACAACCTTGCTTTGTCATTTCCTTAATAGCCATGGTATTGTGGGTTTCATTTTGGTTGAGATTTGGATTGCTGATGAATTCAGATTCAGTTGAGATGGTCTTAGGAAAATCCCAAGGGTTGAGGGTGGAGATGGTTTTCTTCGGGAATCTCTTGACAGGTGGGTGGAGACACGAAAATTCCTTTGGGTATGGTGATGAAACCTTGAGGCATCCAAGCTTGTTTTGGTTTCGGTGATTTATGGGCTGGTTTAGGTGAAATCGATGTGGCTTGAAGGTGCAGGTGGTTTAACCTTTAGATTCACTAGTTGGTTTTGTTTTAGTTTATCCCATGTGATTCCACATTTATGCTTTGAATATGGCACGAGGGTGATTGGTTGAAAGAGAGATTTGGTTCAGTCTAATCTATGGTCGGGTGATACATGGAAGTCTCAAACTTTGTTGGTTTTATGCATATGTTAGTATGTGTTATTTCTTATTGAGATCAATGAGCAAAAGTATTGGTTATTGTGTTGATTTTATGACTAGTTTGTCATGGTTTCATTCTCGTTAATTGTTGGTAATAGGCATGGTACATTCTTATCATATGATGTTCTCTTGTTATGGATCTCGTTTATGGTTTTATAAGTTATTGGATGGTTATATGAATGCACAAGCTAAGATATGTTTGCTACAGCTAGCTTGAGAGGGCAGTAAGCCTTCTTGATGCTTCTCTAATGAAACTAATGAGACACTGAAAAAATATGCATTCATGACCTATAGTTACTATGTTTACCATGTGTTTTCCTAAATGGTTGTCATGTGTTTGGAAAGATTGGGCAAGATCTAAGCCTAAGTGTAGATTATGAAAACTTGTGATCATCATACACTTACTTCTATAAAGTTCTCAATAGTTCTAGGCAGTGGCATGTAGGCTACCTTGAAATTATGGCATTGAATTTGTGGTCACAGGCACATAACTGGAATATTTCGACTATATCCACATGGAGGACAACTTTTGCATGCATTTGGAGCCTTATGGCCACATGGACAAGACTGCATGTGTGTGGTTGGGCTGTATAGTTGGGTAAAAAATATAGTTTTAGCTCATGGAAAGATCACCAGTGGATGTTGCCTGACATTTTGGTGATCAAGTGTCCCTGGGAGGTTGCAATAAGTTTCAGGATGGTATACCCCACTTCCATAACTGGAATTTGGGTGTTGGGTCATGCATAGTAAGTCTCATCTCATGTTTTACCATGATGAGCTTGTAAAAACGGGTAAATGTGGGGTGAGGTGTTACACAAACTAATAATTATAATTATAATTATAATTATAATTATATATATATATAATGTGGGGTGAGGTGTTACACAAACTAATAATTAGATATATATATATATATATATATATATATATATATATATATATATATATATATATATATAGTTTGTGTACTATAATGTTTTTTTAATTGAACGTATTATTACATTGTAATTAAAAAAAAAAAAAACATTTGAAAACAATATTTATATTTGGCATTGTCTATCGAGGCCACAATTTCGCTTGGATGGTGAAATTTTCGTGAAAGTCAGGTGAATTTCTTTTCAATAAATCCAATCCTGAGAGTGTTTGAATCATTTTTTTGATGGTGGAAAGGGATCCAGCACCATCAAGAACCCATGAGGCACCCAAAATCCTAAAGCTTGATAATTGTAACTTGGATTTCCAAAAATTTCTAACATATTTTTTTAAAATCTTACTAGAATTTCCATTATTTTCCAAGAGAAATTATAGCCTCATTAAACTACGACTTTATATTTACGTCGAAAGGCATTTTCTTTGTTGGCTTTGGCTGGGCAAAGATTGTTCACCCAGTCAATGGGAGAGCTTGATTTTCGCCCTTCTAGCTAATTAAATTTTGACATGTGTTCATTCCTCCCACTAATATAAATTTTCCATCTGTAACCACGTTCTCCCATACCTATCTATGACCATTCTGTACTCATGCAATACTCTACCATACCTGTGTCTACAACATTGAAGAGCACTCGGTCACGTGCCTTTGACCATTCTATACTCCCGTAATTCTTCGTCATACCTGTCTCTGCAGCATTGAAGAGCGTTGGGTCACGCCATTGCTAAAGTTAAGCATGGAAAGGCTTAGACAGTATCCCAACTATATAATTAGTTGCAGTATCAGACACCACCAACGAACTCCTAATGATAGTAAGTACTGCTAGGGCATGACCAACTATGGCAAACTGACCTTCCGAAGTGGTGGAAAGTGCCTCCAAAATAGCATCTTGGAACATCTTCTCAGTGGCTGAATTTTCCCCTCTTCCTGATATTGTCCCAGGCTAAGCTTTTCCTATGGTGAACCAGCCACATAAAGAGCTTGATTTTCATCCAGCCTTTGTTCCTCCATAGCTTCTGCCAGATTTTGACTGAAGCTTGTGATTCCAGCCCTAGGAGAATACCTTTTGCTTCCTTAATATTAAAGTTGCCCTCTTTGCTATTACCCCATCTTAGTTGATCCTACTCTTCAGTGACTAAAATCATCCTTTGATCCAACATCCTTTTTAGGGTCTCTGCTTTGCTGTTGAGGGTTCTGTCCTCTCTGCCATCTATTTTTTTCCATGTTCTCCATTTTTTGGTATTGTGAGCATGTTCCCAAAATTCCTTTACCTTTACTAATCCTTGGTTGTCTGTCTCTTGCTTGAGGCCTAAAAAATCCTCTGTCAAAAGTGTTGGTTCTTGTTGCCATTTGTCCTCCCAGAATAGTGCCTGATCTCCATTTCTGATTTCCCAGAAACTATTTTTTTGAACCAATCCTTTGTTCTCCCAGGCTTTGTTCCATATAGGAGAGCCCTTCCTGTTTCCCGACATTCTTATTAGCTCAGAAGAGTGCCAGG